>OZ023217.1:48292163-48467163 GCA_963995525.1 Escarpia spicata
ACACAACAGACTGCACTCAACGTGGCACTACTCACGTCCCAGACCTTCACTGTGTTGTCCTCACTGCCTGAGGCAACGTGATACCTGTACACAACAGACTGCACTCAACGTGGCACTACTCACGTCCCAGACCTTCACTGTGTTGTCCTCACTGCCTGAGGCAACGTGATACCTGTACACAACAGACTGCACTCAACGTGGCACTACTCACGTCCCAGACCTTCACTGTGTTGTCCTCACTGCCTGAGGCAACGTGATACCTGTACACAACAGACTGCACTCAACGTGGCACTACAGAGGAATTTAACACATTAATAAGTGTGGTCTGCCACAGTGAACCAGGTATTAAGTGACACAGGCCTATTCTGCACTTCAGCCAAAAATAGCTGTCTTGGTCATGTCCAATTAAATTTGTGATTTTGGCAGAAAGCATATTTTATAATGTGAATATGAGCCAAAGTGACCTGCTATCTCATAACGCTGCTTTTGCTTCAATTTTTGCACTAAACAATACTGAAGTTTTTCAATAAATGAGGTACCATAAACTCATGAACTGTGTAATCAGGAAAGAAACTAAAAACACCATTTTACAATTTTGCTTAAAACCCACTTCACGGTGGCAGGTCTCAGATTCCACAGCCCTGTTCATAAATTCCCCTAGCGCCACTCATAAATTAATTCTGTTCTCTTAAATTTTACATCCACGCCATACCTATGTAACGCTGAACCAAGCCACATAGATCCGGAGAGTTCTGGGGGGCACATGCCTTAAGAGGTGCAGGATTGTGGAGAGTCTGAAGAGTTAGTATTTTTGGCGAGTCTAATGGGATGCAATTGGATGGTTTTGGGCTGCCTTAGACTACTCTGTCTGGATTGCCACTGCGAAACTCCAGAGAATGATGAAACACTCAAGAACTACCATCTGTTCAATCAATGCTCCGGCCCACGGAGTCGCTGTAAGACTGAGCAAGTCAGAATGAGCGATGCACAACTCATTTCTGTACCAATAATAAATAGTTGTATGAGTTTGTGAAATACCTTGTTGAAGTATTGTAGATGCCTCTTATAATGCTCCGTAACATTTAGGCACACCCAAATATCTGGCATTACAACATTTTTAAGTGGTCCATTTATCTTGTAAATATGGAAGGATATGCAGGTTTAAATGCCGACATTTCACAACCATGTCTTCACAACAAGCAAACATTTGTGCATTAAATTATCACTTAATTTGCTGACAGCTTAAAACATATATGGGAAAACATTCATGAACACGTTCAAAACATGAATTAGATCCAGTGTGACCGAGTGTGTACAAACCCGTCAGGGGAGAAGTCAATGGCGAGTAGAGCCTTGAGATGTCCCTCCATGAACATGACACAGCGCCCCGTACGCAGATCCCACACACGGCCAAACGCATCAAGGCCTCTGGAACACACACACTCAGTATGCACCACATCTAAGCAAAAGTAAGTCTGTGTCAAAATACTATAGTTCTTTTAAAGGTGATGTCTGACCGTGATTAGAGTAAACAATGTTGAATGAAATATATATTCTAATGGACCGATTGCCCTAATCTAACTATAATATAAGCTAGTGTTTGTGTGTGTGGGGGGATAGCTACAGTAGGCGTGTGGGGGGTAGCTAGTGTTTGTGTGGGGGGTAGTTAGTGTAGGTGTGTTTCTGTGGGGGTAGGTAGTGTAGGTGTGTGTGGGGGGGGTAACTATTGTAGGTGTATGGGGATAGATAATGTAGGTGTGTTGCGGGTAGCTAGTGTAAGTGTGTGTGGGGGGTAGCCAGTGTAGGTGTGTTGTGGGGGTGGTAGCTAGTGTAGGTGTATGTGGGGGAATAGCCAGTGTAGGTGTGTGTGGGGGTAACTAGTGTAGGTGTGTGTGTGTGTGGGGGGGGAGGGTAGCTAGAGTAGGTGTGTTTGTGTGGGGGTTAGGTAGTGTAGGTGTGTGTGGGGGGTAGCTAGTGTAGATGTGTGTGGGGGTAGCTAGTGTAGGTGTGTGTGTGGAGGGTATCTAGTGTAGGTGTGTGGGGGTAGTTAGTGTAGGTGTGTGGGGGGTAGATAGTGTAGGTGTGTATGGGGGGTAGACAGTGTAGGTGTGTGTGGGGGGTAGCTAGTGTAGATGTGTGTGGGGTAGGTAGTGTAGGTGTGTGGGGGTAGATAGTGTAGTTGTGTTGCGGGTAGCTAGTGTGTGTTGGGGGTAGCTAGTGTAGGTGTGTGTGGGGCATAGCCAGTGTAGGTGTGTGTGGGGGTAGCTAGTGTAAATGTGTGTGGGAGATAGATAGTGTAGGTGTGTGTGGGGGCTAGATAGTGTAGGTGTGTGAGTGGGGGTAGATAGTGTAGGTGTGTGTGGGGGTAGTTAGTGGAGGTGTGTGTGGGGGGGGCTAGCTAGTGTAGTTGTGTGTGGGGGTAGGTAGTGTAGGTGTGTGGGGGGTAGATAGTGTAGGTGTGTTGCGGGTAGCTAGTGTGTGTGTGGGGGGTAGATAGTGTAGGTGTGTATGTGGGGGGTAGCTAGCGTAGGTGTATGTGGGGGGTATGTTATGTTTTACTCCTAGACCGTTTCCATCTCGGCCGCCAAACTTTCAGGGGTTGATCTATGACTAAGGAGAAGAAAAGTAACGCATTCATATCTTGAGATTCAAAGTGTTAAGGGCTTTTTCTAGTTTCAGGGTTCATACCAGAAAGTAGATGTGCATAAGGTGATTGTTCGTAATGTTATATGCATTTTCTGAAATTGTTCCGAGGAACGTTAATCAGTTAGGGATGTTTTATGTAACATGCGCTACACAAAAACAGCTCAAATTTATGCTGTAACATATGATGGTTCGACTATTTCGGGAAAACTGTATTTGTGTGTACGTAGCGCCATCTGAAGGATGGACATTTTTGCGAGTATATTTTTATGAACCAAAATTGTTTATTTTAACAATTTGAATCGAATCACAAGTTTGCATAGAAAGAAAGTAACATAAGTTGCCTGACTGCGAGACGCGCAGTACTCACGCAGTGGCACTGAGAGCGCCATCTGTCTGGAAGGCGATGTCGTAGACGGGCTTCGAGTGGCCCTCTTGATGTAAGATCTCCTCACAAGCCTCCAAGTCCCAAAGTCGCCACGAGTGGTCAAAACTGGACAACGCATGCAAACAAACTACATTACAACCATCCTTGCATGCCAGGGGTGAAAGCTGACCACACTACCCCTAGCAGATATCCTACGCAATGTATGGAAGTTAACCGAGTTGCTTGGACAGCTGTTCTTTGACCTATAAATATCTCTCCCTAACGGTCTTGCTGTGGGAATCATGAAAATGTCTTCATGTGCAAATTCCCGAGCCCGACATCAAAGAGCAGTTACAGAAATCCAAATATAATTACCAATTCGACCATTCTCACAAGCAACTGAGCTGGATAATGTGTATTCAAACACTTCTACTTCCAGAAGATTACATGTAATATTGACCACCATCTAGACTTCTCTGGGATGCATGAAGACAATTTAGTAGAACTATGTACTTACATCACATTAAGTCCTTGCTGTATAATGCACAAACACCACTTACCAGCATGTGCCGAGGAATCGTCCCGAGGGGTGATAGGCGAGCCGGGATACCCTGTAAGGGGCGTGACCCTCGATGTCCGCAATCGGTTCATCACTAGAAACATGATTTATACACCATGGACCCATGTGCTTACGAACTGCATTACCCAATTTTTATAAGCAGCTCATTACATATATTAAATATTATTTAAAACATGACAAGCATAATTATGATTGTCATTTTTAATTTCCAGAAGAAATTAGAAGCCAACATATTTCCGTTAATTCACAAAAATCCTTGGGTATATGGATTATAACGTTTGTTGAAAGAGAATGTATAACGATTTTTATTTGTTAACTAAATTACTGTTTTGCGGGACATAAGGACATCTATACATGAATACTCTAACCTTGGAGTATTGTAAGTGTATCCCTTCTCTGGCACTCAATTCACTCACCTCTTTTTATTAGCCATTGAGTTCCATTGGTCTCTGATCAACCAATCAGCAATTTATTTGACAAAATACAAAGGGAGTTATTTTGCATTTTTACCTTTTTATTTATCAGTCATTCCCTAGGTGGCACCAACTTACGGTTATGTTAAAATCATCATCAGCTGCACGCACGGCCGTAATTGGCGAAAGCAGAAGTTATGGTTATGGGAACAAGCTTAGGTTAAAAATACATAGTGTAATGTTGAAAACTGCTTCCTGACAATAAATATACTACTTTAAAACATGGAGTATAACATTGCTGACAGATGAAGTCTCAGAAAAATAGAATTTCAACATTTCAATTATATAAAGTTCCCTTCTAGCTATATCTATTTCAACCAATGAAAATTGTACATTCCTGTTAAAAAAAACGCAAAGTGAAAAAATCGCATCATCACCTGTCAAGACTCCACAACTTGACGCAACCGTCCTGCGAACACGACGCCAAACAGCACGCAGAATCATCCAAGGTCAAGGTCGCTTGTGGGTGAAACACGATGCAACCAACGTTGACGTTGTGACCTGGTGCATGATGTTCAGTGAAAACTCAGAATTATTACGCCAAGTAGAAAAGAAGCAATGTTCTAATCAGGACTTTAAAATGGAAAGCAGGAGGCCTTTGTTAATTAGTATTCAACATTCAATTTATTTCTAAATACTACAACTGTATTTATACGTAAAAAACTGCATGAAAGTAAGAGCAACATTTCTACCCGGTAACTAAGGATTATGCCATAGTGCCATACCCTTTATGATAAGCAAAGCAGGAACTGAATAAGTCGAACAGTTCCTTACAAGGCAAGTTTGAGTTACATGCTCATATGCAGACAAAGGTTCTGGGGACTGAGCCACTAATAATGGCTTGAGCTCATACGGCTTCTGCTGAATGACAGATTTTCCTGATGACCTCATTAACTTAGCAAAACAGTCCCTGGATTCTTGTAATATAACTGGATAAGACAGCAACCCAGATGTTCTCATAAACAAAGGATTCCTACCTCTGAGTGTTGTGATTTCATTGCAGTCTGGCACAGACCACAGTTTACACAGACCACTCCTACAACACACATAAACAGATCAGAGAAAACAGCCAAAAGACATTGGCATATGTCCTGATGTATCAATGCCAGATTCTATGCATTTATAGAGCATTGAAGATTCACAAGAACCCATATTACTGAACATTTTTCAGAATAGTTAATTTTATTGCCACATCTATGTCTATGCAACAGGTAAATCTAACCATTATATATCAGTATGTAAAATAATTATATACGCAGCCGACTGAAAACAGAATACAGAAAAATAATTCTCAGATTACCTGCCCGAATACTTAGATATGTGAATGTGTCGCAACGCCATGTTATCCCTGCTTTACTACCCCTGGAATTAACAGGGCTTTGTAACTGCATCCGAATTACAAATATTTGGTGTCTGATAACAGGAATTCCTATTAATTCACAAATAAAAGTTATATTTACAAAGCTGTCTGAAAATGTAAGGTACTCAACAATAATTATTATCTATTGTTAGGGTGTTTGAAAATATACTGTGTCTAAACATTATATACAGTCATTACAAATTTACAATACTTGCCAAGAGGTAAATGTCTCTACGACTGGTAATTCTAATCATTAGACATAAGAAGACATACATTCAATAATGAAGTAAACCCTCACCATGAGCTTGTGGCTAGGATCTTGCCATTGGGACTGAATCTACAGAAGGACAGTGGTCGCGTGTCTCCAATCTGACTGCTTTCAATTGTCAGTGCCTACAACATAGCAATCAGTCAGTCACCTCACCTGGAACAGCACAACAATAGATATAATGTCACTAGTAACAACAATCAATTATTTTACAACTGTTTAAGTTTATATAAGTATGTAAACAAGGTTGGTATGTTTCTGTCCTCACAGTAGAAATCGTGCGGCAGAAATACTTTCTGTCCATACGGCAGGAATACCTTTCTCCCCTAGTTTCCCTTAGGGCAGAAACTTCCAAAATGGTCATATTTTCAGACATTTATTTTAGTATCAATATCAACATTCCTGGTTCCTTCTTACTCCATTACTGTGTCATCTTGTTCTGCCAGCTTCAACAATGTATTAAGACACAGACAATTAGACAGTCTTATTAACTCATAGAACCACTGAGACAATAGCAAGTTCTAGCAGCTAGCCTAGTTAGTTGGATACAGTGGCCTGGTGCTTTGAAACCAGGCTTTCCACTGACTACAACCAGGTGATAATTAGCTTGAATTGCCAGCCAACTTCTACGCTGGTAATAAACCTAGGGTACAGGGACTGAGAAAGCAGAGATAAAAGAAATACTGAACAGAGGAATGGTGCAGCCCACGTGTTGGCAGGTGACAAGTCCTGTACACATGCCACTCGGGCACAACAAAATGCACACAAATGCATGCAAGTTGAGGGATTTTGCCCCTAAGGATTATGTCTGTGCACACTAGATCAGTGACTTGTACTTTTTCTCAGATTGCACATGGATAAGTGCAGAAAGATGTTCTACAAAGCAGTCACACTTTCCTATGAATGGCATGTATTCCCTGGTTGTAGACCCGGCAGAAACCAACCCTGTATATTAATCTGAATTAAATAAGTGTGTGTGCACGTGTGCGTGTGTTAACCAACACTCTTCTATATCTGTGTGCGTCTGTGTGAATGAAAGAGGGCATGTGTGTATGTATGCACGAATGTATTCACAACAGAACTGGAGAGGAGCTCAAACCTGTTTTATTTTGTGTGCGCGCAAGTGCGCGCGAATTTGCACAGACCATGAGTGTTACAGTTCAAGAAAGTAAGTGTCAGTAATCTATTACCCTGGCCTTCTTGTATGACTCTTGATGCCTGGCATTGCGTTGGTTCGCTGGAACCTCTTTCTCCTCCTTCGCCTTCATCAGTCGCAGCTTTGCCCTAGACACACAAGCACAGCAACTGTCACATACTGTGACTGTCCCTACACAGAACTATTCCATACATTCCACGTATTCTACATCAATAAATTTATTGCTTAAATCAGAGGATCTTTACAGTGAGTGTCAAGTGTGTTATGCTTGTTTTTACTAATCCACATTGAAAATCAGACAACTAATTTAAATAATATTAAAATATAAACAAAGCCAAAGTTACCATATTCTATGTTTTCTACGGGAAATAATAATTACATAATCGTAATGACATAATTAGTACTTTGCTAGTTCGCAGAATCACTGACAACAAGTGGGACTAAGTGCAAATGGCACATCAATAGTCTGTGTGGGACAAGTGGTGGCAGTGGTCTTATTAACATCCCTGGCCTGAAGGCGACCCCAATGAATCTTATGAGATAGACAAACAAGTTTATGCCCTACACCTTGTAGTTAACTTATCAAGTATAGGAGACATATAGAGGAAGTGAGTACTTTACAAATACAGGAGACTTACCGAGGGAGTGAGTACTTTATAAGTACAGGAGACTTACTGAAGGAGTGAGTACTTTACAAGTACAGGAGACTTACCGAAGGAGTGAGTACTTTACAAGTACAGGAGACATATAGAGGAAGTGAGTACTTTACAAGTACAGGAGACTTACAGAGGAAGTGAGTACTTTACAAGTACAGGAGACTTACCGAGGGAGTGAGTACTTTGCGATGGCGAGTCTGGCGTCACGCAGAGAAGGTGGCCCCTCATGGTACCATGTTACGTTCTCTTGCTGTAACAGAAAGGGCCAGTACAAGACAATGAGCAACAACTGAAAGGAACAACAGCATCAGCCACATGACAACAGCTGAAGGCTGAAGAAATTACACTTCCAATTTGAAGAACATATTCACGAGCTAAAGGCCAGTGTGCTGTTCCATTTTTGGTCTAAGATATAGTAAATCTAAGAAGTAAAATTATACAAGACTGGACATTCTTGAAGACAATCACTGATTCAAACACTATCATGCACAGTTGAAAACCCGCAACAGTCCGAGTATCTTCCAAAAGTGCATAATAGCTGGGTCCTAGCAACTGTGTAGATATTCACGCCTAAGAACAACATGTATTTGAAGTGAGTTAATTTAAACCAGATTCTGCCTGCCAGGGGTATTCATGTACTTACTTTAGAGTGTCTGTACAGTTAAAATAACAAATAAATTAAATACCTGTAAGAGAGAACTAAATAAATTGTATGTTGCCTGAATGCAGTAAAACTACAGTTTATGTTGCATAAATGTTCAACATGAAGCCATGTCTACAACGGGACCAACCTCCTCTAGTTTCTTCTGCTCAGCTTCTTCTGTCTTCTTCTTCTTCAGTGAGTCTTCACCGAGGATGGCCATCAGTTGCCTCAACCGCTCTCGTCGGTCCACAGGACCTTCGCCAAACAGACCTACAACAACAGGGTGGGGTAATGACGCACTGTCACATCAAGGTTTATATGTCAAGGCCTTAACCAGAGACCAGTCTGCCTGTCTTCAAGACTGGCAGATAACTAGCCAAGATGGGTATTTACAACTGAAAAGGCTGGTGGAATTTAGAGGTAGGCCACTATATTAACTAATAGTTCCAAGTCTAGGGGCCCACATTAATGACTATCATTGGCACAACTGGTAGTGAAAGAAATCAAATGGGTGAGTACTAATTAAATAACTGGCTAAAATAACACTGGTTTGTCACTGACAAACTAAACTGGCCAATAATGGCTGTAACTGATATAAATGGCCTCCATGCAAGCCGCTCGCAAGCTAAAGAGCATAATTTTTATTAATTCAAAACTGGCAAAAAGTAATTTCTGGCTAAGGGCCTGCCACACCGCGAGACACTCTACCACAAAGTCATTTAGCAGCACTACCAGTACAACACTCAACTTTCTTTCAGAGTCTTATAGTCAGTGAAATATGTGCTGGAGACACTAGTAAGATGCAGCACACAGAAGTTAGTAGCAACTATTATTGTATGCCGTGGCCCACAACATTTGGTGCCAGAAGTGGGATATTTTCCAGTTATCTTAAGGGTTGTCATATAGAGTAATTACTTTGGTAGGCCACTAACAAAAGATACAGTGAGGTAACTGTGTCAGCACACTATCTGCATAAATGAAATGTAGCCACAATATGGGGGTGAGGTTGCCACATGTAGCCATTTAACAGCATCATGATGTTGCAGCACAGACAAATAAGTAACCACTGTTACTGTATGCTATGTACTACAATGTATTCTGCAATAGTCTTGTCATTTATGAAGAGCATAAATGTTTTGAGAAAGTCGACTGTGTCTGTTATGCAATGAAAAGGTTATTATAATATGGTGTAATAATAAGGGTACACAATTATGGGTAAATGTGCTAGTGATCAGAACAAATTTGAAGATGTAATTCAACTGCCAACTTTATGTAAGTACAGGACCTGCCATTTCATAATACGTGTGCGTCAAGTTTCAAACTTAAGACATCTGACAGCAATGAAATGTCCAGATGTCATGGCTACACAGAAAAATCTATATATTGACTGCTTGACTATGCCATGTGAAAAACCTTTAGCGGAGAGCTGGCTCACTTACATATTGGTTCACCAAATTCCCGCAGCTGAGCCTTTACTTCAGCATCGTCCGTCGACACTTGAATCTGCCTTGCCTGTGAAACAAAAAATCTTTTCAGGTAAGAACATCAGGTGAGAATGGCAGTGATTGAAATAATCCATTTTGTTTCACAACTGATTAATCTTCATCCCTTATCTGGGACAGTAGTGGGGCTGTCACTTACTTCAATGACCGGGATGGCTGTAGGGTTGTCACATTCATCCCTTGACTGGAACAATTACAGCGGTGTAACATCCATCCACTGACTGAGACAGTTATAGGGGTGTCACTTCCATACCTTGACTGGGACATATACACGGGGTGTCACTTCCATTGCATAACATGGATAGTTGTTGACGCCAGTAACATTTGACAGTTATAGGGGTGTCACTTCCACACCTTGATGCTTGTAGGATGTTAGATTTATGCTGCACTAAGTAAACAATGTCTACATTTTAGACCAGGAGCCCAGAGCTTTTATTTATGTAAAAAGGGGCGAAGTGTTTGACCCCACGTATATAAGGAACCATCCTCCGACATCACAACAATGAGTTGCTGCCGGGTCTTGGGTGGTGGAATATCCCCCAAAACACCCCCTGAAATGGCAAAAAAGTACCTTTATTTAGGTGGACAGCGCCAAGGCTAAAACAGTTTCAAGGGGGTGGTACCCCTCTGTAAGCAACCCCCATAGATTGACGAAACTGTATTTATTCACGCAAACACCTGGCAGAATGCGAAGTCCGGTAGATGGTGCCAATCGATATGCGACAAAATGTATATCGAGTCACTACGCAAATATCGTTTGTAGGTGTACATATTTTGTAAGCTAATTATGATAGATGACTACATACCATTATGATTTTTTTACAACATTTGTTAGGGTGAAGTATCAGTAACAAATTAATGTACTAATAAATAGTATTCTGCCATGCATAATGTTATTATTGTTGTATTTCAACAACATTACTCCAGGGTAGCTCAACTGGGTAAAACTAGGTAAATTCGAGAAATCCAACAACGTCCAACAGAAGAGGCACTCTTGGACAGGAGTGCCTTTTCTGTGGGAAGAAGAGGTGGAAAATGTCAAAGAAGGATGAACGCCTGCACCAATGTCTTACTACATATGGGAGCCAGTTGATAATTCGTACCGCAAAGACAAAATGTGACGTCAGAATCCTTGAACTATGCGAAGACCTCATTACAAGGGAGACGAGGTACCATAAGACACGTCGGCGCGATTACGTAAGGCAAGAAATGAAGGAGGAAAAGCAAAAGACACCTCGAAAGAAACACGATGAAGCCTTCCGAAAACTTTTGATGTTCCTTGAGAACGAAGTCATCAAAAAGAAATCCCCCAAGCTGGCGACAGTAGTGTTGAGCTTGTACAAAGAACAGTTCCTTGCTGTCGGGGAACTCAAGATGATATATTTCGGGAACATTCGTTTACCATTCGTCATTTACCCATAACGAGGCGATTGCTACGTTAAACAATTTTAATGCCAAGACTGAAGCATTCAGGAGTGCATCCATGCCTTTGCGCACAGGAATTCTTGCAATGCCCCCACCAAAGACCCTGTCATCCACTTCAGTTCACACTCTGAAGGAGATCTCTCCCCACATTCCCCAACTGGTGCTCCTGTTCTTCTGCACGCTTGCCAGAGACTTGCAACAAGAACCAGTTTCTAGCGATATGGTCAAGTGAAAACCATTGGCTAGTGCATCGTAACTGTAGCAGAGGAGCAGGCATTTGGTCTAGGTCTGGGAACATTGACAGGTTTGAAAGCATTGCTGAACATCCTGAATTGTCTTGGCCATAGCATCAGCTACGATGAAGCGGCCTGTGATTGAAATTGCCTACACATGTTCTGATGGTGAATGGGAAACACCTGCTGGTCATAACCTCCACATTGGATGAGGAACAGCGGGTGCATGGGACAACAATGATATCAACACGGACACCCGATAGCAAAAACACTCTGCATTCCACAGTGGGAATATGCTATCAGAACAAACTGCCACCACAAACATCTTCAGAGACAGTGCCTGTAACCAAATAGAGACAGCGACCGGCCAGATGAGGAGACACTTTGATGGGAGCGTGAAGGTCATTCCTCCTTACCTCACGTCTCTGAAATGGGCCCAATTCAAGCTGACCCCATCCAGTGAAATGATGGAAACAGGAAGGCTCTGACAACAGGGCCTCGACTTCATGTGGCTCCTTCAGTCTATTTCCCAGAAGTTGCAGCTTTTTACTGGATTCTTCTCCCAATTCGTGAAGGACGACTTGCCCCAAACTGTGATCACCCGCATGGACCCTATCCCACAACCACTAACGAGAAAAGATGTTGTGCAGGAAACGAGGGTGTGCTCGCTCAGAGTTGCAAAGGAGACGAATCAGAGATAAGCCATTGTCATTTATGACCTCGCTGTTGCCCTCAAGGCATATTTCATTCATGCTCTGCAAACTCCAACATTTGACAAACTTGTCATATTGCTCGCAAATGTACACCTTGAACTGGCCTACTTCGGAGCCTTGGGAACCTTCCTGGCTGACTCGGGGGTTGGACACCTCCTCTTTTGTTGTTGTTGTTGACTTCAATGAGGGATCGCTTGCTGGCTTCATGAAAGAGAAATTCTACAACCGATGTACCAGGATCCATCAACTTCTGGCTGCTGGCATGGAACGAGCCTGTTCGCCAAGTACAAGGAGATGATGACAGAGGAGGTATCTCTGGTGCATGAAAAGATGTTAGACTGTGACAGCACTCTCGAACACTGTCAATCAGTCGTTAAGAATGCATCGCTCAAGAATTTCATGAGGCGATACGAAAGCTTCTTCCATGATTTCAACAAAGGAGAGTTCTGAAGCACACATCAGTCTGGGCTATCTACAAGTACCTCATCAACCAGGTATATCAAGAATTGCAGCGGGCAGTACGCATCAACAACTGTCCCAACAAAGGTAAATATCTCTGTCTGTCCCCTGTATCACTACAGGAAACTGTCCTACCAACAGACATGGGGTCAAATACATTTGTATTTGAAAGTATTTAAATACTTTGTTAAAAGTATTTGTATTTGACATGAAAGTATTTGTATTTAAATACTTTCCTAAAGTATTTGAAATGTTCAAATACTTTCAAATACTTTTTCAAATACATAGGATGTGATTATCAATAAATGACAACTTAAAATTATTCTTGTTTGAATTCTAAAAAATTGAGCAATTTTACTATGTCATTTGGTAATTCACCACTTTTCCGCTCAGAAATAATGGCAAGGTAATGCCATTATGTGAGAAGTCATTGAGATCACTGTGTTAGAAGCCAACATAACCTTACTTGTAAGTTGTCACTGTGATGCATTTAGCAAAAAGGAGACTGTTGCACTGGTCTGTCTGTCTTTTGATCATAGTTTCCAAGCCCCAGCTAACCAAACAACCTACCTTGTACCTAACCAATGTGGCAGTGGCTGCTAAGGCCAGCTATTGTGTCTAATATTTGCTTGCTGTCTGTGGGTTAAGAGAAGGTGGTGGTTTCTCAAGTCAGGTGGTACCATCATCATAAAAGCCAGGTTCATTGTAACTGCAAGTTAGTTGCCTATGAACCTATAAACCATGGCTAGCAAGCTGATATAAATATAGTAGTCTGAAAATAAAAAGTATTTGAAAAGTATTTGAAATACTTTCCAATGTATTTGTATTTAAATATTTTTGCATTTCAAAGTATTTGTATTTGACTCCATCGAGAGTATTTTTATTTAAATACATTTCAATGTATTTGACCCCATGTCTGCCTACCAAAGGTAACTGTTCCACCATAAGTAACTTTAAAAAGGTTCGAGAAACAAGTCAGAGAACTATAGACCAGTGAGTTTAACATCAGTGATTTGCAAATTATTAGAAAGACTAATTAAAGATCACAAAAGCGAGGTCATGCATAACAAATGTTATGTTTTTTGGAAGACATCACTAAGTGGGTAGATGTGGGATCACCAGTAGATATCGTCTACTTAGATTTTCAAAAAGCTTTCAACAAAGTCTGATTGACAGAAGACGACGTGTAGTAGTTGATGGGGAGGCTTCAAACTGGAAATCAGTATTGAGTGGGGTACCTCAGGGATCAGTACTAGGACCTATATTATTCTTAATATATATCAACGATTTGGATGATGAAATAACAAGCAAGGTGTTGAAATTTGCGGATGATACAAAAGTGTTTAGAAGGATTAAAAGTGGTGGAGATAGACAGCATTTACAAGATGATCTTGACAGATTGATAAAATGATCTGAAAAGTGGCAAATGCTGTTCAATTTTGGGAAATGTAAATGCCTCCACACAGGACTTGGGAACGAAGAGGTAGAATATACAATGGGGGATACTGTACTAAGTATTACTGTAAACGAAAAGGACTTAGGGTTAACCATTAGTGCTAATATGAAGGTTTCAGAGCAGTGCGGAATTGCAGCTTCAAAAGGAAATCAAATCCTTGGATTAATTAGGCAAAATATAGCGTATAAGGAAAAAGAACTAATAATACTGCTGTACAAAACAATAGTGAGGCCTCATTTAGAATATTGTATACACCGTATCATAACAATGCGGTCGAAACGAGACCACGTCACACCCATGCTCTTGGAGCTGCACTGGTTTCCTGTGAAGAGTCGCTTTATTTTCAAGACCCTACTTCTCACTTTCAAATGCCTTCATGGGCTTGCACCTCCATATCTATCAGCACTTCTCTCTCCGTATCGCCCGACACGCTATCTACGCTTCTCCGATCAGCTACTCCTTAAACAACCCACTACCAGAACTAAAATTGGCGAATGAACATTCTCTTGTGCAGCTTCAAGAGCATGGAATCAACTACCACTCACAGTGCGCCAATGCATTAGTGTCAATCAGTTTAAAGTGGCACTGAAGACGCATCTTTTCAAAAATTATTTTAACCTTCGATGATCATCATTATTTATACCTTTATTTTAATTAATTTAGTATTATAATTAATCTATTTTATTGTTTTAATGGTTTGCATAATTGTGTTTATTTATATATTTTAAGACAGTATGGTGGATTTTACTTAGTAGTAATGATTGCATAGTATTTTAAAACTATATATCGTATGATGTTATTTATTTATTTGCATTAACCATTGTAAAGCGCCCCAGAACAATTACTTGGATGGGGCGCTACATAAGAAATAAATTATTAGTATTATTATTACAAGCGTGGAGGCCATATCGCAAGGACATAGATATGTTAGAAAGAGTACAGAGGAGAGCGACTAATATGATACCAAAACTGAGGGATCTTAGTTATGAAATTCGCTTAAAAGAATGTGGTTTAACAACACTAGAGACGAGGATAATAAATGGTACTGAAAATATATTCTAATGTATTAAAGATGGACATGTTGAAGATATAATTATGAACAGTTAACCTGTCTTATAGTAATTGTGCATCACTAATTTAATTTGTTATGTCGCAACTGGATTGTTTAACACAGCTGTTCTACAATGGCGCCATCTACCGGACTGCGAAATCCGCTAGGTGTTTGTGTGAATAAATAAGTTTCTTCAATCTTTGGGGGTTGCTGGCATTGGGCATTCCACCATTTAAAGTTGCTGGCATTGGTCATTCCATATTCTGGGGAACACCAGGGAAACTTTTGAAACTGTTTTTAGCCTTGGCACTGTTCACATAAATATAGGTATTTTTCTGCCCACTTCAGGGGGGCATTCCACCGCCCAAGACCTTCAGGGGGGCATTCCACCACCCAAGACCCGGCAGCAACTCATTTTTGTGATGTCAGGTGATGGTTCCTCCAAAACTTGGGGTCAGTCACTTTGGCCATTTTAAATAAATAAAAATGCTGGGTTCCCACTCTAATGTGCTGGACTTGTACTCTCTCTACAGAGGCGACGTGTTATTTTGGACTCACCCGCTTCCGTCTCTCAAATTCTTCGAGTAGTTCCTGTCGACTTTCACTTCCATCCTCGTCTATGTCCATCACATCCCCTATATATAAATAAAATGTATTAA
The DNA here is from genome assembly GCA_963995525.1 of Escarpia spicata. Taxonomy (NCBI): domain Eukaryota; kingdom Metazoa; phylum Annelida; class Polychaeta; order Sabellida; family Siboglinidae; genus Escarpia; species Escarpia spicata. The sequence goes on from OZ023217.1 coordinate 48,307,808, forward strand.
TATGTATATATATATATGTGATGATATATACGAGAAGCAAGTTTTTTAATGGACTGAAAGTGACTGGACAGGAAATATATGAATTGAGATATGCCGATGACACAGCGTTAATATCCGATACAAAAGAAAGATTGGATAAACTGATAACTACTGTTAAAGAGCACAGTGCGATGAAAGGATTGAAATTAAATGTAAAGAAGACTAAGATTATGGATGTGAAGGGATGTCGAGAACCATCAGAAGTCACAGAAGATGGCGAGGAAATAGAACGAGTGGAAAGTTTTGAATATCTGGGGACACTGATAGAAGTGGATGGAGATGGGACGAAAGAGATCAAGCGGAGGTTGGCAATGGCGAGTAAAAAGTTGACGGAGATGAAGAAGCTGTGGAAAGCAACGAACAAAGATATGAAACTACGAATTGTCCGAGTCTGCATATTTCCAACGGCTACGTATGGATGCGAAACCTGGACTTTTAATAAGAACATTACTAAACGTATAAATGCATTTGAAAACAAGTGTTATAGAAAGATATTACGAGTTTCGTGGACTGAACATAGAACTAACGAATCCATCGCAGATCAGCTTGGTGTTATACCCGGGACATTATTGAACTTTGTAAAGAAACAGAAACCAAGTTATTTTGGCCATGTGAAACAGCATCAGTCTCTAGAGAGACTAATAATGGAAGGAAAAGTGGAAGGCAGCGGAAGCAGAGGAAGACCTAGGAGACAATGGGGGAAGGACACAGAGGAATGGTTAGGAGCAGACGTCTGCCGAGTGGGGAGACTGGCAAACGAAAGAGCTGTCTATAGACAATCCATCAAGGCTGCAATGTCCGGAAATGGACAAGCAAACCCAAGAAGATATACATATACATATATATGTAACATTATACAGCAATTGATATGGCCTTTGGAACATTTGTTTTTCCGTGTTTGATCTCAAGGATAGGTAGTAGGTAGGACAGATTTTCTTCCTTAAATTATCAATTTTCCTTGGTGAACTAGTTTAGGGTAGGTAGGTATTTTGAGTATTCTCATGGTAATTTTGTTCCTTTGAAGATATCACTCATAATTTCTCGAGACAAATATATGAGATCATATCATTTCTGCAATTTCGACTGCTATAGATTGGGTGGGACGGCAAAGACTGGTGTTTCAACTTGAATTTATACAGAATCGCAAATGAATTATGTACTTTCATTGTCAAGTCATAAGTATTTTGAGCATCGGCCACATTTAACAGTCAGTGGAAAAAACAGAAATAAATATTATTCTATACTCTTGATGCTAGACAGTTTTTAACAAACATTGTTTGATGTTGGAATATTTAGTAGCCTTGCATGTGGCAACCCCTATCGACAAAGGAATGCTATACGCTATTTACCCAATTAAAATATAACACAGATCTACACATCATTTCAAGTCAAAAATACTGATTCCAACCAAGAAAACGTGGCATGTCTGAAGTGGAACAGGGACTTAGTGAGAGACCCCTCTGCCCATCTTCAAGATTGGCATATGAGTGACCAAGATGGTAATTACACCTGATAAGACTGGTGGAATTCAGAGGGGGGCCAGCTGGCCACTAGATTAACTAATAGTTAATCCAGTAGCCAGCTGTTAATAGAGTCTAGAGGCCCACATTAATGACTGGCATTGTCACAACTGGCAGTAAACTAATTAAATGGTTCATCAGTATTAATTAAATAAATGGTTCAAATGACACTGGTTTGTCCTCTGGACTATATGTGACTCAAATGACACTGGTTTGTCCTCTGGACTATATGTGACTCAAATGACACTGGTTTGTCCTCTGGACTATATGTGACTCAAATGACACTGGTTTGTCCTCTGGACTATATGTGACTCGACTGACCAAATGAGTGATAAGTTGGAAAAATTCTAACATTGTTTTCTTACATTTCTGTAAAGGTTGGGTAGGATGCTTTACACGGTTTAACAAATTATGACTCGGCTACACAAATCGGCGAAGTTATGGGGCATTGAAAACGGTAGGGGTCAAAAAGTGAAAAAGAAGAAAACGGCTGATGAAGTTTTACATTCTTATATATGCAAATGGACTGCATGGAAATATTGCATGCATGATATTCAAATTTGGCCCACAGTATGTATGTTATCTTGCAATGATACACTGGAAGTAAAAATCAGCAATGATAAGCAATGATACACAAATGTGCTGGTGCAAAAACTTATCAAGTTATGCCAGATTATGTCTTTATGCGTAAACAAAATGATAACACAACATGACTGAAGGTTTTGCATATGCACATGGATAGCATAGAAATATTGAGTGCATGGCATTCAAAGTTGGCTTATAGTCTGCATGTTATTAATGTATAGTACCATGATACACTGGAAATTGCCCACAATGCCTGAAGCCCACTAAGCACTCACTCTCCCTCACTGGGCAATGACAGCCCAGCCCAGACCTAAATTCAGTGCAAACAGTGGCCACACTGCCCTTTGTCCTGTGCTAAGTGATGATAATTTTCTATACGATATCATTATTAAATTAAACACATCTCCTTCACGCAGCAATTACACACTGTTTGGTTGACACGGTTTTCAGAAATATATCAGCATTCCTCAAAATACTATCTCAATATACCCTTTAACTAGATGCCGTTCTCTTATGACACAAACCAAGAGGCAAGAGGACAACTGTGAACAGTCCAAAACCAAACCAAGAGGACAACTGTGAACAGTCCAAAAACAAACCAAGAGGACAACTGTGAACAGTCCAAAAACAAACCAAGAGGACAACTGTGAACAGTCCAAAAACAAACCAAGAGGACAACTGTGAACAGTCCAAAAACAAACCAAGAGGACAACTGTGAACAGTCCAAAACCAAACCAAGAGGACAACTGTGAACAGGTCAAAAACAAACCAAGAGGACAACTGTGAACAGTCCAAAAACAAACCAAGAGGACAACTGTGAACAGTCCAAAAACAAACCAAGAGGACAACTGTGAACAGTTCAAAAACAAACCAAGAAGACAACTGTGAACAGTCCAAAAACAAACCAAGAGGACAACTGTGAACAGTTCAAAAACAAACCAAGAGGACAGCTGTGAACAGTTCAAAAACTGAGCTATAATACAAAAACTATACAAGCTATCTACAGTCAGTTTTCCCGCTGAATTGCACACGGCATACGTATAAATCTTGCGAGATGTGTCACATGGAAAATGTTTGTCTGGTAAGCAGTATTTAACACGACGTTACACTAACACTGTAAGTCTCTCAGCCAGCCCAGTGATCAGAGATAGGGTGTCAGCTATCCAGTTATAATTAGACATCTGTGGCCCAGGCCCAATAAACAGCAGGCTTACAGCAGCTGCCCAGGTTCTGCCAGTTGCAGTAGGGAAATAGTAGGAAAATTTAGCATTTTGGGGACCCTGAGGTGCCCTTAAAATGATTAAATCAAATACAGATGTCTTGTGTATAGTGGCTCTACCACATGAAATGTCTGCAAAATCAGAGAAAACATTGCTGAAAAGTTTTTGAAAAAATAGACAAAATGTGAAAATGTACCAGTTTCGGGGGCCCTGAGGGCCCCTAGAATGATTCAATCAAATAGAGATTTCTCGTGCATAGTGGCAGTACCCTAAAATATGTCTTTGCAAAATTAGAGAAAAATGGTTTCCGAGATATGGCAGCTAATGACACACGGAGGACGCGGAGTGATGGCATAAATCCGTTGGACCTTCGGCTACAAAAAACTAAATTGGCCAATAACAACTGTGATTGGTGTGAATGGCTTCCTCACAAGCCGTTCCTGTGCTAAAAGTCACACCTTTGATTAATTCAAGACATTCAAAAAGTATATCTGACTAAGGGCCTGAGGTGGAGAAATACAAACCATCGGAGATGTTGATGTTTCCCGCAGCTATGCCGGCCTGGATGTCTGTACTGGTGGAGGTCTTGCCCGTGGTGGAGCGGAGTCTCTCCTGCTCCTCCAGACTGCCATAGTGGATCGCCTTGGTGCGCCGCACATACATCGCACCCTCATCCTCCATTGCTCCGTCTATTCAGCTGAAGCCTGGAGAGAGAAAAACGTAAGTTCTTATATAGCACAGTATAGAGTCCTCTATGACTGCTCAAAGCGCGTTACACGTTACTCCTTGGCAGACCTGTTCAATCAAACATCATCATGACTTCTCTGGGAAGCATTCAGCCATGCTGCAATTGATGCGTGAAAACTATTAGTACACAAATCCACCACTATCTACAGTCAGGAACTCATTCATATAACTGAGTGAACTGAAGCAATGTAGAGTGAACGAACTTGCCCAAGGTTCGACAGCGCAGCACAGGATTTGAAACTGGGTTCGCTTGATTGGAAGTCCACGAAAGAGAGATTGAGATATGCATTTATTTTTACTAAAACATACCTTTACAATAAGATAGAATACAGATAGAAAATTAAAGTATTTTTACAACGGGAGAATGTGTCATAAATTTAAGAACAGATTGGTTGCCATCGGTGCTATTTAAGAACAGATTGGTTGCTATCATAGGGCCGCCCTTGCCATTTAAGAACAGATTGGTTGCTATCGTAGGGCCACCCTTGCCATTTAAGAACAGATTGGTTGCTATGGTAGGGCCACCCTTGCCATTTAAGAACAGATTGGTTGCTATCATAGGGCCACCCTTGCCATTTAAGAACAGATCGGTTGCTATCGTAGGGCCGCCCTTGCAATAAATAGTGTTTTTCATATTAAAGTAACAGTAGGAATAAAGAAGTACAAACATAAACGTGTATACCTATACACACACACATATCCACGTGGATATGAGTGTGTATATATATATACATGTACAATTTATACATACATATATACATACTGAGAAGCGCCTATACTAAGAATGTGTGGTATGCCGTTATCATGATCAACTGCATTAATTAATAATTGTAATATAATATTATACTGGATATTCATTCAGTGATACTACCAGTATACTTATTGTCAAACAGTTGGTATTCGGGTTCCTCACAATACAATTAATTGTAAATGATAAATCTGGAACTAGCGTTTTATTTTATTGTCTAGATTTTAATTGTATTTTACTATTTCAAAGCATTTATCTTTTTCCTCTGACTTATGTGAACTTTTCTGTAATTAGTAATAATGATTTGAGTTTATTTGGTTTATGTTCTATTAACATTTTTATATTTATAGATATCTTCTGTCCGGTAACGGTAAAAGATCCCATGCAGGGAAATGGATAAAAATCTGTCGTGCACTCACTGAGCTGCAATCTCATTCTCTACAGTAAAATGTAAAGGATAAACTCATTCAGAGCTGGGGCAATTACGATTGTAATCATAATTAATTGTAATCGATTACACTCACAGTTGTAATCATAATCGACTTTTTCTAACTATCAACAGTCTCCACACCGTTGACACCTCTCTGTTTTTGCTGTGTTTATGAGTAATCCAGTTCTCTTCTAGCTTGTTTGTTTTCCGTTGCAAATTTATTCTTAAAGATGATAAATGGGCTACATTGTCAGCATAATCTAAGTCCTCCAGCATATATAATCCACGCTGAATTCATTCCTCTTTTCCTTCTAGTTGTTTTCCGCTTAATCCAATCTATGACCAATCCAAACAAAAACCCTGACATAATACAGCCTTGCGTCACTCCTGACATTATAGGAAACCATATCCCAGCATATTTATGTTTAGAAATGTTTTGTCTCTTGAGGCATAAATAGTGTCCTGGTTTTAATTAGCTATATCGCTCATTTCATGTGTATGGTGTTGGTAACGCACAGCCGCAGCGGTGCAAACTAGCACAAACTGCATCAATATTTGGGCTTCAAAAGTGGGCTAAGATGCAACATTTTTGTAACATGATAAAATATGGGATTATCATCATCATGTTGATTGATGGAATGCACTGTGCGAGTGGTATCATATTTAGGCACAAATGTGGATATACCGGCAAAATCAAGGTGGGCTTGGATATTAGACTGCCAAAAATTCACACATCACACCCAATCATCATTTTCCTATGAACTATTTCTGACACTTAGTCAGTTAGTGTGGTTTTATGCTGGCTAGAAACATCCTCGCCCGCCAGGGGGTGCTGCTGATTACACAAGTCTCAGTCAGACTCATAGTAACCACTGGGCAGACTGCTTGCTGAAACTCTGAAGATAAGCTCAGCCAATTCTATCTCTTGCTGTAAAATTTCTGTGGTTTTCTGGGTGGTCTTCATGGACTGTTCGGGCAGTAGTCCTAATTATTTGAATACACAATGACGTGAGACTGAGAATGGTCGAATGGGTAAGTATAATATTGGGATTCCTGGAAATTTGGTGCGAGTCTGACGAATGTCTGTACTGTCCTCACGGGTGGTATGGCGAAGTCAATTATGAGTTTGATTCAGCCAACTTCCACACAATGCGTAGAAGATATGCCAGGGGTACGGGTACGTAGTCACACCCCTGCACTGGCTTGATTAAAAGGTTTGACTAAAAGGCGCACAATCACGCACGACCACGAAGCTGACGAACGACCACGCACGACCATGTAATATAATGTGTTGGTAGTTAGTTTGGCCGTTGATGGTTTATATATATATGGTTTGTGTGTCCATTACTAAACATTTTGAGTGTGTATTTCACACAGGAGTTACACAATTTAGTCTTAGCCTTAGGCTTAGGGCTAGGCATTTTAACCGATCTTCCGGACTAGCATTTTAGTTTTGACACAGTAGCGCCACCTGGCTAATGGAAAAGGCGAGTTACCACAAGAGATGATAAATACATACTTCCTACGTGCCAACAACAGTACCCAGCCCGCTTGGTTACCAACACTAAATACAGTTTGATCGTGCGCCATTTTTATTTTAGTCATACCGCTAAAAAAGTACTGGCGACCAAGCGACGTTGACTGGACGATAATAAGGGCACCAAGTAAAATAATTCCACTAAAATAAAACACAACGTTCATACGTGCTATCACGGTTATTTTTACACCAAGTAGTTACCTCTGTTAATACAGGTTTTTTTTATACAAAAGACAAATTGTTAAATAATAAAGCGCACAGACAACATTCATCGTAACATCGTCGCGAAAAGTAATTTATGAACATTAGATGGCGCCAGCATCGGAAATGAGATTTTAACAAGTTGCTAGTTCCATCCGTGTGAGGCCGCTGATGTAGTAACATTTTTTATTGGGATGCCTCATCCTCGCAAGCCAGGTTTCACGAAGCGTACGTAAAGTTACGCAATTACTTAGCGTCACGTGTTTTGTGTAATTCCTCTCCTATGTTTGCTCATATTTAAAAAATCGCCTAATTTATTAAGACAAGCATCTTAGCGTTAAAAACGTTCTTAGCAGCTTCATAAAACCGGCCCCAGGGCTGTTTGACATGCAAAACTAGCCCTGGCTGATCCCCTACGCGAAGTGCAGAAGTTAGCCGAGTCAAACTAGTAATTGACTTCGCCAGTCGCGACTGCATCACCCGTGAAAGCAGTGCAAATACCCGCCTCAATTTGAAGACGGATAAACGACTTCTGGGAATCTCAATATATAATGACCCGTTCGCCCATTTACCACGAGCAGCTGAGCGGTATTGTGTATTCGAACAATGGCTTCTGTTTCCTAAACATTGCATGTAACACGAGCCAAGGTTGGTTGAAATTAGTTTTATTATGACCACCTGACCTGCCTAGATCTACTGATCTAGTGAGCGATTTCATAGGCTGAGCATAAATTCAGAGTTTCGCAAAGCGATAAGCCAGGGGTACTGCTGGCTGACACTGACGTAATCAGCAGCAGCATCCCCTGGCCTCCGTGTTAAAGGTAAACAAAATGTACGCCGGGTGTCTGTGCCAGGGGAAGTAAAAGATCCCACGCAGGGAAATGGAAAAACTATCATGGACTCACCGAGTTGGGATTCCATTATATAACCCCCCCCCCCAATGATAGAATAAGCAACTTAGTGATTGTGCGCATTTACTGCAAAACCAAACATAAAAGAGTTAATAAACTTACCATTTGTAAATACAGTCCATTTTTTGCGTTGGTGGTTTAACAATTAAAAGTTTCATCACACATTTACCGAATTTTATGGACCGCGCCATTAATTGTTAGCCAGAAACAACGACAACAATTATGTGTGTAGCTTACAAAGTTTATAGCTACATTTGTTCATAAATTGAAAGAATGGGACTAAGCGTTTGTTTAGACAATTAATATGACATGATGAACTTAGAACTACATAGAATGGCTGGATACCGGTTTCGACAGGCGCGCGAGGATGTTTCTAGCCAGCATAAAACCACACTAACTGACTAAGTGTCAGAAATAGTTCCTAGGAAAATGATGATTGGGTGTGATGTGTGGATTTTTGGCACTTGTCTAATACCCAGGCCCGCCTTGATTTTGCCGTTATATCCACATTTGTGCCTAAATATGATACCACTGGCACAGTGCATTCCGTCATTCAACATAATGATAGCCGGTGGTACTGCAAGCACAAGAAAGGCCAGAGCGTTCCTGTGAGGTAGACACACGGGAAATGAAACAATAATTATTAAGTTACCTTATTTAGTCTTGCGCATATTTATCACGGTGGCTAGTCTTAAATCGTTAACATGTTTCGTTTTTTTGCAGATTTTTATCGTTATAATAATATCAGTGTAATTTTTCGTGGAGGTAATCTATCGACCGTGTCCCCTATATGGGCGGGACGACTGTTTTGCCGGTGTACCGGTCTGGAAGGAGGTTCCGGTCTGAGAGTAAGTTCCGGTTCCGTTTTGCGTATGCTCGCGCAAGCGTAGTACATCAAATGCGACCCGCGGTAAGCAACGTGACCTCATCTGACCGATCAACTTTGACCCCGTGCCAGAAGTATGTGTCGACTGAGTTACATCGCGGTGAGCAACGCCACCTCAGGTGACCGATCAACGTTGACCCTTGCTCGACGCTCGCGGCGACTGAGTTACATAATTAATAATGTCTTGCTTGCTGTAGCGACCGTTACTCCACTGACCTACTTGCCCCCTACAGTCATACATGCCAAATTGAGAGAGATATGTGTAATTTATAAATTGTTACCCCCCAGGATCCCCACCAAGACGAATTTTTAAAAATATAAATCTACGAACCACCCCAAATGGGCTTGCTAGATTACACACACAATTTCAGCTTCATACATGCCAAACTGACAGAGATTTGTGTCATTTGTGTTTACCACAAAACTCACTGTGCGTAAAAACAGCGCTGAAAACTGCAGCTCTGTGTGACGAAGTCATCAGATACACAACGCTCTGAGACACTGACATCAAAATAAAACAAATTTTTTTGCAAATAATTACAAGTTATGCTAATTATGAGGGTCTGTTATGTATACTAACAATTACAAAAGTAACCGTATCATTAACCTAAACTATAATATAATTGGGTCACGCATAGTTTCGGCAAACACCGTATTTAAGCTGGCAAAAAATAGGCGCTAACCTTTGACATGTACAGTGTGTACGCAAAACGGAACCGGAACTTACTCTTAGACCGGAACCTCCTTCCAAACCGTACAGCTGCGGGCCGAAAGTAGGCGCTAACCTTTGACATGTACAATCGCATGCGCAATACGCAAAACGGAACCGGAACTTACTCTCAGACCGGAACCTCCTTCCAGACCGGTACACCGGACCACCCACGGAAGGGTTGGGGGTCCCATCTTTCCTCCCTCGCAATCCTGGGCGTCTTGCATGGAGCCATCGCCATGATCTATATAATTATCATAAATTATAAGGATCAAGTAGGATTACAATAGTAAAACGAAAAATTATGTGCATGGAATTAAATAAAACAAACTCATAGTAATAATCAGAATATTAGGTAAGATTAAAACCGGTAGACACATATCGTTCATCGTATATCGAGTTAGCGGGCAAACTGTTCCATAGTTTGAGCCGAATTCCAGAACCACAGGCAACCATGCATCTTTGTCGGGGGTCCTCTGAAGTACAATTATTGGAGTATTGAGCTCATATCCCTGATTGAAGACAAGAAGATCTCCGAGGGAGGAAAATGCAGTACATTGGTCGACCTGGAAAGAATTAAGCTATAAATGGCTACTTTCATGGCCCAAAATGTCATGCAGAGCATGGCCCAAAATGTCACGCAGAGACGACAACAACCCCAGGCAGTTTGTAAGCTTCCCACATCAAACGGAAATTAAAGGTCTCGAAATTCTCAATGACAATAAAGAAACCCACAAGCTGCTGCAGAAACTATTGGTGTGGGTTGTTAATCGTTGGAGTCGGGTTGTTTCCACATCACGAAAGTCAATTGGATGTACCCATCGTTCAAACAATTTGTATAATGTATCACAAAAGAAGTAATCACATGTGATCCAGTCACATCACTAAGACCATAAAGGGAAAGGCAGAGCGAGAACATAGCCATAGGCTAAAATCCACGACAACAAAACAGAAGAAAAGAAACTTTGGAACAAAGATACTGTTATCTGGCACTTGTGCAAAAGAAACAGCCACAGTTTCGCCGAATACCGAACCTCCGGAGCGAAACCTGTTGGAGTAAAACAAGAGTTCATATAGAAGAATGGACTGTACTTCGGCTGCTTGGAATACTGGCACATGTCTAAGAGCTGCACGCGGAAGAGTACTTGCAATATATGTCACAGAAAACATCCAACTAGACTTTACATGGAACATAAACCACCAAGTGATAAATTAAAGATGGGGATGTTAGATCAATCTAAGAAATCGAAGAAGCAAATTTAATTCCCAACAGTCGTGGAATAGTGCAGGTGATTCGCTTCCCTGAGTGGGCTAATCACTTCAAGAACCTACGCTTGTCCTTTAGTGATCTACCAACAGAATTACACTAGTAATACAGTAGTGTGTACCAGCAGACAGTTTCCAATTTCGACTTATCCGTAGAACTGCGACCACGATGGGAACGCTGGAAGAAAGATGTACGTAGATTGGACAACATTAAGCTCCCCAAAAGCTTCCATGCGGAGAACTTCGGGAAGATGAAGAAGCGCGAACCACGCCATTTCTCCCATGCAAATACGACAAGCTATGACCAATGTTCGTGCACGAGATTCATCAATGACGCAAACAATGTACACCGCTCCCCTGTCACGGGAAAGGCTATAATGCAAGTTGTTATTAAGTGTAAACTTCATAACTACGAGCCTTTTCAAGGTAACGGGAGTGGTGTAGTTATATATATATATATTTGATGTAAGTTATAAATTAAAAATAAAACTTGATCAGCAAATAAGGCGTGGCTAAAACGACGTGTGTTTGTTGGTAATGAAACACACACGCGATGCAGCGACGCCGCCTTAGCGAACTCTGAACGCGTCATGTGACGTCATTGTTACGTCACAGTTAGCTTATAGGAATGGTTCAATGTTGCCGATGTGTAAGAAAAAAGTTGCTTAATTTTGCTCCAGTTTGCTTCACTCGACAAATCACGAAGATGTCAACCATCTCCACAACGGTCCACGGTGACGAGCGCTAGCTAATAATTAACAATTTCAAACAATTCCATACACGAAGGAATAGGCGTATGATCAGGTAAAAAGAGAAATGCCAACTTGCAAAACTGGAAATATGCATCAAGCAAATATTTTCGTGGGTATCTATGATGGCATATACAAAATATGTGGACCTCGAAATTTTAACATGAACACTGTTAGCCGAACTTTCTATTGTTCGTCTGGTGTCAAAGGAAGTATTTTGATGATAACGAATCACGGTAATCAAGTCACGTGTATAGCTATGAAAGAAATATAATATGTGTATGGAAAACTACATTTGCAAGACCAGAGTTTGAGCAATCCGTGCAATAATGGGGGAAGTTGCCAGCCGAATGGTACTTTGTATAACTGTGTCTGCTCATCAAGTTGGCCTGGATCAAACTGCGAGGGAACGAACTGGGCACGAGGACAAAGTGCAACAATGTCATCAATATTCCTATCTGTGTATCCAGCGTCAAATGCTGTTGATGGAAATACAGAAGGTTTGATGACGCATAATAATCTGTACGGGAATGACACTAATCCTTGGTGGAAGGTTGAATTTAGAAATATGATAGAAGTTCAAAAGGTTGTTATAGTGAATCGCCAGGATTGTTGTTCGTGGTTTCTGGATGATTTTGATATTGTAATAGGCCCACATGGTGGCGCATACAAGACGTGTGGTCCTCGTCGAAATAACATGTCAGGTATTGCAAGGAGAAGTTTCTACTGTTCTCCTGATGTCATAGGGAACACTGTGACTATTACAATTCACGCAAAGCAGCATCTCGTTTTGTGTGAAGTGGAAGTCTATGGAACTTTGAAACCATGTTCGAGCAATCCGTGTTTTAATGGAGGAACATGTCAACTGATTAGAAATGGGACGTCTTATGCTTGTTTCTGCCCACCGAGTTCCAATGGATCACATTGTGAACACATCCGTCGATGTTGGAGTAATCCATGCAACAATGGCGGAACTTGCGATGGCAATATGTCGCCCTATAAGTGTGTATGCCCAGCGAATTGGACAGGGCCAAATTGCGAAGATTTCTTGTCATGTTGGAGTAATCCATGCAACAATGGCGGAACTTGCGATGACAATATGTCTCCCTATAAGTGTGTATGCCCAGCGAATTGGACAGGGCCAAATTGCGAAGATTTATTGTCATGTTGGAGTAATCCATGCAACAATGGCGGAACTTGCGATGGCAATATGTCGCCCTATAAGTGTGTATGCCCATCGAATTGGACAGGGCCAAATTGCGAAGATTTATTGTCATGTCGGAGCAATCCGTGCGACAATAGCGGAACTTGCGAGCAGAATGTCGACTCTTACGCGTGTGTCTGCCCGACGACATGGACAGGATCAAACTGCGAAATGAAGACAGAAAAGGGTATGAGTACTAAGACGAAGGTATTAATTAGTGCGGGTGCCACCGTAGCAGTTGTCATGGCTGGCATTGCAGCTACAACTGCTGGAACAGCAGGAACAGCAGGAACTGCAGGCACAGCGGCGCGTGTTGGCGATATAGGACTAAAGATGACAGCCGCTGTTGCAGGGAGGTATGTTCGAACAACATTATTTGGATTAGTATCCGACAATGAGGTGGAGGAAGAGGAGGGGGAGGAGGAGAAGAATGAGGATGATACCATGTGGGCTGCAGTTTGTAAGAGTGTATCTTCAGTGTTTCAAACCGTCAGTGCTTCGTCAAATCTCACTGACGAGGAAAACAAAGTGAAACCGTCAACATCAAACTAACAGTATCTATTAGAATACTTACATACTTGCCGTGATGTGATGTTAAACGTGTTCCCAATACAAGATTTAACAATATTGCCTCCCAGAGAATTAACTCTAGATGGTAGGTGGACCAGGAAACCCTTTTGCTTATCGAGAGTCCAACCCTTTTATTTATGTGTATCCCATCCTTCTGAGGTATGTGTCGATTTTATTTTTAAACATATTCACGCTACTAGCACCCACACAATCAGCAGATAATCTGTTTCATTCATTTACAGTCCTTTGTGAAAATGATAACTTTCTTATATCTAATCCCTTTTATCGACTTCTCTTCTATCACATTTGCTCTTACTTCGTTTCGTCCCTTCATCTTTCCTCCCATCTCATTTTCTTCTCTCCTGTCCCGTCCCATCTTCCCTCCTTCCTTCTCTACGGTCCCTGTTACCTTCACGCTTGTCCCGTTTTCTGTCGTCGATTTTCCAATTTCTTCGCCTCCAATCACCTTCCCTCCTCTCAATCTCCTTTCCTAAGTTTTCTTGCCACTGGTATTCTCCTTCAGTCTTGCTGTATTCCCACCTCTCTTCCTGTCGTCTCTCTCCATTCCACCTGTTTCCTTGCTAATTCCCATCTCCATCCCCTTCACAATATCTGTCAACATAACTATCTCCTCCTGCATACATTCCACCTTCCAACCCCCATGCACTGAAAGGTGAATCCCTCCTCCATGGTTTCTGCCCACAGCCGGACAATGCAAACAAAATCTACCCAGCTGTGGCAGTGATCGCACACCAAGTGTCGCTTTGCCTTGATTTGCCGCTTGCAAGACGCCATATCATTATCAGAATTTATTTAATAACTTAGCTAACAATTAGTCTTTATAAAGACTGTTTCATGTGTATTACTGCACACTTTATGTTACAGATTTTAATTACACATCTGACTATCTATCCTATCACGAACGCTAACATTACCGGTAGTGACCTCATTTAAATACAATCAATTACGTTATGTTAGGCTGCTTGAACACGAACACGTAGGCCATTATCTACATAAACAATCTGGAGTTCGTCCGACTAACGCCCTTGCTTAATTTTAACAACAATCCTACCTAATCAAAATATCTAGCAAGTACTCGCTTACACAGATATTATCTTATGTTAGTAGTTTTATGGTTGTTACTTTATCTCCTATATATTCTACCACATAATCAAGTTTGTTAAATCTTGTTTACAACTTATCGAAGGCTAAGTTACCCTATTATCACTCCCTATATTAAAGTGTTCTAAAATACTTTAACTAACTAACTTTAAGCAAAACTGCTACTCAATATATGTTTACTGCAACTTTATGAATGATGTTAAGGCAAGAATAATACTTATCAATCAGTAATTCCACTTGTTTATCAACTTTTCTGCACCACAAATTCTACATCCATTCTACGATATATCTCCGCCCAAATATAGCCTCGAGTACGTCTGCAAACACACCGTATTTCATTACCAATGAACAAAATGGTATGAAAAACGCTTTTGTGAATTACTGAATACTGGTAGAAATTGAAAGTAATTGCTTTTTTTGGTATTCATTATATTTTTTGATGAACCGTGAACAATGGCATTGTCATAGGAAATGGACGGTTATTTAGATTGATCAGTGGGACGAGATGGCTTGCCTGGCAATAAGATAAAAAAAAAACGCTACACTAGTATTGATGCAGGATATATGCTACATTCAAGACAACATATGCGATAATGAACTTGCTTGAGGAACTCATTGTTTAGTTTTAGTAGGGGTAAGAACGCCTGCAACAATATTAACCAGTGAACCAATTGTTATCACATAAATAAAATAGTAGGGTAGGCCGGGGGAATACGCCTACGTAAAGCAAGTAATTTAATAACAGAACGTAATAAGGTTTATTCGAAAAAAAGAGTTTGACATAGAAAGAGCAAGTTACACTGACTTAAAATAAATTGCAGTAAAAGTTTGATTACACTAAATTTGTAAGTTATATTAAAACATAACATATGTAGGCGTATTGCCGCAATATTGGGGGCAATACGTTAGGTGTTTTGCCCTATAAAAAATACGGAGTCGTGTTAACACCACATTTGTTGCGTACAACACAAATCTAGAAAATAGCATTGAAGCAAATCTATTTCCGTAGTATACGAATATTATTAATGAAAAGAAATACCATAATTGATCAACACTGCTGTAATGTTATGTCTATTGCAGTGACATATTTCATCACATGGTGTGATTTTGCTAGTACTCATCGGATTCTCAACTGGGACAAATATACGTCGTATATCCTGGTGTGCACTGCTTGCCAAATCGCGGTAAAAAAGGCAGTTTCTTGATTTTGCGAGCAGTCTGTATAACTTGTAATTCAACAGCTACGACTCCTATACAGAGTGGGTGCAGTGGAGTGCTGGATCACAATTCACAGTGAAACTATTCGGGTTTTCACATTTCACGCTAAAAAATAAAATTTCTTGTTTCACGAAGAGATCGAAATTTTGTCGTCAATTTCACGAAGAAAGTGATACCTCAATCACGGTTCACAAGGGAAATATGTTTTAAATATCGCTTAATTCACACTGTTGCACGTGATCACGAATCACAGGGATAAAAAGAAGCTTTCAAGTTTCAAGAGAAAATAATTTTACTAATCACGGATCACGAAAAAAAACCTCTATACAGCCGGAATACAGGTTTTGACATTATCAACCATCTAATACTTGTTTGGCTGTGGAAATATATTGAAACAAGCAATGTTAAATAGGTAGTTCTGGTTTACACAAGCTTGTCGCTGGTCATCTTCGCTACCTAGTAGCCCCTTTTACAAGCCACGACTTTGTGTGGCTGGCGGACATCGGTAATTCCAATTGAATGTGGATTCCACATCTTGAACAACATGTATTCGTGGCCATTGAGTAGGCCATGATCCTAATATATTGTACAAAACTGGCTCGTTTGTTTGACCTGTTGATCCCATCGACCCTTAAAATGTATCTTCCTTGCGGCTGACGAATGCTCAGACCAAGATAACTTCCTACAAAGCCCATGAGCCATTGTTTCCGGCTAACTTGTTTGTTTGGTTGAACGTTTGGTTTATACCTGTGGCCATTGCCATGACACATGCCAAACGCCTGATATCAGGATGAGTTAAACCAAATGAGGACCTGTTCATTGTGTTGATATATTTATTAATTTCAAATTCAACTTTCAGTGGCAGCGCTGACGGGGAACTAATCCTAACCTTCCCATGTGCTTCAAAAGTGTAAAGATGATTGCGAACTGCACCACAGCGGCGGGGCAATGCGCCTACGCCTACTTGGCTGGTAGACGCCTCGTCTTGACAGCATTATTTTTTTTATAAATAGGTGGAATCCAATAAGCTGCTAATGTATTTACAACTTCGTTATGATGACATATGTCACAAATGTTACAAAACAGTAACTATGATTACCACGACTTTACTAACACAAATCTAGACGATAAAAGTATCATAAAACATGAGAAAAACACAAAAATGTGATTTTCACAAACATAAAAAAGCACTACAAAAAGCATAATGTGTGGTATGTAGAATTAAGTGAGAAGAAAAGTGGTGTGGCCATATTGCCTCACATCGGTATATTCCCCTGCCCTACCCTACATTATAGCACGAATTGCAATTAGGTCAGTTACACTCTGGGTAAAGCGGCCCCATGTGTCGTGTTATCTCACTACTGAAGGAAGCCGTTTTACTTCCTCCTAATATCATACTAAATAGCAAGCATTGGACAAAATTTACTGTATTCACGGTAACGTTTTGTAAGTTCATACAGTCCAGACCGCCACCCAGCTAACACATAACGTTTTCACAACGTTGCTGGAATGTTGTATTAAGGTTATGTCAGAAATAACGTTGTGGCAACGTTTTTGTTATGGTCCATCTTCCTCACTTATCAAAATAGTTTTGTATAACATTACAAACACGTTTTAAAAACGTTTTATTAAAACGTTCCAGTCCAACGTTTTCTAAACGTTGTGATGAAACGTTATCCATATGTTGTGGGAATGGTCTTCAAAAACGTCTCAACGAAAACGTTTTTAAAACGTTTAAACTTGGTAATTTTTGTAAAAAAATCCACAAGTTTATGAAAAATCAAAAAATAAATAGTGAATGTCATTCCATATTTTTGTTATGGCCCATCTTCCTCAATAATATAAACATATTTATGTACAATGTTGCAAAAACTGTTTAAAAAAAAAAAAAAAAATATGAATTAACGTTGCAAAATTGTTTTAAAAAGTTATTTTAAGTGTTTTAAATAAATTCTGACCCCACAAAGGGAGGGAGGGGGAGATTCGCAGGGGGGACTCACAGAAAAGCATGAAAATGGAGGAATAAATAAAAACAGCACAAATAAATCAGCAAATAACAGTCTGGAAAACTCTTCTGAAGCTGGATATAAATGTGTTTGTTTAAATGCAAGGAGTATAGTAAACAAAAGAAATGAACTAAACATTATGGTAGAAGATATTGACCCTCATATAATAGGTATAACCGAATCCTGGACCACCACCGATATATCAGATGCTGAATTGGGACTGACAGGATATGTAATGTTTAGAAAAGATAGAATAGGAAGAAAGGGAGGTGGAGTTATTTTATATATTAAAGAATCTATTCAGGCTTATGGGGAGAGAGGACCACAAGTTTTTAGTTTTAGTTGAAGATACATTCCTTTCTCAACATGTGCTAGAACCAACCAGGGGAGAGAATGTGTTAGACATAGTTTTGTCCTCACAGAATGAATTAGTTGACAATGTCAAGATATGTGAGCCACTGGGGAGTAGCGATCACAACCAGATACATTTTACCATCAAAGTAAAATCAGAAAGGAATAGTAAAAAGCAGTATAGGAGAAATTTCCACAAAGGAAGGTATAAGGACATGAGGAAATATTTAGCAAAGATAGACTGGAATAAGACACTGAAAAATAAGACGGCAACAGAATGCTGGAATATGTAAAAGAGTGAAATTAAGTGCATAGTCGATCAATTTGTACCCTTCAAAAAACAAGGAAAACGGTCCAAAAACAAACACTTACCGAAAGAAGCCATTACAAAAATTAAGTATAAACAAATGATGTGGAAGTCATATAGATGTACTGGAAATGATGAAGACTACAACAGTTATAAAGAATCACTTAACCAAGCTACAGCTGAAATTAGAAATTCAAAGAGAAGCTACGAACAACAATTAGCTAGTAATATAAAACATGACAGCAAGAGTTTTTATGCGTATGTTCGAAGCAAACAGAAAGTTCAAGATAAGGTCGGTCCTCTAGAAGATAGTGCTGGAAATATAATATCAGAGGGATTCCTAATGGCAGAAGACCTGAATGAGTACTTTAGTTCAGTGTTTACCAGAGAAGATATTAGTTCACTGCCAGTACCAGAGGCTAAGTTCAAGGGGTCAGATTCAGACTATTTAGGACAATTAATTGTAACCCCGGAAATGGTAGCTCAGAAAATAAGGGCTATGAAGGATAATAAATCACCTGGAGTGGATGGTATTCCAACCAAACTACTATTGGAAATTGTAGAAAAAATTAGCATACCGCTTGCAACAGTTTTCAACTTGTCATTAGAAGAGGGAGTGGTTCCTTTAGAATGGAAAGAAGCAAACATTATACCATTATTCAAAAAAGGTTTGAGAAACAAGTCAGAGAACTATAGACCAGTGAGTTTAACATCAGTGATTTGTAAATTATTAGAAAGACTAATTAAAGATCACATGGTGGATTTTCTTTTTAAGCAAAACTTGATAAACCCATCTCAACATGGTTTTTTTAAAGCGAGGTCATGCTTAACAAATATGTTATGTTTTTTGGAAGACATCACTAAGTGGGTAGATGAGGGATCACCAGTAGATATCGTCTACTTAGATTTTCTAAAAGTTTTCGACAAAGTACCACATCAAAGATTACTGCTTAAACTAAAGGCCCATGACATAGGAAATGGTATAATAAACTGGATAGAACAATGGCTGATTGACAGGAGGCTTCAAACTGGAAATCGGTATTGAGTGGGGTACCACAGGGATCAGTATTACTTCCTATATTATTCTTAATATATATATCAACGATTTGGATGATGAAATAACAAGCAAGGTGTTGAAATTTGCGGATGATACAAAAGTGTTTAGAAGGATTAAAAGTGATGGAGATAGACAACATTTACAAGATGATCTTGACAGGTTGATCAAATGGTCTGAAAAGTGACAAATGCTGTTCAATTTTGGGAAATGTAAATGCCTCCACACAGGACATGGGAATGAAGAAGTAGAATATACAATGGGGGGTACTGTACTAAGTACTACTGTAAATGAAAGCGACTTAGGGTTAACCATTAGTGCTGATATGAAGGTTTCAGAGCAGTGCGGAATTGTAGCTTCAAAGGGAAATCAAATTCTTGGATTAATTAGGCGAAACATAACGTATAAGGAAAAAGAGCTAATAATACCGCTGTACAAAACAATAGTTAGGCCTCATTTAGAATATTGTATTCAAGCGTGGAGGCTATATCGCAGGAAGGACATAGATATGCTAGAAAGAGTGCAGAGGAGAGCAACTAAAATGATACCAAATCTGAGGGATCTTAGTTACGAAATACGCCTAAAAAAATGCGGTTTAACAACACTAGAGACCAGGAGATTGAGAGGAGATCAGATAGAAGTGTTTAAAATATTGAAGGATTATGAAAATATTGATAGAAATATGTTTTTCTCAGTTAAGAAAGATAAAAGGACTAGAGGACATATGATTTGAGGTCGGGGACATGTCCGCAAAATCGCAAGAAAGTCGCCTTCGCGGTTTTGATGTCCCCGGGAAGCTCTCAATTCGCATGTACATGCCCCGGTATGGCACCGGGTTTACATCGACTCGACGGGATTAAATTGCTCTAAAAGACAATTAAAAAAAAATATCTGACCTCTATACCGGAAGTGATTAAGAATTAAATTACGAACACATACATATAAAAAAGCAGGTAAAACCGTTTTCATAAGGTCCTAATAATATAGGCCAGTTAAGTAAAAGATTACCCACAATTAGCAAATTAAAGACTGAAAAGGCAAGCAAATAAAAGTAGCACAACAAATTAAACCAATGATACAGTAATTGGTCCACTGGATAGTCTAGTGTACTAGCAAACGAATGTAAACAAACGGCGAAAAAACGAGGTACTTTAAAATCGCCAGATGGCGATACGTGTTCAAAAATACTTAGGAAATCCGCTAGATGGCGATACTGAATCCAAGAAATCGTGTTAGAAGTTACTGTAGTCGTAAACAACATATATACAATCGCACAGTCTCCAACTAGCCCAATTGAATTGAGCAAACGTACAAAATATTAATTATCCGCACACAAGGCAATATCAAAATGCAGGCATTCTAACAACCGACAAATTATGAACTTGTTGTAAACATGCAATCTGTTATGAATCCCATGGCCATGATTCGCATGATTGACGACGTAATGGCGTTGGCCGTTGCAAACTACAAGACGCAGTACAGTATGTTCACCTGTATCAGTGTATGTGGGCGAATACCGCATAAAACGCTGAATAATTACGTTACAGCCTAAATTCAAGTTAAGTCTGATGCCTCACCGTCTGAAATCGAGCAACCAACGTCACACCCGTTCTCGTGGCCGAAAAGACAGAGCGTCGCGCAAACGAGACAAAGGACTGCAGGAAGAGCGCCTCGGTCGCTTGCGGATGTCTATCGGCAAAAACAATCTCCAAACAAGGTCGCCAAGCGCCAATGTCGTTCGGCTGTTGTGTATACTTACAAAAATCAAGAGAAAATGCCAGCGAAATGTAATAAACAACAGAAAACGGGCTGCAGAGAGCAAACAAACTTTCTCTGTGACAGAGGAATTTAGACTGAGTTTCCCCAGTTCAGATACTGGGCAGTGATTGGCTACTGCTTGGTCACTGCCTGGTTACCAGAGTGGGTTATTCCCTTATTAGGATATAGGCTCTCTGCGACCTGACTGCGACCCCCTCTGTTGTATTCCCAAGGCATAGCTGTGTCCAGCTTAGCGCAGAGGCAACATCAATGGTGACATTGTCCAAATGTGTCTGGCCAATGTTTATGGCTCAGTGCTGTGAGTAAAATGTATTTAATTCATGCTGGATTAAACACTTATTTTTAGTCTGAGGTCCCGGAGACAGTGCACACTTGTGACGCGCAGTAGTCGAAGGATTGAGTGCTGGACTGTCGCTCGGAGGAACCGGGGTTCGAAACTTGGTGCCGGCAGTACTGGTTCGGCCGCCGTGTGAAAACGGGGGCAATTTCGTTCACCCTACGTCGTCTGTGTATTTCGGAAGTGGCGCTATAAGCCGTTGGTCCCTTCTGAAACAATTGCACGTAATGACAAAACAACAAGACTCGTGATCGACTGATCGTAAACGTAACTCGTGTATTCCGTGTCTGTGTCGCAAGAAAGAATCAGCCCAACAATATTATAAAGTTCGATAATATGACACTATAGTCCAGGATGTTACATCCCCCCTTTTTACTAAGTAACGAGAACATTAACTACAACTATGGATTGTATATGGCGCATATTATTCTAATTTAATATCGCAACTAATCTACTGTGGCACATATTTTACTAAGGTAATATGGCAACTAAATTAATTATTCCAGTGTTAGGCTATAAGTCGAGCCTGTCGGGTTGTGTGATTGCTCGTCCCGACCTCGTTCGATAGGACAGCTGCGTCGCGTCGTCTGTTCTTCGTGCGCGTTCGTGTTGCTGACGTGATGTCGCCTGCTGCTGCGCCGGCTGAACTTGTGATGTGACGTCACCGCCTTCAGCTGTCGGAGTCTCGTCAGCTAAGTGTACTCGTCGCGGTGACCCCGTCGTTTGTAGTTGACGTTGGTTGCGCCGCAGGATGCGACCGTTCTGCGCCTCGATGAAGTAGGAGCGCGGTTCGTCGTGATACGATTTCTGCGTGTCCTGACGCTCCTGTAGTCGTGTGTGAATCTCGTCTCGGTGCGTCAGTACGTTTCTCAGCTGAATCGGGAGGTCGCCTTTCATCTTGCGCGTGTAGAGCAGCTCGCCCGGTGATGGCAAGTGATGGTCTATTGGAGTCGTTCTCGGGCAAAGCATCGCCTTGTGCGGATTGACTCCGCTCTCCCTGGCCTTCAGAAAAGTGCGTTTCACTGACTGAATATTACGCTCGACGAAACCATTCGACTGCGGGAAGTGAGGAGAGCTCGTTACATGCTCAAATCCCCATTCCTCTGCAAACTTCCGGTAGTTGGTACAGTCGTAGTGCGGCCCGTTGTCGCTCATGACCTTCTCCGGGGCGCCGTGTTCCGAGAGGATGTCCGCCGTGGCCGTCACTACTGCGTGGCTGGTACACGGTGTCGGCATCTTGCGTATAAACGGAAACTTTAAGTAGTAGTCGACGACGATCAAGTACTCGGAGTTGGTGTAGTGAACCAGATCAGTCCCTACAATCTGCCACGGTCGTGTCGGCAGTACGTGTGGTAGCAGTATTTCTCTGGGGTTTGTCCGTTGATGTGTCTGGCACACGTCGCATCTCTTGATGACCTCCTCGATGTCCTTGTTTATACCATCCCAGAAGACACTGCTTTTGGCTCTCAGTTTGCATTTCTCTACGCCCTGGTGTCCCGCGTGTAATCTCTGCATCACATCGGCCCTCATACTGTCGGGTATCAGTGCGCGATCACCTTTCAGGATTATCCCGTCCTCTACGGACAGCTCGTCGCGATAACACCAGTATGGCCGCAAGTTTCTCGGGATTTCGTCGCGTTTCTGTGGCCACCCTTTGACGATGACGTTCAACAGATCGCGGAGTACCGTGTCTTTTGATGTTTCGCTCCGTAGATCGTGGATCTTGTTGTTTGAGAACTGTACCATGCTGACCATGACATCGAGGTCGATTTCGTCTCTGCTTTGAGGGTTTGGTAGTCTCGATAAACCGTCTGCCAGGAGCAACTCCTTTCCCGGTCTGTACTTGATTGTGACGTTGTAGTGTTGGATTCTCAAAAGCATTCTTTGCAGTCTAGGAGGAGCTGCTGTCAGGTTCTTTAGCTGGATCATTTCCAAGGGTTTGTGGTCGCTTTCGATCACAAAGTGCTTGCCGTAGACGTATGTTCGGAATCTTTCGGCTCCAAACACAACAGCGAGTAGTTCTCTCTGTATGTTTGCGTATCTTCTCTCAGCGTCTGTCAGACTCTTGGATGCATACGCAATGGGTCGTCCTTCTTGAAGCAGGACAGCTCCCAATCCTCTCCCTGACGCATCAAGTTGTATGACTGTGTCCTTGTCACGGTCGAAGTAAGCCAGTGTTGTCTCCGTGCAGATTGCTGACTTGACCTTCTCGAAGACTTCCTGATGTGCCTGTGACCATTGGAAGTCGACGTCCTTCTTGAGCAGGTCTCTCAGGTTTGTCGTACTCTGTGACAAGTTGGGTATGAATGGACCCATGTACGTGACGTTCTGTTGCGTTGGTTGGAGTTGGAATCATGTGAATATCCTCGACCTTCTTCGGGTCAGGATGGACACCTTTGTCGTCGTATACAGTACCAAAAAAGGTGATGTGTGGCGCCTTTATCGTACACTTCTTACTATTGAACACCAGGCCGTGTTCTCGCGATACTCTCATCAAGTTATGTAGGTGGGCGTCGTGTTCCGCCTCGGTGTGTCCGAATACAGCGACGTCGTCAGCGAAGTCTACTGTGCCTGGGCAGCTCTCGAAGATCATGTCCATTTTCTGTTGGAAGACATCTTGCGACATGATGAGCCCGAACGGCATCCGAATGAAGCAGTACCTCCCAAATGGACTGTTGAAAGTCGTCAACAGGCTGCTCTCCTCGTCAAGTGTTACGGACCAGTAGCCATTTTTTGCATCGAGATTCGAGAAGTGTTTCGCGCCCGTGAACTTGTGTGTGATCTCCTCCAATGTGGGTGTCTTGTGGTGACATCGCTTTATGGCTCTGTTGAGATCTTTGGGATCCAGACATATCCTCAGCGTACCGTCTTTCTTGCGAGAAAATGCCAGACTCGAGACCCAGTTGGTCGGTTCAGTGACTTTCCTGATGACATTCTCTTTCTCCATCTTGTTGAGCGCTGCCAGAAGTTCCTCCATCATCTGAATAGGACACTTTCTTGGCGCGTGTATGACCGGTTGCGCATCGGGATCAGTGACGATGTGGTACTTTCCTGGGAAGTTGCCCAACGAGTCGAATCGGTCTGGGTACTTCTGCTTCAACGTTTGCGTCGAGTCGATTGCATCTGTGTCACGTGTGCCGGTTTGTTCGACAGTTAACTTCTCAATCGCGCAGTGTAGGGTTACCAGTCTGAGTTGGCGATAGTTTGGGAGCTCTAGGATCGCTGGACCGTCTGTCTCTGCCACGTAGAACTCAGCATCTACCCAGACGCCTTGGTGGTACCGACATGGTAGCTTGATCGTCCCGTACTGTGGTATGCGCGTCCCGTTGTACGCAGATAGGATGGTGTTGTTTTTTTAGCGTGAGCGCTCCGGGGGTCGGGTGTTGACCCGTCATAGCTTCGGGAAACATCTTCATGAAGACTCTGAGTGGAAGTATGTTTCCTTGTTCCCCGATGTCTACTTTGACCTGTAGATCGGCTGCCTGGCCGTTGCGTGCACTAGGTAGCTTGACGTCTAGTGTCGCAAATACTTCGTCACGTGTATCCTTGGTGCTGTTATGTGTCGTCTTCGATGCGAAACTGAGGTGTTCGAACTGGTCAGCTGCTTCATCGCGTGGCTCGCGCTCTAAGCATATTGCATGGACTGGCGTGTCGCGCCTGCCGCGTCTGCCACGTCGTCCGCGGGATGGGCCGTCATAGTGACGTCGTGGACGCGTGTCACGTGACTTGGATCGGCCGTGACGTCCTCCTTGGCCCCCTGATGACGATTTCCTGCATACTGACTCCCAGTGGTTTCTGCCGCCGCACTTCCTGCACGTAGAACCGAAGGCGGGGCATTGGTCCCCTTTTTGATGAGACCGTCCACAGTATCCACAGCCGTCGCTGCGTCTAGCAGAATTACTATTAGCTCTGTTCACATAGTGCACGGCGGTGTTATCTTGCACTCCCTGCAACTGAGTCATGTGATTAATCGAAGCCTCAGTTGTTCGGCCTATGTTGACTGCCTTTTCCAGTGTTAGCGTTTCGTCATGGGCTAATAGTTGTTTCTGTACTTCAGGTATCTTAGTTCCAATAATCAACTGTTCAATCAACCGTTCGTCGGCCTCTGCCGGGCTGAATCTGCACTTCTGAGCCTGTAGCGTACATCGCGTGACGTAATCATCAATGGACTCTCCGGCCGCCTGGTTGTACTTCTGCAGGTATAACCTCTGTAGGCGAAAGTTGACTTTTGGTTCAATATGATCCTGGAATTTCCCCCACACTACGTCTGGGTCGTTTTTAACAGTGTCTGTTAGTGCCCAGGAATTGTACATTTTAATGCCATCATCTCCCGCGTATAGTAGTATGTGGTTCACCATCATTTCTTTCTTGGTGTCCTTTACGGTGAAGTAGATTTGGCATTTCTGCTTAAACAACCTAAATGTTCCTGGCACGTCTGCACTAGTCCAGTCCATTCTTGGGTGATCAGACATTACGTTGTGTAGTGTGTTGGCTAGTATGACGACATTCAATCTTTTTATTGACAGTCACTCGATTCAGACACGCAACGACTTGCGGCTAGCACGAGGTACAATGCTACACCCTAGCGGATAATTTCATACGAGCGTGCCGCGATGACACTCGCAGTACACGTGCCGCCGTCTGGCGAATTAGATGACACTAGGGTTGGGTCACTCGAGCTGATAGAATCGCCGACGTCTTGTTCCGTCGTCGCTGCCGCGCTGCGTACGTCGTCGTACGGTCGTAGGTTCGTGCCTCGCGTAGGTTTTCAACGGCTAAGGGGCGTTGTTGAGTCGATTCGTCGATGTCTTCACGGATTTTCTAGTAGATGCGCCGCTTCACTTGAATGGCTTCGTATGTATTCACACGCGCTTGTCAACGACAACGTAAACGTTCGTGGGCCCAGTGATGTACGCGAAAGTAGTTCGGCTTCGCTATTGTTGCCACGTTGGTGGTGCGATAAACACATCAATGTACTGTCAATTCGTTAGGCAGTGGGCCAGCAATGTCCTTACGTTGTGTGGTTTCTTCGTTGATTCGTTTCGAACCGCTGCCACCATGAAACAATTGCACGTAATGAAAAAACAACAAGACTCGTGATCGACTGATCGTAAACGTAACTCGTGTATTCCGTGTCTGTGTCGCAAGAAAGAATCAGCCCAACAATATTATAAAGTTCGATAATATGACACTATAGTCCAGGATGTTACACCTTCTATCTGGTGGAAATGGAAAAAAAACTGTCGTGGACTCACTGAGCGGATGTATCATTCTAAAAAACCTTACGACAGAATCATCAGCAAAATTATGTTGGTCTTATAATGGAAGGAGAAGAAGAAGAAGAACTCGACGCATCCGAGAACAAACAGCCGCAGACCGCTCACGCCCTATCGCTGGTGCCGTGGATAGACGACAAAAGGCAGTTCGCGGTAATACAGTATGGGAGTCCAGGGCACCGAGAATTAAGAGAGCAGTAAATCAGTGTATATTTACAGAAACTGACAAATGGAATTCCCAAAGTGACGACATCAGTCTATGCCTGTAGGCAATCCCCATCAGAATTAATGTTTCTATTCGAGACAGATCCCGCTGATGGCGGATAGAAAAGTAAATTCAATTTTTTAGTAACAAAAGTACAATTTCGTGATTATTGTTTTGTGATTTATGATGGATCATCCATGAATAAGAAATGAAGCACATGTTAATAATTTGAGGGATGTATCATGTAGTTAACAAACATGTTTTTTCTCCTATGCAGACGGACGGCCATTTCAATTAAGTCATAGAGTGAATTCGGGGCACATTGAATCGGGGTACAGTAGCTCAATTTGGCAAGTGATTCACTGTGCCCAGATAAACGTTCTAGATTTTAATTTTACAAATACATTGTCATTCCCTCTACGCAATTGTATTCCAAAGACTCTTGTGACTGCATACGTCGATCACACCCGGCGTAAACAGCAGGTTTCTTGTTCTATTGCACCTATCCGTTCAATCCCAATATCTTCAGCGCCAAAGATTTACTCTGCTCATATGCAAACGATCGTCAACACGTGGATACGATACGCCCTTAGAATCAAAAGATCCAGTCGTTGATGTCCCAACATCTTCTCGTCCAGCCCCAGACGCTCCCCGGCCTGTCCAAGAGTCTCCAAATGATGCACATTCAAAGTCGCCCAAAGTGGTCGCTTCAACTTGAACAAATACAAGATTTTAGGGAAGAAACCATGTGAAACGATTGCATCAAAATAGTCACATCTGATGGATGTTTCGTTAATTTTAAGCAAATCAATATTGTAATGACCTGCAATTATAATTTAATTTTTTGATATTTGTAAATCGACTAAATTGATGCAAATTCTTCTGTATATATTCTGTAGTTTTTAATTATATTTCTAGGTTGTCTATATATATTTCCAAGAATCATTTTTTTTCTTCATGGTACAACACGTTATTTCTGTAAATTGAAATTTCCAAGTGTCTGTATTAGCATGGATATTTACAGATTTGTATATGTTGCTGAGATAGATTGCCAAACCAGGGTGTGTACTACAAATTTTGCCTTGGCTTATTAATGTATATCCATCTATTTGAAATAAATAAGTGTCAGCCTCTTCATCGAGCCATGTTTCCTGTAAACATAAAGCACTAATCTCACAGCTACTGTTTCTGAGTATCTCTAGCTTTAATTAAATTAAGTCAATGTTTGCAATTAAACTCTGACAGTTTAGGCTGAGCATGATCAATTTACTTTGTTTGTTCAATAGGTGGTTTATTTAATTGTCAGCATCAAAGTATGGTGAATGTTGTAATGGTTCGATATCCCCAGTTTCAACCATTTCATCTGTTTTTAATATCTGATAGATACATTTTTTCTCTAGACCACCAAACTGCGCTAAAATAATTGTTATTAATCATATTTGATTTATAAAAAATAGTGCTCTGTGTATATATGACTCATCATATAAACATGTACTAGTCGTGGTGAAAGAGTTGCATAAACTTTGCCAAGGACATAATACAAATACAATTTGTAAAAGAGAATATTACGAATATTACGCATATATGTACAACACAACGTACTTATTGCGTAATCACAACATGTGGAAAAATAAATTAAAGTACATGCATTGCTCCAGAATGTAAATAATAATGAAGAATGCGGAAATTTTCTAGGTTAGAGGGTTTCATCTACGTGAACTACGGACTAAAATGTAGAGTAATTTCAAAGCATAGTTCATATACCATACTGACGTCATTACATCGCAATTACATATAAATTATGATACCGTTGATAAGAATATTCAAGAACCTTTCAAATGGTATCATATCTACTATAGCTAGGAAGATTGATGTTGGTGAATGTAATACTATTTACCCATAGCCCATCGTTTATTATACAAACCTGAGGACATTCATCACCCCTAGCACTTCAGTCCACCGCTCGGGAACCTCTATACGCGTTGTTTTGAACAACGCAAGTGTAGGGCTATTTCGAAATACCTACCACACACCTGGTCTTTTCAAGCAAATAAATGACCGCTGGCTCTTGGACTAACCGTATTTATGTCTTTTAGTGGACCAGCCAAACATTGAAAAGTCCTCTAAAATGTTTGTAATAGCACTGTTTGTTAATAATAATAATAATTTATTATGCGCCGTGTATCTGTGTAAAATATTTGCTCAAAGGCGCTACAAAAGTAAAATATAGGTCATGATAAATTGATAAACATTACATTAATTTGAAACCAATTAAATAAGCTAAAATACAAGAGGAAATAAAGCAAATCAACAAGATTTAACAAGAGTGCCATCCAGAGAATTAACTCTAGATGGCAGGTGGACAAGGAAGCCATTTGGCTTATCGAGAGTCCAATCCTTTTTTCTACTTATATCAAGCCCTTCTGAGATATGTGTCAATTTTATTTTTAAACATATTCACACTACTAGCACCCACACAATCATCAGATAATCTGTTCCATTCATTCACATCCTTTGTGAAAATAAGAACTTTCTTACGTCTAATCTACACTGCGCCTTTACTAATGTAACTTCATGTCCTCTAGTCTTTCTACCTTTCTTAACTGAAAAAACATATTTCTATCAATATTTTGATAACCATTCAATATTTTAAACACTTCTATCTGATCTCCTCTCAATCTCCTGGTCTCTAATGTTGTTAAACCACATTCTTTTAGGCGTTTTTCATAACTAAGATCCCCCAGTTTTTGTATCATTTTAGGCGCTCTGATCTGTATTCTTTCTAGCATATCTATGTCCTTCTTGCGGTATGGCCTCCACGCTTGTATATTATAAGTGAGGCCTAACTGTTGTTTTGTACAGCGGTATTATTAGTTCTTTTTCTTTATATGCTATATTTCGCCTAATCAATCCAAGGATTTGATTTCCTTTGGAAGCTGCAATTCCACACTGCTCTGAAACCTTCATGTCAGCACTAATTGTCAGCCCTAAGTCTTTTTCTTTTACAGTACTACTTAGTGCAGTTACCCCCCATTGTATATTCTACATACTCGTTCCCATGTCCTGTGTGAAGGCATTTACATTTCCCAAAATTGAACAACATTTGCCACTTTTCAGTCCATTTGATCAACCTGTCAAGATCATCTTGTAAACGCTGTCTATCGCCATCACTTTTAATCCTTCTAAACACTTTTGTATTATCTGCAAATTTCAACACCTTGCTAGCTATATCATCGTCCAAATCGTTTATATATATTAAGAATAATATAGGTCCCAGTACTGATCCCTGTGGAACCCCTCTCAAAACTGATTTCCAGTTTGAAGCCTCCCCATCAACAACTACCCGTTGTCTTCTGTCAAGCAGCCATTTTTCTATCCAGTTAATTATACCATTTCCTATGCCATGGGCCTTTAGTTTAAGCAGTAATCTTTGATGTGGCACTTTGTCGAAAGTTTTTTGAAAATCTAAGTAGATGATATCTACTGGTGATCCATCAGTGACATTAGTGATATCTTCCGAAAAACATAACATATTTGTTAAGCATGACCTTGCTTTTAGAAACCCACGTTGAGATGGGTTTATCAAGTTATGTTTAACAAGAAAATCCACCATGTGATCTTTAATTAGTCTTTCTAATAATTTACAAATCACCGATGTTAAACTAACTGGTCTATAGTTATTTGACTTGTTTCTCGAACCTTTTTTTAAATAACAGTATAATGTTTGCTTCATTCCATTCTAAAGGAACCACTCCCTCTTCTAATGACAAGTTGAAAACTGTTGCAAGCGGTATGCTAATTTGTTCTATAATTTCCAGTAGTAGTTTGGGTGGAATACCATCCACTCCAGGTGATTTATTATCCTTCATAGCCCTAATTTTCTTAGCTACCATTTCTGGGGTTACAATTAATTGTCTTAAATAGTCTGATTATGCCCCCTTGAACTTAGCCTCTGGTACAGGCAGTGAACTAATGTCTTCTCTGGTAAACACTGAACTAAAATACTCATTCAGGTCTTCTGCCATTAAGAATCCCTCCGATATTATATTTCCAGCACTATCTTCTAGAGGACCGACCTTATACTGAACTTTCTGTTTGCTTCGAATATACGCATAAAAACTCTTGCTGTCATGTTTGATATCACTAGTTAATTGTTGTTCATAGCTTCTCTTTGAATTTCTAATTTCATTTATAGCTTGGTTAAGTGCTTCTTTATAAATGTTGTAGTCTTCGTCATTTCCAGTACATCTATATGAATTCCACATAATTTGTTAATACTTAATTTCCTAATGGCTTCTTTCGATAAGTGTTTCTTTTTGGACCGTTTCCCTTGTTTTTGAAAGGTACAAATTTGTCGACTTTGCACTTAATTTCACTCTTTAATATATTCCAGTCAAAGTATGGTGAATGTTGAAGTGGTTCAATATCCCCATTTTCATTAATTTCATCAGTTTTTAATATGCGATAAAGAATTTTTTTCTCTAGACCAACAAATTGCGGAAATAAATAATTGTCATCAATCATATTGGAAAACTGGATAAACAATAATGCTCCACGTTTACAGGACACATCATACAAACGTGGTCTAGACATTGTGAAAGAGCTGCACAAGCTATGCCCTGAGCATATATTATATATACATACATTTTCTAAAAGAGAATATTACGAATATTCCGCATGCATATATAACACAACGTATTTATTGCATCAGCACAAGATGTGTGAAAATAAATTACAGCATATGTACTGCCACAACGTGAACGTAGAGTGAGAAAAACGTAAGTACATTGAACAAAACACAAAATCATTATTGCTTAGACACTAAGTTTTGGGAAAATACCATACTTAATGCACTGTCCCAAAAATAAAAAACATAACAAGACTAACACTAAACGTAGTGAAAAGAAAATGTATAAATATTGCCCTCCCCTAAATGTAAACAACTTCTGATATTATATTTCCAGCACTATATTCTTATATATGACCGACGTTATCCTGAACTTTCTGTTTGCTTCGAACATACGCATAAAAACTCTTGCTGTCATGTTTTATATTACAAGCTAATTTATGTTCATAGCTTCTCTTTGATTTTCTCATTTCAGCTGTAGTTTGGTTTAGTGCTTCTTTATAAATGTTGTAGTCTTCGTCATTTCCATTACGTCTATATGACTTCCACATCATTTGTTTATACTTAATTTTTCTAATGGCTTCTTTCGATAAGTGTTTCTTTTTGGACCGTTTCCCGTGTTTTTTAAGGGAACAAATTTGACGATGATTAATTCAATTTCACTCTTTAAGATATTCCAGCATTCTGTTGCTGTCTTATTCTTCAGTGTGTTATTCCAGTCTATCTTTGCTAAATATTTCCTTATGTCCTTATATTTTCCTTTGTGGAAATCTCTCTTGTACTGCTTTTTACTATTCTTTTCTGATTTTACTTTGATGGTAAAATGTATCTGTTTGTGATCACTATTCCCCAGTGGCTCACATATCCTGACATTGTCAACTAATTCATTATGTGAGGACAAAACTATGTCTAACACATTCTCTCCCCTGCTTGGTTCTAGCAAATGTTGAGAAAGGAAACTATCTTGTACTAAAACTAAAAACTTGTGGTCCTCACTACCCATACTCTGTAGAGATTTCCATTTTATATGCCCATGGTTAAAATCCCCCATAATAACACAGTCCCGTTTGCTCACTTTCCTTTCCTGCTTCTCTGTCTAATTTCATTTCATAAGCTTGGATATATTCTTTAATATATAAAATAACTCCACATCCCCTTCTTCCTATTCTATCTTTCCTAAACATTACATATCCTGTCAGTCCCAATTCGGCATCTGATATATCGGTGATTGCCCATGATTCGGTTATACCTATTATGTGAGGGTCAATATCTTCTACCATAATGTTTAGTTCATTTCTTTTGTTTTCTATACTCCTTGCATTTAAACAAACTCATTTATATCCAGCTTCAAAACCGTTTTCCAGACTGTTCTTTGCTGAATTAGTTTTGCTGTCTTTATCTATGCCTCCAGTTTCAGGCTTCTCTGCAAGTCCCACCTGCGAATTTTGTTTAAATAGATGCAACCTGTCCCACTGTCAACAGATCGCAGCAGATTCTCTGAGAATACTGCTGCCCCCTTTCCACTTAGATGGAGGCCACCTCTCATGTACATATCTATGAATCCCACGCCCTCTTCTTTACACAATTAAGAAGTTAATAAGTTAATAAAAAATAAAATAAAATAAAAGTTGGTTGTTTCATGTCTGCCAGATAGACTTTTTGCCACCGGGCATAGTCTGTGTGATCGTAGATAGTCAGTCTAGTCATAACATTGCAGCGAATACTTTTAGTTTCCATTCCTGTCAGCCAAGATGATGTCCAGCATGTCCATGTAAACCTCTATGTCAATCACATTGTGAAGTTTGAAGTGCTATAGTGCTTCTTGCTTAACTCCTGTATGGTATATTGAATTGTTTCTGTCCCCAGGACATCTGGCAGTTGGCCAAATGCGTTCCAAAATTATTCTCTATGATTGTCACCTCTCTTCTTGGATATACTACCTATATTTTGGGCAAGTTATTGTACTTCCACATTATGTTAATCACCAAATCAGACAAAGCATCGGCAATGATAAAAACTTTTGTTTTATGAAAAGACGGGCTCGGGTAGATTTTATTTAATTAATTAATCTATTGTGTCCCAAGTTTGGTTTTCTGACCTTCAAAATTACCTTCAAATGCAAAATCGAGGGTGTGATCCACACACACCTTTTTTCCAATCCCTTAAGTGGTGTATCTAGCATGAATTCCTGCTATTAAAATCCCATTTTGTTCGGATCCTCTAACGTGAAATCCACAAAGCTTCTGCCAGCAGCAGCCCGAAACAACACAATGTACTCTTTTATATAATGAATTTCAGGCCCGTAGCCAGCTTTTTATTATGGGGGTTCACATTTTATCAATTCAGACTCCAGGGAGCGCCACATGTTCACATGGGGGCTCATAATGCAGAAGGTTATATTTCTAACTGGAAGAACAATGTGAGATTGGTGGACCATGTGGTTTTGTCTTATATTCTTTCATTTTATATACAAACACCACATTACCATCCCCAGCAGACCCATAACGAGGTCATTTTGGAGGTGCGTTTTCAAACAAACAAAACAAATATGTGGTCTGTGGAGATTGGTTCCATTTTGGTGCCTGATTAAGCCTAATTTACACCCAATTGTATTCATAAAATCCAACACGCAGGGATAGTATGATGTTAATATAACTGAAGTATTTACTCGAAACCCTTTGCCGTGTGTGCAAATGTTTTGAATATGTTTCTATTAATATAATAAACGAGACACCGAGGAGTGTGGGTGTGTCCAAGTTATTTTTTTAATCAACAGTTAAAGTGTGACATTTACAATCTGGTTTTCACTCAATTAATACATTATATTTATGATCTGATGTGCAAAAGTTCCATAATTTATCGTAAACATAATTCAGTTACTAAATTAACAAACCTTTATAAAACATTTCCGGTAAATAGAAGATTAGAAAAATTATTGTCCTCTAGTTGAATTTGAATTAACTTCTAGGTGAAAAACAGTCAAGTATCATATCCTGTACACCACACTGACTCCAGGAAACACAAACTGTATTTTACAACTATATTGAACACAAAATGGACACATTAATTGATAATAAAGGCCCTTCACACATTCTTGCCCACTCATCAACGACAAGGCTCCCCTTTCTGAGATCTACAAACATGCAACTAGCAACCACAGTATTTCGTCAACCATACAGCCACACAATTATACGATTTCTCATCAGCACGCGCATTTTAAAATAGATCAAGCTAAACTTTATTTTGTATTGGTTAAATACAATTATTCATCGCAATTCGCGTTCCAGCTCAATAGTTGAAAGTTATGATTTGTGTTAAGCCAGATGTGTTTGTCTACCGGGTTTGCAGCTTGTAAGAAATACACTCGCTACACACCTTAAGTTAAGAACAGCTTCTTTGACAGTCGGTAGTTACCTTAATCGGCATACTAAAAATAAAAAGCAGCACCTTTCGTTCACTTTTTAACAGACTTCTGATGAGAAATAATGAATTATTTTATATGGCTTAATTTATATGCTCATAATTCTTAAATCATCGTCACCCCGTTCATTCACCAGTATTTTGTCAGCATCTGCAACCTCTGAGTGACTACAATTAGGACTCATAATAAATTCTTGTGTATTTGTTACCCCATGTGTTTACATGACAGGAGACCCTGGGATAGTGTGAAGTCCTTCTGCATGGCTAATAATAATGGATGCAATGGTCCTTTGACACACATTCCTCTAGTGACTGTCCTTTTCATACATGGCATTGGGCACAGACCCGCCAGCCAGGCTCTCATATGCATTCAGTGATGCTCACTTAATATATAACGGTTCTCCCTTTATCCTCTGAACAAATTAGGCTTTCTTGGCATTCCTTGTAAAGTTTGAAGCAGCTTTTACAAGGAGGTTAACGCTTTTGAGAAACGTGGAATACAATTAGTGGTTCAGATTTTAAAGATTCAATTTTGAGGGGGTTCACATTTTGGAGAAGGGGGTTCACAAAAGAGGGGTTCACGTGAACCCCGTGAACCCCCTGGCTACGGGCCTGAATTTGTTTAGTAGTTTTATACAATTTTACCTGTATATTTATGTTTAAAACTCACATCACTTAGGAAGACAACATGTTTATTTTTAAGATTACCGTGAACAAAGAATGTTTATTATTATTATTGATTACCTGGCTGTAGGCAGTGGTGGATATTGGTGTACACATAGTCTTCGCGCACTAATTGCAATGTGACTGAATGGTCCACAGAGAAGTCGAGGTGGTGTTCGATTGAACAGATCTGCCAGGGATTAAAGTTACTTGCTTTTACTGCGCCATATAAGAGCATGGGTTTCAATTTTAGTTTGCGGGCCTGTGCGAGGATATTTTTTCGGGACTGGACAGGGCCTGAATTGGGTCTGGACAGTAACTACTAAGTGCGGGCCGTGCTTGGCCTAAAATACTAAACCCACCCAAGCCACTTGTAGTGTAAGCACGTACCAAAATGCGCGATGAACATGGTAAATAATATTATTATTATAATTATATATTTAGCGCTACAAACCGCTACAAATGCGATGTCTACATTGGGTCATTTACTAGCGACAAATTGTAAGTCGAAATTTTTTATATATCGTGATAAGATAGACCAAAGTACAACATTTGGCATAGTGGGACCATAAAAATATCTCTTGAGAAGGTGCTGCTCGATTTGAAAGGTCATGGTGAAAATTCATCATGATTCTACAGCCATAGTGTCGTGTGATTGGGAATGTCGTTTCCAGATATGTCTGTCTTGCGCTATCCTCTGCCAGATGGTGCCCATCTTGCGGGGTGAATGAGAATTGAACATCTTATAAATGTTTGTATCGAGCGAAAGGGATAGGGCCAAATTGCGAACAGTGGAACTAGGGCTTTTTCTGTTGCTGCACCAACTCTTTGGAATATGCTCCCTCTTAGTGTTAGATCAGTTGAACATATTACAAAATTCCGTGGTTGTCGTGTTTTCGTTTCTGTTGCGTAATATCTTGCGGCCATCCTGTCGTGGGACACTACAGCGAGAGTCAGGACGACGTGGGTGTAATTCAGTGATGTATTGTAATTTGTCAGTAATAAAGAACGAATTATGTGACAAAATGGTGTCAGAAGTGGGATATCGTGACGCAGTGGCCTTCGCACTGCTAACTATCGCCCACGTAAACTCGTTGACATCGAAAAGAACGGTAACGAGTGCATGTTAGCATTGTTGACATTCGTCTTCGCCTTCGGCACGTTCAGCGGCAAACTGTGACAGCTGTCAAAATGGCAATATCATTGAGTCCTGATGATCTACGAAACGTACTGGCTGCTGTCATGCAACAGGCCATGTTTTCAGCTCCGTTCACTACCACAAACGCACAAACAGTCTCTACGAGCAGTGTGCCATCGTTCCAAAGCTATGAACTCAGTCGTGAGAAATGGGAGACCTACATGCAGAGACTTACGCAGCATATGAGCGCGCATGCTGTTGTTGACCCAGACAAGAAAAAGGCGTACTTTCTGTCCTGGATAGGGGCAACTTGTCAACAAATTCTTTAGCACATCTGAATTAGCTGCTGCCACGTTTGACCAGGTAGTCAAGAGGCTCGATGAACATTATAAAGAGTCATTGCACGAGCTGGCTGCTTCATACCAGTTTTATCAATGCAAAATGAAACCTGGTCAGTCGTATTCAGATTGGGTGGCAGATCTGCGCAGCATTGGGCGTGACTGCGATTTCGTCACATCACTTGACCGGCTCATTCGCGACATAATTGTGTTGAACACTCCGCACGACGAGGTCCGCCGGGCTTGTCTCTTGAGAGTGTGCTAAAGACAGCAAATTCATACGTGGCATTATCTGCTAGTGATGCCATCGTGAAGGGGCCTGCACATGGGCCTATACCAGGGCATGCACAGGAAGTCCTGGCTGTGGAGAAAGTGCGTCCTCCGCGACGAGCCAAGATGGACACTCACAAGTACGAGAAATTTCATGCGTCCGATTCTCGACAAGATCGGCGACATATACAACGATGCATTGGGTGTGGCTCCACAACACATCTGAGAGCTGCATGTCCTTTCAAGAAAGCCGAGTGCCACAAGTGTGGAAAAGTAGGCCACATAAAATCAGTCTGCCGCTCCGAACGCTCGAGCAAGACAAGCAACGCCATTGATTGTAGCACTGCTTCAATGACTATCATGACCTTGTTCGCACATGACCTTGTCAGTAAGCCGCGTCTGGCGCTGCTAATTAATGGTCATGAAGCCGAGTTTGAGGTCGATACGGGGGCTCCAATCGCGCTCGTTGGAGAAGAATTCTGGAAGAAAATCGGTTCCCCCCGGCTCTGCAGATCAAGAGTCAGACTCTGCGCCTACGGCCAACGTCAGACCAACGTGAGAGGTGAATGTACTGTTGACGTTCAGTACGGGTCGACAGTCCTGCAACTACCGCTAATCATCGTAGACTGCGGTGTCTCGTTGTTTGGGCTGAATTGGATACAGGCAATCCAAGTCGACGTCAACTCGCTGCTCTACCCGACAGTGAGCACTACGGCACTATCATCAACTGACGTGCACGCTGTAGAAGCAGACGACCTTGAAGTCAAGAAAGTAACTGCTGATCACCCGGACATCTTCAGTCCTGGCTTGGGTCGGTGCAACAAAACAAAAGGGCATCTGCACCTGAGAGAAGGCGTGCAGCCGAGGTTCTTGAAAGCCAGAACCGTTCCTTTCGCGCGCCTCGACGCAGTTGAGAAAGAACTGAAACGTCTGCAAGAACTAAACATCATCACAAAGGTTGATTACTCGGACTGGGCTACCCCCATCGTTGTAGTACAAAGCCAAATGGCAACGTGAGAATTTGCGGAGACTACACAGCAACAGTCAATCCGTGTCTACATGTACAGCAACACCCAATTCCCAGAATTGAGGAACTGTTCGCAAAGTTGCAAGGGGTACTCACTTCAGCAAGCTGGATATGCGAGATGCATATTTACAGGTCGAGCTGGATGACGAGTCAAAGAAATTGCTCGCCATCAACACCCACAAGGGATTGTACCAGTACAACAGACTCTGCTTCGGTCCTTCTCCTGCGCCAGCCATTTTTCAAAAATTGGTTGACAATGTGCTTGCAGGTATCCCAGGAGTCGCTGCATACTTGGACGACATCATCGTCACAGGACGGACGACCGAAGAACATCTGTCAAACTTGAGACGTGTCCTCTCTGCACTGGATGACTACGTACTCAAGTTGCAACTCAGAAAGTGTGCGTTCTTCAAAAAAGAGGTCTCCTACCTGGGCCATGATGAGAGAGTTGAGGCGATCGTCCAGTACCCACCTCCAGAAGACGTCAAACAACTTGAGAGTTTCATTGGAAAAATGAACTACTATGGCAAGTTCATTCCAGCGTTTGCGTCGGTCTGCTCTCCACTAAACAAGCTGCGGTGCAAGGACACTCCTTGGCACTGGTCGGCTGAGTGCGCTACCGCGTTCGAGCAGCTGAAACAAATGCTCGCAGAGAAGACACGGCTCGTGCATTTCGATCCAGTCAAACCGATCGTACTAGCCACTGATGCGTCACCGTGCGGCATCGGAGCCGTGATCTCGCACACACTGTCTGATGGTAGTGAAGAGCCTATCGCGTTCGCCTCTAAGACGCTCAGAAAGGCAGAGAGAGGCTACGCGCAAGTGGAAAAAGAAGCGTTGTCGATTATATACGGCGTCCGGAAATTCTACCAGTATCTCAGTGGTCGTCACTTCACCATTCTAACCGACCACAAGCCACTGCTGACGATCTTTGGACCAGATAAATCGCTTCCAGTGATGTCGCTACAGCGCCTGCAGCGCTGGGCATTGCTGTTGATGGGCCATGACTATGACATTCGCTATCGCTCTTCCGCAGAGCACTGCAATGCTGATGCTCTTTCTCGACTCCCTGTCGGTCCAGATCTCGCATTTGAACTCGGTGAGGCCGTCAGCCAAATCACCACAGAAGTAGATGAGATTATGCTACAGGCTGTAGAAAATTTCCCGATCTCGCCCAGAACCGTTGCTGACTACACAAAGAAAGACGCTGTCTTGTCTGAGGTGCTAAGTTGCGTACGCGATGGCTGGGTTACACCTTCAAGACGAGGACAGTCGGACAATTTGCAACCATTCATAAATGCGCGAACAGAGATCTGCGAGGTACAAGGCCTACTACTACGAGACTGCCGCGTTGTTGTACCGCAGAAACTGCAAGCGAAAGTGATCGACTTGCTACACAAATCACACCGTGGCGTGATTAGAATGAAAGCAATGGCCAGACTCTACGTCTGGTGGCCAAGAATAGAGAGTGCCATCGAAGAATGCTGCAAATCGTGCAACACTTGTGCCGTCACTGCACCGGCGCCACCAGCAAATCTCTCGCCCTGGCCTATACCCGACAACCCTTGGGATAGAGTGCATATCGATTTCGCAGGGCCATTTTTGGGAAGCATGTGGCTGCTGGCAATGGACGCTTATTCCAAGTGGCCCAGCGTCATTCGACTTGCGAATTTTCCAACGACCAAGACAACCATCACGGCTCTTGATGCGCTGTTCACCAGCTGGGGCCTACCAAAGACCATCGTATCGGACAACGGTCCTCAGTTTGCGTAAAAATAATTCGCAGACTGGTGCCGATCGAATGGCATCCTACACATGACCTCCGCGCCATTCCATCCGCCTTCAAATGGAGAGGCGGAGCGTCTTGTTGGCGTGTTTAAGAGAGCGATGCAGCGTTCTGTGGGGGAGGAAGGTCTGGGAAAAGACCAAGCCGCTAGAGACTTTCTGAGAGAGTATCGCAGCACTCCTCACTGCACTAGCGGAAGAACTCCTGCGGAGTTGATGCTGGGTCGCCAGTTTCGAACGCCGCTATCACTGCTCCAGCCGTCTTTACCTCACGCCGAGAAGAAGCAGCTGGAGAAACCACTACACTCGACCACGTTCGCGATCGGAGACCACGTCTTCATTCGCAACTACAGCGTGAATTGCAAGATCAAGTGGATTCCCGGTCGAATAACGTCTTCTCTGGGCACTCGCATGTTCACCGTCCAGTGTGCTGACGTGGTTCATCGTCGTCACGTCGACCAGATGCGTCACAGGGCGCAACCACCAGTCGACCAGATCCGTTTTCCACTAACTACGCGAGCTGCTACTCCACCACGGTTACCGAGACGCGAGACGTCGAAAAGAGAAGTCCGACTCGAACAGTCGTCGACAGCCGAAGACGGTCGTCATCTCGCTTCTCCACTGAAACTCGTTTCTCCGCCGCGACTTGCTGCTCCCGATGTCGCGTCGCCAGTGCTTCGTCGTAGCACACGTGATCGCCATCCGCCGAGCACATACATCCCCTAACTCGAAACTGTGGGGAAGGATTGTCGTGTTTTCGTTTCTGTTGCGTAATTTCTTGCGGACATCCTGTCGTGGGACACTACAGCGAGAGTCAGGATGACGTGGGTGTAATTCAGTGATGTATTGTAATTTGTCAGTAATAAAGAACGAATTATGTGACAGTGGTCATTTAAAAACTTATCTTAACAACC
This sequence comes from Escarpia spicata, assembly GCA_963995525.1. Classification (NCBI taxonomy): domain Eukaryota; kingdom Metazoa; phylum Annelida; class Polychaeta; order Sabellida; family Siboglinidae; genus Escarpia; species Escarpia spicata. Next base: position 48,348,967 of record OZ023217.1, read on the forward strand.
TCGTTAATCCACCGTAGCTCCCTATAGCGCCTTGATCCATCTGTTGACAAGTGGAAAAATACTAATGGATTTTGAGATTGACCAATTATACTGTCTTTATTGGACGACGTACAATCAAAGACAGCTAGCTAAGCGAGATAAAAAGCAATGATTTTGCTGGATAACATGAGACAAGCGATTAATGCAACTGTCCAGTCCACATGTGACACAAAATGGGCCGCTACATTCGTCAACAATGTGGCTACACCCAGAACTTTAAAAACGATTAGTGAGAAATAACAAATGAGTCCGTTAGATGGCGCCACTGATTTTTACAAACACCATTAGCTTTGGCCAAAGGCAGGACACACCCCGCCTGGCGTCGTGAGATTCTTTAGGTACGAGAAGAATGACCTCTGAGATGGGTCTTAGGAATGTCCTTTGGGTGCCCTGTGCCGTGATCTTGACTTCTACCTTGCGCACCCACCCGTCTCTGTTGGGGAAGGTTGAAGTGATCAGTGCCATAGGCCACTCGTTTCTGATCGTTTAGCTGTCCTTTAACAGCACGACGTCTCCCACTCGTACGTTGCGATGTGTTTTGTTCCACTTCTGTCAACTCTGTAGAGTAGGGAGGTACTCGCGCCTCCAGCGAGTCCAGAACGTGTTGGCGAGGGTCTGTACTTGCGTCTACTGGATCCTGAAGAGATCTTTGTCGGTGAAGCCTCCCGGAGGAGGAGGGGACGCACCAAACTTCTGTGTGAGTAGCATCGCAGGCGTCAGGATGAATGGCGTGTCAGTGTCTGTAGAAACAGGAACGAGGGGTCTGGCGTTCATGATTGCTGTCACCTCGGCCATAAGGATACACAAGACTTCGTGAGAGAGGTGAGTGGTCTACTGTAGCAGAAGAGTCAAGGATTCAGCGTGCCACTCCAGTCATACGCTCCCAGACACCAGGGTTGAATTCCCACGTGCAGACTTGTTCACCCAGATACCCCTGAACGCTGGGTTGTCGCCCCTTCCCTAGTCCCAGCTCCTTGCATGCTCCAATGAAGTTTGTTCCAAGATCCGATCTGAGTTGTTTTGCGGGTCCCCGGATGGCGAAGAATCTACTGCATGCGTTGATGCAGCTCGAGGTATCCATGGGCTCGATGACTTCGATATGGACTGCTCTAGTGCTCATTCTGGTGAACAACACTACCCAGCGTTTATACTGAACTTGACCGCCTCTCGTGCTGTGACTGCCCAAGGGCCGAAGACATCCAGTCCTACATATGTGAAGGGAGGAGATGTATTGAGACGTTGAGGTGGAAGATCTGCCATCTTCTTTTCTTGTATCTTGCCACGGAGCTTCCGAGAGGTGACACACGTATTCAGGAGGGAGCCAACGAGCTACTTACACCCAACAATCCACAGGCCTGCCGCTCTAATGGCTCCTTCGGTGAAGTGGCGGCCTTGATGTTTCACTTGCTGTTGATAGTGCTGTACTAGCAGTGCGGAGACGTGACTTTTCTTAGATAAGACAAGTGAATGTTTCTCATTGCTGTCCAGTTGTGCATGTCTTAGCCGTCCTCCGATCCTAATGAAATCTTCTTCTACGATAGGATTTAGCTTGAAGAGTGAACTGCTCTTAGGTGGGTTTCTCTTCGACAAGTGCGGTCAGCTCTTCCGAGTAGATTTCCCTCTGAGCTGATTTGATGATGACGCTCTTGGCCTGAGACAACTCTTCTACAGTACGTAGTTTGTTGCATTGATACTAATCTTTGCATTCTTTAGGCTGGTCTCTTGACTTGTGAGAGCGGGCAATGTGGAAGAATAATGCAACAGCTCTCAACAATGAGTTCCATGTCGAGAAACGCTTGAAGCGGTCAGTGGCCAGGTTTCTCTCTTTAGCTTGCGTTACGAAGCTTGACACGTGGGGTCGTACTACTCTTGAATTACAAGCTCAAAGGATTCTGGAGTTTCTTGATGACCATCGCAAAGCATGTGCAAGAAGGCTGGTCTAATGAGTCATGTCGTCTCGGCGAGGCGGGATGCCAGGACTGACCTGGATGCATGGTCAGCTGGAGTGTGCTCTGTGTGGACGTAACGCCATTGCTCTGGCGTTGTTGACTGGCGGATGCGTTGAACTCAGTTGTGTACGTACAGGTAGAAACGCTTGGACTCGTTGTATATGTACCCGAGGACTACTTTGCTGTTGCAGTAGAACTCCACGTCATCTGGTTTAAAGTCTATTCCACTGAGTCTATTTCATTTTCACTGCCAACACTGCAGCGCATAATTCATGTCGGCGGACAGTAGGCACAGAGTGTGGGGCCAACTTAGCTTTCCCCAGAATGAAACCGACATCGCATCGTCCATCTTCATTGGTAGTTCTCAGGTAAGTCACTGCACCGATGACTTTAGTAGATGCATCTGAAAACATGCATAACTCTGCGCGTTTCGCCTTGGAGAGAGAGTTCGCTGTGTAGGTGCGTGGGATGTGGAGTTGTTTCAGATCATGGAGTGAATCTCTCCATTCCCCCAATTCTCTCAGCTTCTCTTCGGGTAGTGGAGTGTCCCATTCACGGATATCTTTGGAGATTACCCGCCGTATGGCTCTGCCTTGTATGGTTACTGGAGCTACCAGGCCGAAATTGTCGAAGAGGCTATTCACTGTTGACAGGAGGCCGCGGCGTGTGAATTCCTCGTCACTGTCAGACACTCTGAAGGTGAACGTATCCGTTGCTATTTCCCAGCACATCCCTAGACTCGGTTGCACAGGTGAGGTTTCTCCACAGAGGTCCTTGTCCTTTATGCGCTTAGCGTAGTCCTTTGATAAGTCGTTGTCTCTGTACCATAGGAACCAGAGGTTCTTGCGGTCTTCTTTGACGAAGAAACAGTGAAACATTTGTTGAATGTCCGCAGTGATTGCCACTAGTTCTTTTCTGAAGCGAATCAGGATTCCTAGGAGACTGTTATTGAGGTTTGAGCCTGTGAGGAGCACATTGTTGAGAAACACCACACTGCTGTGCACTGGATTCAAATAACACCCCGATTTCGCCAGGTTTTCGTGGATGGTAGACCCCGAATGTTGGCTGGTTCCAGCACTCCTCGTTCTCTTTCAGCGGAGGAGCTGGTTTGGCGTGGTTGTTCTCGAAGATCTTTCCCATGAAGGCGACGACTTTCTCATTCATCTCTGGTTGTCTGTCTAGGGTGCAACGTAGAGAGGTGAGACGAGTGAACGCTTGTTCACGGTTGTTAGGAAGTGATCTTCTGGGCTCTCTGAATGGGAGAGGAGCAACCCAGTTGTGTGCCTCATCTCTGTAGACCTCCGTATCTATATTCTTTAGAAAGACTGTGTTTGAAGGTGTTCACACTTGGCTTGTGTGCATTTCCTAGGCAGACTTCACCCACCAGAACCCAACCCAAGTCCACTCACTGAGCATAAGGAACGTCAAGTGGTCCATTGATTTGCCGTCTCGCGTTATGCACTCTGACAATGTCTCTCCCCAGTAAGAGGAGGATTTGCGCGTTTGGGTCGAGCTCTGGTATGTTGTGGGCCACCGCTTTCAGATGAGGATGGTGAAGGGCTGCCTCTGGCGTTGGTATTTCAGATCTGTTGTTGAGTATTTCATTGCATTCAATGAGCGGTGGTAGAGCGAGGTTGATCCCTCTGTTCACTGGCTCGATCTGGAAGCCCTTCTACTGTTCTCCCTGATACGTCGACAAGTCCAGCACAGGTTCTTAGTGAGTAAGGAGACGGGTGGCTCCGAATATCAAATACCTCGAGGAAGTCCGACGTACCTAATGAGTGATCGCTCTGGTCGTCGTGTATGGCGTACATCTTGACAGCTTTTTCTCGTTGCCCCTGTGTAAATGGAGCTGCTGGACAGAACGAAACTTGGGTCAGTTCTGGTGCGGGCTTCATGGCAGATGAACTCCATGAAGAAGGAGAATGGAGGGAACCAGGCGTTGTGTTCGTCTTTGAAACTGGAGCCGTGGTATATCCATTTCTCCTGCAGACTATACGGAAGTTTCTCATCTATAGGGCCGATGCCGCGGGCTGTATCCAGGTAGGTTAACCCGGGTAAGTATCCATCTTCTTTTGTAGATTGGAGCTCCATTAGAAGGTCCCGAGCTCTCTCAACCTGACGTACCTTTACTGTAAATCTTGGGGAAGCTGTCCAGTTTCTTGAAGAGTGCGTTTTCGATGACTTCCGGAGATGCGTAACACTCGTTTAGTCTGTTCCAGAATTTCTTGATAGCTACGCCGGGGTCGTTAATATGTGCCGAACGCAGCCTCTTCACGTGATTAGCAGATTAGTTTCCCAACAACTTGGTCAGCAGATCCAACTCCTCACTACGCGTAACGTCCAGATCTCTGATCGTGCTGGTGAATGACGACTGCCACGCCCTAAAGCTTTCAGGACGGTCGTCAAACTGTGTGAGTCCTGTCTTCACAAGATCGCGACGTGCTATGTAATTGGCGAAGTCTATCATTGCAGGTGTCTGCCTTGTGTTACCTGGGGCTGCGTTGTGTGGTGTGGTGTACGACTGAGCCGATTGGTTCAAAGACTGGCCATGTTCGTTGGAGTCTGACCAGTGGTCTTTGTCACTGTGGGAATTCCTGACAACATGAGAAATTGTCTGCCTGAGGTGTGATGAGTATGTGTCATTCAACAGATCATCGTCATGGTCACTTGTGCATTGAACTTTATTGTAAGGCACTCCTCGGAGTCCTCCCTTTGCCGCTGCCTCTAGTGCTTCGGCAGCAGCTGCTTCCCGTTGTAGACCAACGCTGTCAACTGGGCATCTAACTCGGCCCTCCTAATTTTTAGGTCCATTTCTTTAATTGCGAACGATGCGCTCGCCCGCGCCGCTTCAGCCTTGGCGCGGGCCCTGGTTATGGAACTGACCACTGTGGAAGAATTGGCGCTCCTTGATCCGGCGGAGCCTGTCTCGAAAACGTTGTCGGCAGCGCCTTGCATTGCCTTTTATTATACTGTCTTTATTGGACGACGTACAATCAAAGACAGCTAGCTAAACTTAACATAAGAGGTAACAAGCAATGCTTTTGCTGGATGACATGAGACAAGCGATTAATGCAACTCTCCAATCCACATGTAACATAAATTGGGCCGCTACAACCGTCCGCCTGTGGTGACACCCAAAACGATTAGTGAGAAATAACAAATGAGTCCGTTAGATGGCGCCACTGCAAGCGCCAAAACGACGTCGACAAAGACTCCTTCCTCGCCGTGCTGATGGACGGACGGAATGGTAGCAGCCGGAACCTGGGCTTTCAATCGAAAGACCCGAACATGTTCACGTACGTCCAGGAGCGAGCCGCGCAGACGTACTTCTGTGCCACTCGACGACGGGGTCACCACGGCCCCTCTACTCGTGTAGGACGACACGGCGACGAATGACTAGCGCTCCCCGTCATCGTCAACCTTGGCGTCGAAGAAGGACTTTTTGTGAGAAGCGCCCCTGTTATTTGGTTGGTTGTTTGCTGTAACGAACGAACAGTGCTAGTGGACCGTACTTATTGGTTTTGTTGTTGGTATGATGTTTATGAATGGGAATACTTAGTATCTTAGCTTAAGTCGTTCTTAATGGAATCGTGCTTTTTAAGCACTATTTTTGCATGTATTATGTATAAATATTATAATTAATTATGTATAAATAAGTCGTTCTTTTATGTAATACGCTTTGTAATCGTGAATAAAACGTTGGAAAGTATATTCCTACTTGTTCATTTAGATTACTATACCGTCCTCTCTTCCCTCCCATGGCTATCAAAATATATAGGGAGTAACTATGACGTTCTTATAGGGGGCCGAACCGACGTAGACGAACTGACATAATATATTAGTTCAAATTATCCGAAGCGCGGGTAAACGCCGGGAGTTATGGAATTATATTAGGGTCATAATTCCACATTGTTGATTTCTGACTTTCGATTATCCATTTACGCAGAGATTGTCGAATTCTGACTTTCGATTATCCCTTTACGCTGTCTTTGTGCAAGATTGTTGTCAAATAATTCACTAGAATGGCGTTTGGTCAAATATTTATCCAAAAGATTTTCTCCAAAAAATGTTCTCAAAAATATTTTCTCTCTTTTTGGCGGAGTTATATTTGGCGGAGATAGATCGTAGAAATTTGTGGTTTAAAAAAGTGGATAAACAAGTGGAATTACTGATTGATAAGTATTATTTTTGCCTTAATATCATTCATAAAGTTGCAATAAACATATATTGAGTAGCAGTTGTGCTTAAAGTTAGTTAGTTAAAGTATTTTTGAACACCTTAGTATAGTGGGTGATAATAGGGTAATTCACTTAGGCGGCTTAGCCTTCGATAAGTTGTAAACAAGATTTAACAAACCTGATTATGTGGTAGAATATATAGGAGATAAAGTAACAACCATCAAACTACTTATATAAGATAATATCTGTGTAAGCCAGTACTTGCTATATATTTTGGTTAGGTAGCATTGTTGTTAAAATTAAGCAAGGGCGATAGTCGGGCGGCGTAACCTAAATAAATAAAGCAGCCTAACATAACGTAATTGATTGTATTTAAATTAGGTCACTACCGGTGATGTTAGCGTTCGTGTTAGGATAAATAGTCGGCTGTGTAAATGAAATTTGTAACCTAAAGTGTGCTGTAGTACACAGGAAACAGTTTTTATAAAGACTAAGTTAGTTAAGTTATTAAATAAATTCTGATCGGGATATGGCGCCTTGCAAGCGGCAAGTCAAGGCAAAGCGACACTTGGTGTGCGATCATTGCCACAGCTGGGTAGATTTTGCATTGTCCGGGTGTGGAAAGTCATGGGCAGAAACCATGGAGGAAGGATTCACCTTTCAGTGCATTGGATGTTGGAAGGTGGAGTGTTTGCAGAAGGAGATAGTTAGGTTGACAGATATTGTGAAGGGAATGGAGATGGGAATTAGCAAGGAGGCAGGTCAAATGGAGAGAGACGACAGGGAGAGAGGTGAGGATACTGCAAGACTGAAGGAGAATAGCAGTGGCAAGAAAACTGAGGAAAGGAGATTGAGAGGAGAGAAGGTGATTGGAGGGGAAGAAATTGGAAAATCGACAACAGAAAATGTGACAAGCGTGAAGGTGACAAAGAAGAAAGTGACTGTAGAGAAGGAGGGAGGGAAGATGGAACGAGAGAGGAGAGAGGAAAATGAGACGGGACGAAAGAAGAAGGGACGAAAGGAAGTGAGAGCAAATGTGATAGAAGAGAAGTCGATAAAAGGCACAAATAAATCAACAAATAACAGTCTGGAAAACTCTTCTGAAGCTGGATATAAATGTGTTTGTTTAAATGCAAGGAGTATAGTAAACAAAAGAAATGAACTAAACATTATGGTAGAAGATATTGATCCTCATATAATAGGTATAACCGAATCCTGGACCACCACCGATATATCAGATGCTGAATTGGGATTGACAGTATATGTAATGTTTAGAAAAGATAGAATAGGAAGAAAGGGAGGTGGAGTTATTTTATATATTAAAGAATCTAGTCAGGCTTATGAAATAAAATTAGAAAGAGAAGCAGATTGCGAAGAAGCTGTTTGGTGTAACATAGTTACAGGAAACTCAACGTTAACAGTTGGGTTAGTTTATCGAAGTTCAAACATAAGCATAGAAGAGAATGAAAAAATACAAAACGCTATAAGGGAAGTAAGCAAACGGGACTGTATTATTATGGGGGATTTTAACCATGGGCATATACAATGGAAATCTCTACAGAGTATGGGGAGAGAGGACCACAAGTTTTTAGTTTTAGTTCGAGATACATTCCTTTCTCAACATGTGCTAGAACCAACCAGGGGTGAGAATGTGTTAGACATAGTTTTGTCCTCACAGAATGAATTAGTTGACAATGTCAAGATATGTGAGCCACTGGGGAGTAGCGATCACAACCAGATACATTTTACCATCAAAGTAAAATCAGAAAGGAATAGCAAAAAGCAGTATAGGAGAAATATCCACAAAGGAAGGTATAAGGACATGAGGAAATATTTAGCAAAGATAGACTGGAATAAGACACTGAAAAATAAGACGGCAACAGAATGCTGGAATATCTTAAATAGTGAAATTAAGTGCATAGTCGTTAAATTTGTACCTTTCAAAAAACAAGGGAAACGGTCTAAAAAGAAACACTTATCGAAAGAAGCCATTAGAAAAATTAAGTATAAACAAATGATGTGGAAGTCATATAGATGTACTGGAAATGATGAAGACTACAACATTTATAAAGAAGCACTTAATCAAGCTACAGCTGAAATTAGAAATTCAAAGAGAAGCTATGAAAAAAAATTAGCTAGTAATATAAAACATGACAGTAAGAGTTTTTATGCGTATATTCGAAGCAAACAGAAAGTTCAGGATAAGGTCGGTCCTCTAGAAGATAGTGCTGGAAATACAATATCAGAGGGATTCTTAATGGCAGAAGACCTGAATGAGTATTTTAGTTCAGTGTTTACCAGGGAAGATATTAGTTCACTGCCAGTACCAGAGGCTAAGTTCAAGGGGGCAGATTCAGACTATTTAGGACAGTTAGTTGTAACCTCGGAAATGGTAGCTAAGAAAATAAGGGCTATGAAGGATAATAAATCACCTGGAGTGGATGGTATTCCACCCAAACTACTATTGGAAATTGTAGAACAAATTAGCATACCACTTGCAACAGTTTTCAACTTGTCATTAGAAGAGGGAGTGGTTCCTTTAGAATGGAAAGAAGCAAACATTATACCGTTATTCAAAAAAGGTTCGAGAAACAAGTCAGAGAACTATAGACCAGTGAGTTTAACATCAGTGATTTGTAAATTATTAGAAAGACTAATTAAAGATCACATGGTGGATTTTCTTGTTAAACAAAACTTGATAAACCCATCTCAACATGATTTTTTTAAAGCGAGGTCATGCTTAACAAATATGTTATGTTTTTTGGAAGACATCACTAAGTGGGTAGATGAGGGATCACCAGTAGATATCGTCTACTTAGATTTTCAAAAAGCTTTCGACAAAGTACCACATCAAAGATTACTGCTTAAACTAAAGGCCCATGGCATAGGAAATGGTATAATAAACTGGATAGAACAATGGCTGATTGACAGAAGACAACGTGTAGTAGTTGATGGGGAGGCTTCAAACTGGAAATCGGTATTGAGTGGGGTACCACAGGGATCAGTATTAGGTCCTATATTATTCTTAATATACATCAACGATTTGGATGATGAAATAACAAGCAAGGTGTTGAAATTTGCGGATGATACAAAAGTGTTTAGAAGGATTAAAAGTGATGGAGATAGACAGCATTTACAAGATGATCTTGACAGGTTGATCAAATGGTCTGAAAAGTGGCAAATGATGTTCAATTTTGGGAAATGTAAATGCCTCCACATAGGACATGGGAACGAAGAGGTAGAATATACAATGGGGGGGGGGGGTACTGTACTAAGTACTACTGTAAAAGAAAAGGACTTAGGGTTAACCGTTAGTGCTGATATGAAGATTTCAGAGCAGTGCGGAATTGCAGCTTCAAAGGGAAATCAAATCCTTGGATTAATTAGGCGAAACATAACGTATAAGGAAAAAGAGCTAATAATACCGCTGTACAAAACAATAGTTAGGCCTCATTTAGAATATTGTATTCAAGCGTGGAGGCCATATCGCAGGAAGGACATAGATATGCTAGAAAGAGTGCAGAGGAGAGCAACTAAAATGATACCAAATCTGAGGGATCTTAGTTATGAAATACGCCTAAAAAATGCGGTTTAACAACACTAGAGACCAGGAGATTGAGAGGAGATCAGATAGAAGTGTTTAAAATATTGAAGGGTTATGAAAATATTGATAGAATTTTTTTTCTCAGTTAAGAATGATAGAAGGACTAGAGGACATGATCTTGCATTAGCAAAGGAGCAGAGTAGATTGGATATAAGAAAGTTTTCATTTTCACAAAGGACTGTAAATGAATGGAACAGATTACCTGCTGATTGTGTGGGTGCTAGTAGCGTGAATATGTTTAACAATAAAATCGACACATACCTCAGACGGGCGGGATACACATAGATAAAAAGGTCGGACTCTCAATTAGCCAAGGGCTTCCTTGTCCACCTGCTACCTAGAGTTAATTCTCTGGGTGGCAATCTTGTTAAATCTTGAAACGAAGTTCTCGAAAAGATTATCTGGCACAAATTGGACTCAGTGACCTAAGGTAAGCTAAGCTGTGCTGCCCCCTAGCGAACTACACCAACTTGTAAATACTGAAGTATCCCTTGCAGGTCAGGCCAAAGCAATTATATAATTGCTTTGGTCCATTTTTACCCACGTTATGAGCTGTTTTATCAAAGTTGGAGTTTAAAAGAACCCAATTTAGTCTCAAAGTCGATGAACGGAAGAAATGAAGTGCCAAGCAGTCTGCCAGAAAATGCGAATTGTTTGTCAGGAAGGTTGGTACTGTGTGTGAGCGATAATGCATGATGTTTCGAAAACTGTCAATAATATTTATTCGTACTATAACGTGTACAATTCAGTGAAAGCAACGTATACATCCATCTAATATGTATATAAACGGTCAGTGCAGCCAGTCTCGTCTATGAAGCGTGAGCGCCTATGTCATGAATGGGGGAGGCTGTTTTTAAGTGAATATTATTAAACTTGGCAATGTTCTATTAACTGACTACCGGTAGTCTGTATTATTGTGGTTACAATGTAATTTTTTTATGAGGTCTCATATTTTATATACTGGCACTGAGGGTGGTCACTACCAGGGTGCTTATCGTCCTCAGTGGTTGTTTTATGTCCCAAATTGAGACGGGACTCACATTAATGTGATCACCGAGTCACTAGGGATACGCAGTCCCCAATTTTGAGAGCCAGATTTTTTACACCAAATATCATGCCTGCTCGGTCCAGGTTTCGAACTCAGAGCACTGGCATGCCAGGCGGATGTGCTAACCACTACACTAGCTGCACTCTCTGTATAATTTGTTTCTGCTGTTGGGATAAATAAAATGCATCCTTACATTACCTAAGATGGGAGGGTGTGTTTCTATATTTCATAAAAACCAGCACAAACCCTTGGAGTAACATACACTATCGAGAGGGATGCGGGGGTACCAGCCCAGCCTGATCACAGTGCTTTCTTCTATATCATGAGCAGTCTTACTCCAAACCCACTAAAGTTTATCTTAGTCACATATTGAACATAACTTTGGATAATGTGATTGTTTTTCATTTTACAAGTTAATGAAGAGGAGCTCAGCATGAAACTGCCGCAGAATAACATGTATAGGGACGTACATGGTGATATGCACCAACTACCCAAATTTACACTGGGGAGTCTAGAGGAATACTTATCCCAGTATGGAAAGAAGCTGGAGGAAAAGAGCAAGTCTCTATACAAAGAAAGGTGAATTATCTTAACATTTAACTAAAAGGACTAGGATTAAAGGTAAATGCGAATAACCATATGAGCTTAGTAGTTTGTACGTCCCTGTCAAATATGATATTGCCTTGATGAAATAATAGTTTTCTTTGTCAATGGATACCAGCAGGCTTATTTGTAAGAGGTTTGGCAAATTTATATGTGTTAAATGTAAGAACAAACATTCAAAACCTAACAATAAATTATTCAGGACCAGTATTCAGGAATACCTTGCCTCATAAACTTGGAATACTCCTGACCATTAACCAGTTTAAAAGAAACCTAACAGCTCCTTACTCGTGAATTATTATTGATATTACATTATATACGTGTCAAAATTTGCTTGACTGATGTATGCTAGTCCGTCATCAGAATCCAACCAAGACTTTTAAAATGTTAAGAATGATCAGAGCACTCTGGACATGAAATGGTGGACCCTAACTTACGTTATCCACCACATTGTCCACAACCAAAATTTTTTTCAAACAACAATAAACAGGCAGGATGCGTTTTTGTGTGTCTCTTCTTTCTTCACGGGCCTAAGATACAGGACAAATGTTATCAACAGGAACTGTCCACAAACGAAGCTGGTTATGGAGTAAATATAGCATATTTTAATGTGCACATTTAAATAGACATTTGTTTTCATACGCATTTTAATAATAACATCTTGGACATGAAAAACTAGGTTAACTTCTGCACTTGTATATTATACCCAGCGTATCAACAAAGACATATTAATACACTTTAAAAAAATATTTAGCATACGGCGATGACTCTAAAATAAATGTATAAAATAAATGATTCATTCTTGAAGAAGGTAAGCATATATATTATGAACCTTTGAATACTTGACGAGGATAATACACTGTTAGAAAATACACCTCATCTTGTCATTTCCAACATACATTTTGACCATTAAACCTCAGGCTTAAAATGTCAAACATGAATATGTGTAGTAGTTACACATGGCAGACAGTTACATGAATTTATATACTGAAGAAAAAATATATATATATAAATGCACTTTACTGATTAGCAAAATTAAACTCAGTCTATAATATTGACTAAGATCAAGCGTCACTGTAATGAAATTGAACAATTTAAAATTGCTGTAATGACAATAAACACCTAGTAGAGAAAAATAGTTAACATTTGTCACCGTTTTGAAAAATAGCATAATCCACTAATGTCTGCATGCTGTATCAACCCACCCCCTTTCTCCACCCAGTAAACACTGACTGTTCCCAAGATGTAAGATATCAAGATGTATAGATGCAGCTGTAGTAGAACATTTCTTGCTGCCTTTTTTCTTGTGAAATGCTGCAGATCATACATGAAACATTATTTTATATTTACTGATTATGACAATGAACAACTCCATAATTATTTCCTCCCAACGCTACTATGATGCCTGTTTTTGTTTACTGAATATATGCTTTTCTTTACAGGAGATTGAACTAGTGTGCTTAGTACTACTAGCTCTCCAAGTTAATATGGCATACTGGGCAGTTGTATGTCCAGGATCTCGGACAAGATTCTACAGCCATGCAATATGCTGCATATTAACAGTTTGTCATGTGAATGTCCACCGAGTGATCCCAATTGTGTCGTGAGTTGCATCCATGACAGATTCCCCAGTGCCAAGGGGTGTACACTGGCTTCCAGATCAGTCAGTTAGCTTGACTAACTGGAGACCAATGTAGAATGCAGGTTGCTCGACATTAGAATGTGGTGACACCTGACTAGCTCTGCAATTGGTGATGGAACGGTGGGTGCCAGGGTTTGGCAGTTATGGCATGAGTCTTCGGGCAACAACTTTCAATGCTGTGAGAGAGGTTCAATGTCGAGCATTCTTCGGTGAACTACATCGGTTTAGATGTCGATGACATAACTGTATGTTTTCGCTATCTTTGATGGTACTGCATACCAGCTTCCTGACTTTTTGCTGTACATCTACATCATTTGTTTATACTTAATTTTTCTAATGGCTTCTTTCGATATGTGTTTCTTTTTGGACCGTTTTCCTTGTTTTTTGAAGGGTACAAATTTATCGATTATGCACTTAATTTCACTCTTTAATATATTCCAGCATTCTGTTGCCGTCTTATTTTTCAGTGTCTTATTCCAGTCTATCTTTGCTAAATATTTCCTCATGTCCTTATACCTTCCTTTGTGGAAATTTCTCCTATACTGCTTTTTGCTATTCCTTTCTGATTTTACTTTGATGGTAAAATGTATCTGGTTGTGATCGCTACTCCCCAGTGGCTCACATATCTTGACATTGTCAACTAATTCATTCTGTGAGGACAAAACTATGTCTAACACATTCTCACCCCTGGTTGGTTCTAGCACATGTTGAGAAAGGAATGTATCTTGAACTAAAACTAAAAACTTGTGGTCCTCTCTCCCCATACTCTGTAGAGATTTCCATTGTATATGCCCATGGTTAAAATCCCCCATAATAATACAGTCCCGTTTGCTTACTTCCCTTATAGCGTTTTGTATTTTTTCATTCTCTTCTATGCTTATGTTTGGACTTCGATAAACTAACCCAACTGTTAACGTTGAGTTTCCTGTAACTATGTTACACCAAACAGCTTCTTCGCAATCTGCTTCTCTTTCTAATTTTATTTCATAAGCCTGAATAGATTCTTTAATATATAAAATAACTCCACCTCCCTTTCTTCCTATTCTATCTTTTCTAAACATTACATATCCTGTCAGTCCCAATTCAGCATCTGATATATCGGTGGTGGTCCAGGATTCGGTTATACCTATTATATGAGGGTCAATATCTTCTACCATAATGTTTAGTTCATTTCTTTTGTTTACGATACTCCTTGCATTTAAACAAACACATTTATATCCAGCTTCAGAAGAGTTTTCCAGACTGTTATTTGTTGATTTATTTGTGCTGTCTTTATCTATGCCTCCATTTTCAGGCTTTTCTGTGAGTCCCCCCTGCGAATCTAGTTTAAATAGATGCAAACTGTCCCACTGTCAACAGATTGCAGCAGATTATCTGCAAAAACTGCTGCCCCCTTTCCACTAAGATGGAGGCCATCTCTCATGTACATATCTTCCCTCCCAACAAAGTATCCCCATAAATCTGTGAATCCCACCCCCTCTTCTTCACACATCTGCTCAGCTAGTGCATTGATCGCCATCCTCTTGCAGTTTCTATACGTTGCCCCCCTTCCTCCCATTACTGGCAAAATTCCTGACAAAATAACCTGTTCGACTCTCGTCTTCTTTAGCTTCCTCACTAACTGTCTATACTTCTGTACTATCGCAGTTGTTCCCTCCCTGTCTGCATTATTTGTTCCTACATGTACCAGTATAGTCCCCCCCCTTGCCATGTCCCAATACCTTCTCTACCCTGTCAGTTACATGTTCAATCCTAGCCCCCGGTAAACAAACAACGATGTCCTTCCCCTCGCTCAGTGTCTTGTCCGTCTATCTCATAAAGGCGTCACCCATAAACACCCTCTCTTTCCTCATTGCCCCCTCAATCACTGCCTTAGAATAGCTCCTTCTTCGGTTTGCATCTGTCTGGTTGTTGTCTTTCCCTCTTTAATAAGAGATAGAGAGGTATAGGAATTTGACGAATCGGTATCTATCCGACATTGGGTAAGAAGGTGTTGGTATTCGAATAGGGCTGTATTATAGTGGTGTGGAAAAGTAAAAGAATCGACGCCTTGTTCGTGTAAGCGGTTTTGTTGGGGTTCGGAGGCTTTTACCTCTTCGTATAATTTTATAATTTGCACCGATACATGTCAGTTCGTCTACGTCGGATCAGCCAACTCTAAGAACGTCATAGTTACTCCCTATGGAACGATATTAGGGCCATAATTCCACAATGCTACATTGTTGATTTCTGACTTACGATTATCCATTTACGCCGAGATTGTCGAATTCTGACTTTCGATTATCCCTTTACGCTGTCATTGTGCAAGATTTTTGTCAAATAATTCACTAGAATGGCGTTTGGTCAAATATATCTCCTAAATATTGTCTCGAAACGAAGTTCTCGAAAAGATTATCTGGCACAAATTGGACTCAGTGACCTAAGGTAAGCTAAGCCGTGCTGACCCCTAGCGAACTACACCAACTTGCAAATACTGAAGTATCCCTTGCAAGTCAGGCCAATGCAATTATATAATTGCTTTGGTCAGGCCTTGCGCTGTCGTAGTGTACATAATACTTATATCGAGCATTTTTACCCACGTTATGAGCTGTTTTATCAAAGTTGGAGTTTAAAAGAACTCAATATAGTCTCAAAGTCGATGAACGGAAGAAATGAAATGCCAAGCAGTCTGCCAGAAAACGCGAATTGTTTGTTAGGAAGGTTGGTACTGTGTGTGAGCGATAATTCATGATGTTTCGAAGACTGTCAATAATAATATTTATTCGTACTGTAACGTGTACAATTCAGTGAAAGCAACGTATACATCCATCTAATATGTATATAAAACGGTCAGTGCAGCCAGTCTCGTCTATGAAGCGTGAGCGTCTATGTCATGAATGGGGGAGGCTGTTTTTAAGTGAATATTATTAAACTTGGCAATGTTCTATTAAATGACTAGTCTGTATTATTGTGGTTACAATGTAATGGTCTTATGAGGTCTCATTCTTTATATACTGGCACTGAGGGTGGTCACTACCAGGGTGCTTGTCGTCCTCAGTGGTTCTTTTATGTCCCAAATTGAGACGGGACCGACATTAATGTGATCACCGAGTCACTAGGGATACGCAGTCCCAAATTTTGAGAGCCAGATTTTTACACCAAATATCATGCCTGCTCGGTCCAGGTTTCGAACTCAGAGCACTGGCATGCCAGGCGGATGTGCTAACCACTACACTAGCCGCACTGTCTGTATAATTTGTTTCTGCTGTTGGGATAAATAAAATGCATCCTTACATTACCTAAGATGAGAGGGTGTGTTTCTATATTTCATAAAAACCAGCACAAACCCTTGGAGTAACAACATACATTATCGAGAGGGATGCGGGGGTACCAGCCCAGCCTGATCACAGTGCTTTCTTCTATATCATGAGCAGTCTTACTCCAAACCCACTATACTTTATCTTAGTCACATATTGAACATAACTTGGGATAATGTCATTGTTTTTCATTTTACAGGTTAATGAAGAGGAGCTCAGCATGAAACTGCCGCAGAATAACATGTATAGGGACGTACATGGTGGTATGCACCAACTACCCAAATTTACACTGGGGAGTCTAGAGGAATACTTATCCCAGTATGGAAAGAAGCTGGAGGAAAAGAGCAAGTCTCTAAACAAAGAAAGGTGAGTTATCTTAACATTAAACTAAAAGGACTGTAGGATTAAAGGTAAATGCGAATAACCATATGAGCTTAGTAGTTTGTACGTCCCTGTCAAATATGATACTGCCTTGATGAAATAATAGTTTTCTTTGTCAATGGATACCAGCAGGCTTATTTGTAAGAGGTTTGGCAAATTTATATGTGTTAAATGTAAGAACAAACATTCAAAACCTAACAATAAATGATCCAGGACCAGTATTCAGGAATACCTTGCCTCATAAACTTAGAATACTCCTGATCATTAACCAGTTTAAAAGAAACCTAACTGCTCCTTACTCGTGAATTATTATTGATATTACATTATATACGTGTCAAAATTTGCTTGACTGATGTATGCTAGTCCGTCATCAGAATCCAACCAAGACTTTTAAAATGTTAAGAATGATCAGAGCACTCTGGACATGAAATGGTGGACCCTAACTTACGTTATCCACCACATTGTCCACAACCACAATTGTTTTCAAACAACAATAAACAGGCAGGATGCGTTTTTTTGTCTCTTCTTTCTTCACGGACCTAAGATACAGCACAAATGTTATCAACAGGAACTGTCCACAAACGAAGCTGGTTATGGAGTAAATATAGCATAAGTTACAGGACACCAATTTGGCCCAGTATTGTGCGACTCCACAATTGTTTATATATATTGTACATTGTTTTCTTCAGGTTATTGCGGTATATGCGTACCACCACAGGCAACACACAAGGAAAGTGGTTTGTTTCAGCTGTTGTGTGGGCAGAAGTGAGGAAGTCTGCCTCTTATAAAGTAGATGTGTCCATGAACAATGATGCAGTGGTGCAAGAAGCAGAATGTCGTGCTGGGCTGGGCCCTACAGCTCACTGCAAGCATGTTGCAGCAGTTCTGTTCGGCCTGACACTACTGTCAGACAGGAACTATCTTGACAGAAGTGACTTGTACACAGGTAAGACGTTTAAAAAAAACACTTATTTTCTGCATTCAATGTACTACGTACAAATATTGGGGCAACTGTCAATGCACACAAAAATGGCAGTTAGTTTATCCCAATTTTGTACAAATAAGCTTGGTAGTTTCAAGAATGTGACACGCTCAACATATCAGCAACAATAAATAAAAGAAAGGGTTAAAATGTATATAAAATTCATAAATATGTAGCTGAATGTACACTTTGACTTGACCTGCAGGACCTCCAGTCGCTCCATCATGCCATACCTTTTAAAGGAACTCCTATCAAATCCAGCAGATTACATGCAATTTGTGGGAAGGACAATGCAGACCTTATATATGATCCTCGATCAGAGCAACTGCAGAATGATTCTACTCCAGACAGATTCACTCTATTTTACTAAACAAATCTTATATTCCTTTTACAGACCAATTGAAAAATAGTTACTTGTCAAAACATGGGCATTAGTGCAGTCTCTGGCTTTATGTATAAAGCAAAAAATACAATGTTGCTTATATCTCTACATATACAAATTTCAGGAAAGTCAACCAATGCCAGTGATGCAGCTGTTCCCTCCTGCCAATCCACATGGCCTTGCCAACGACCACAGCTACTTGAAGTTAACTCCACAAGATCAGTACTTGAAAGATGAAATGGTTAGTTATTTCCATGCTTTTCAATTCTACATACATACTTACATACATTTGTATTTATACAATGTGCTCCATTGAAACAATGCACACGGTTACAA
Source organism: Escarpia spicata (assembly GCA_963995525.1). Taxonomy (NCBI): domain Eukaryota; kingdom Metazoa; phylum Annelida; class Polychaeta; order Sabellida; family Siboglinidae; genus Escarpia; species Escarpia spicata. The sequence goes on from OZ023217.1 coordinate 48,367,410, forward strand.
TAGAGCGCAGTGGCTCAGTGACTAGAACGTTGGACTCTCAATCAAGATAACCCGGGTTCGAATTCAGTGCTGCTGTGTTGAACCTTGGGCAAGTTCGTTCACTTTACGTTGCTCCAGTTCACTCAGCCATATGAATGAGTACCTGGCTATAGACAGTGGTGGATATTTGTGTACAAATAGCCTTTGTGCATTAATTGTGGCATGGCTGAATGCTTCCCAGAGAAGTTAAGATGGTGCTCGATCAAACAAGTCTGCTAGGGAGTAAAGTGCTTTGAGCAGTCATCAGGACTGGATACTGCGTTATTATATAATGATTACTTTTTATAAACATTACATCGTCACAGCACAGAGTCCAACTTACAAACCATTGTGCAATGCAGCTCTGAGCATTTAATTTGAAACTAAAATAAAACAAACTTGAAACCAAGAGGGGGTTTGTTGTATTGCAATTAATATCAGACTAACTGGTGATAATACAACTATAATAGCTTAAAGCTGCAATATCAGTTAGATTTTTATGCTCCTCGCTTTTCTGACTAATTTCCCAAAAAAGCAATGCTATCAAGTATCCACTATAATATCCTAGTTCATTGGTGCACTTGTGCTACTTCGTTTTGTTGAAATTAATAAACAAACTGCGAACTATTTTGAATTTGGTTTCGAGTCGAAGGAGTCAAAACTAGCAACAGTTACTTGGACATGCATCTGGAAGTGGAAACTTCATATAATAATATCGTGTTGAATTTGGGCGAGACTGACCTCTGACCCTCAAGATTGGTGCCTCGATCAAGCCATTTTTGTTGATTGTACAGTGTTCGCAAGTGTTTATACAACACGTTCTTATTTTATGGCATTTACGCAAGCAATGGGATGTTCCCGGATATATGAGCCACCGACTCAGTAAAAAAAGGGCCAAATTACGCAGACAACGACAGACAGTCAGTATTCGCGTCAGATGGTTTATTTGGGAAAACCAGAATGGATTTGTGGAACAACACAACTCACAAAAGAAAGAGCTGGAGTAAGACTAAGAACAGATGCTGCGTTCGCAAAACTTCTTCTAGAGAAGTTAGTAATTTCAAAGTAGTCAGCCTGAGCCACGCATATTTATTCGTATGAATATAATATTATGTTGCTTATTATGTTAACAAAACCACCACCCCTCAATACTGTGAAAATGTCCATAACAATAACATGTAGGCCTTCGTAACATGTATCGATAGCTTGCGACTGATTTATGTGAGAGAGCAGAGAATTACCGTTACTATACAAAGAATTGCAGCCCATGTTTTGTTAAGTTACAAATCCTTTTGTACATGTAAATTATAGAAGTTCTGTTTTTAGTTGTTTTTTATTTTGGTCTTTCAATTTATCAATAACATGCATTTGGTAATGTATACTTCTACATTCATACATTTGTAGAAAAATGTTGTAAATATTGTTTTCCGTTTCATTTAATTAATTCACTTCATCTCACTTTGCGTGATTCAATTCAAATACAGTCAGGGTTGGCAGCTAGGTTTCTGACAGGACAGTTTACAAATTGTTTGCACGTTGATGACACTGAAGCCACAGAGGCTTCGCTTCAAGGAACATACTTTCCCAGTCAGAAACCTCTAGTTAATAACCACAGTTGCAACTAATTGAAAGGCCATAATCATTTTTGTTTGTTAAGTCAAGCCAGGAAATCCATAATAAAATGCCTTTGTTGCTCTCATAAGAGACACGACCAACTGCTGGAATCTTCTTCTAAAGACCTACAGTGACTCAGCCAGCCTTTAGACAAGTGTAGCCACCTTCCAGTGTCACCTTGCAGTCCAGCTAAAGAACAAAGGGGATATTGATCATTAGACAGTAACAGGTGGTAATCCACCCTCTGAGTAAACAGTAAATCATTGTAATTGTTTCATAACTGGGCAAATGACCTTTTCACTCATGAGTGCTGGGCAAATGACATTTGAGCAACATATTTTTACCTGTTAATGAAATTAAAAAGTTTACAAGTTACATGCCACACACATGTATAATATTATATATATATTGACAGGTAGTAGTGCTGTCAAACCATGTTCATTTTCACAAATAATCTTACTCATTCCATATTCCAATTCACGACTCTGTTCGACAGCTTCAACACAAAGGTGTGAACTACCTCAACACCACTGCAGCCATCACATATGACAAGATCTGTGGTGGCTCTATCTAGCATCAGCGTTCGTAGCAAAGGCAGCTCACTGTCAGGTGTCCAGTCACTTCCTGAGGATGGATGCAGCTCAGGACAGTTAGGACAAACGTAAGTATTAATTGATGCTGCTATGCAAAAGTTATATATATAAATCATAACATAATAATTGGAAGATATGCAAACATATGTGATTGGTTTTAACAATTATTCTGACCAATCTTAGGGTAGTTACATCATCTTTGGTTGATAAGGCTTTTGTGAAACTTTCAATTGCATTCTACATTTAATTTGCAGTTCAATTTTTGAACTGGTCTATTATTTAATTTGGAATATTTCTGTTGCAAACATAAATTCGTATATACGGTGCAAGTATGTTTCATTAGCACCCCCACCCCCACCCCGTCTTCCGATATCACCACTCCAGCCAAGCGGCTGAAGTTATAGTTATGGCGGCTCGGTAGTGCCAAAATTTAGACTACATTTGGTTTGGCCAGGCTCAATTTCTGGATCCACCCCTGTATGTGAATGTTTTGTTTGTCTGCATGAGGATTTTGTAGTAATGGGTGTCCTCGTTAAATTGCATATTGTTGTTAGAAATGCATGTGAATTAAAGTAAAGACAATGTAAGTACAAACATTTTATTGAAACTATTTGATAAGATTGACCACAAAATTATGAAAAGCACAATACAACTACAGGTACAATCATTGCACTTGATACACTAGAGACCAGGAGATTGAGAGGAGATCAGATAGAAGTGTTTAAAATATTGAAGGGTTATGAAAATATTGATAGAATTTTTTTTCTCAGTTAAGAATGATAGAAGGACTAGAGGACATGATCTTGCATTAGCAAAGGAGCAGAGTAGATTGGATATAAGAAAGTTTTCATTTTCACAAAGGACTGTAAATGAATGGAACAGATTACCTGCTGATTGTGTGGGTGCTAGTAGCGTGAATATGTTTAACAATAAAATCGACACATACCTCAGACGGGCGGGATACACATAGATAAAAAGGTCGGACTCTCAATTAGCCAAGGGCTTCCTTGTCCACCTGCTACCTAGAGTTAATTCTCTGGGTGGCAATCTTGTTAAATCTTGAAACGAAGTTCTCGAAAAGATTATCTGGCACAAATTGGACTCAGTGACCTAAGGTAAGCTAAGCTGTGCTGCCCCCTAGCGAACTACACCAACTTGTAAATACTGAAGTATCCCTTGCAGGTCAGGCCAAAGCAATTATATAATTGCTTTGGTCCATTTTTACCCACGTTATGAGCTGTTTTATCAAAGTTGGAGTTTAAAAGAACCCAATTTAGTCTCAAAGTCGATGAACGGAAGAAATGAAGTGCCAAGCAGTCTGCCAGAAAATGCGAATTGTTTGTCAGGAAGGTTGGTACTGTGTGTGAGCGATAATGCATGATGTTTCGAAAACTGTCAATAATATTTATTCGTACTATAACGTGTACAATTCAGTGAAAGCAACGTATACATCCATCTAATATGTATATAAACGGTCAGTGCAGCCAGTCTCGTCTATGAAGCGTGAGCGCCTATGTCATGAATGGGGGAGGCTGTTTTTAAGTGAATATTATTAAACTTGGCAATGTTCTATTAACTGACTACCGGTAGTCTGTATTATTGTGGTTACAATGTAATTTTTTTATGAGGTCTCATATTTTATATACTGGCACTGAGGGTGGTCACTACCAGGGTGCTTATCGTCCTCAGTGGTTGTTTTATGTCCCAAATTGAGACGGGACTCACATTAATGTGATCACCGAGTCACTAGGGATACGCAGTCCCCAATTTTGAGAGCCAGATTTTTTACACCAAATATCATGCCTGCTCGGTCCAGGTTTCGAACTCAGAGCACTGGCATGCCAGGCGGATGTGCTAACCACTACACTAGCTGCACTCTCTGTATAATTTGTTTCTGCTGTTGGGATAAATAAAATGCATCCTTACATTACCTAAGATGGGAGGGTGTGTTTCTATATTTCATAAAAACCAGCACAAACCCTTGGAGTAACATACACTATCGAGAGGGATGCGGGGGTACCAGCCCAGCCTGATCACAGTGCTTTCTTCTATATCATGAGCAGTCTTACTCCAAACCCACTAAAGTTTATCTTAGTCACATATTGAACATAACTTTGGATAATGTGATTGTTTTTCATTTTACAAGTTAATGAAGAGGAGCTCAGCATGAAACTGCCGCAGAATAACATGTATAGGGACGTACATGGTGATATGCACCAACTACCCAAATTTACACTGGGGAGTCTAGAGGAATACTTATCCCAGTATGGAAAGAAGCTGGAGGAAAAGAGCAAGTCTCTATACAAAGAAAGGTGAATTATCTTAACATTTAACTAAAAGGACTAGGATTAAAGGTAAATGCGAATAACCATATGAGCTTAGTAGTTTGTACGTCCCTGTCAAATATGATATTGCCTTGATGAAATAATAGTTTTCTTTGTCAATGGATACCAGCAGGCTTATTTGTAAGAGGTTTGGCAAATTTATATGTGTTAAATGTAAGAACAAACATTCAAAACCTAACAATAAATTATTCAGGACCAGTATTCAGGAATACCTTGCCTCATAAACTTGGAATACTCCTGACCATTAACCAGTTTAAAAGAAACCTAACAGCTCCTTACTCGTGAATTATTATTGATATTACATTATATACGTGTCAAAATTTGCTTGACTGATGTATGCTAGTCCGTCATCAGAATCCAACCAAGACTTTTAAAATGTTAAGAATGATCAGAGCACTCTGGACATGAAATGGTGGACCCTAACTTACGTTATCCACCACATTGTCCACAACCAAAATTTTTTTCAAACAACAATAAACAGGCAGGATGCGTTTTTGTGTGTCTCTTCTTTCTTCACGGGCCTAAGATACAGGACAAATGTTATCAACAGGAACTGTCCACAAACGAAGCTGGTTATGGAGTAAATATAGCATATTTTAATGTGCACATTTAAATAGACATTTGTTTTCATACGCATTTTAATAATAACATCTTGGACATGAAAAACTAGGTTAACTTCTGCACTTGTATATTATACCCAGCGTATCAACAAAGACATATTAATACACTTTAAAAAAATATTTAGCATACGGCGATGACTCTAAAGTAAATGTATAAAATAAATGATTCATTCTTGAAGAAGGTAAGCATATATATTATGAACCTTTGAATACTTGACGAGGATAATACACTGTTAGAAAATACACCTCATCTTGTCATTTCCAACATACATTTTGACCATTAAACCTCAGGCTTAAAATGTCAAACATGAATATGTGTAGTAGTTACACATGGCAGACAGTTACATGAATTTATATACTGAAGAAAAAATATATATATATAAATGCACTTTACTGATTAGCAAAATTAAACTCAGTCTATAATATTGACTAAGATCAAGCGTCACTGTAATGAAATTGAACAATTTAAAATTGCTGTAATGACAATAAACACCTAGTAGAGAAAAATAGTTAACATTTGTCACCGTTTTGAAAAATAGCATAATCCACTAATGTCTGCATGCTGTATCAACCCACCCCCTTTCTCCACCCAGTAAACACTGACTGTTCCCAAGATGTAAGATATCAAGATGTATAGATGCAGCTGTAGTAGAACATTTCTTGCTGCCTTTTTTCTTGTGAAATGCTGCAGATCATACATGAAACATTATTTTATATTTACTGATTATGACAATGAACAACTCCATAATTATTTCCTCCCAACGCTACTATGATGCCTGTTTTTGTTTACTGAATATATGCTTTTCTTTACAGGAGATTGAACTAGTGTGCTTAGTACTACTAGCTCTCCAAGTTAATATGGCATACTGGGCAGTTGTATGTCCAGGATCTCGGACAAGATTCTACAGCCATGCAATATGCTGCATATTAACAGTTTGTCATGTGAATGTCCACCGAGTGATCCCAATTGTGTCGTGAGTTGCATCCATGACAGATTCCCCAGTGCCAAGGGGTGTACACTGGCTTCCAGATCAGTCAGTTAGCTTGACTAACTGGAGACCAATGTAGAATGCAGGTTGCTCGACATTAGAATGTGGTGACACCTGACTAGCTCTGCAATTGGTGATGGAACGGTGGGTGCCAGGGTTTGGCAGTTATGGCATGAGTCTTCGGGCAACAACTTTCAACGCTGTGAGAGAGGTTCAATGTCGAGCATTCTTCGGTGAACTACATCGGTTTAGATGTCGATGACATAACTGTATGTTTTCGCTATCTTTGATGGTACTGCATACCAGCTTCCTGACTTTTTGCTGTACATCTGCATCTACCTATACCGAAAAAAAGTGACAATTAGCATGGCTCTGACATGTATGATATTTTTATACGTGACAACACATTTATCAAAAGTCAATAATACAAGGTTTTTGTATTCAATTCAACTATAACTTTTATCAGTGTCCTTGAAAAAATACGTGAATTATCCAGCATTGTTATAGTGGTAGGGTTTCATTGTCTTTGTGTTGCTGATAGTCAGTGGCAGCCAGCTGAGTTCTTGCAACATACATCAGGCACTTCTTTTGTTAAGTACAACACAAGTTTGTGATGAAGTAGTGGTATTGAAAGCCTTTTTACATTTTTCTGCAACAGTCGGAAGTGCAACTGGCAGCAGCATTTTACTTGTTTAAATTATGTATGAATCATGAGGACTGTTATATATTTTTCATCTTTCTAAATTATTCTTTTTTATCACTATTTTATATTTTCACAAATAATTTACATTACATTTTCATTTCACATGATAATTAAACAACACCTGAGTAAGGTTAGTTCTGATATTGTGTACTATCCAATCCTCAGGATTGCTCAAAACACCATCTTGACTTATGTGGGAAGCATTAAGCTGAAATTAATATGCGAAGACTATCCACCACTGTCTGTAGCAGGTACTCTTCATACAGTTGAGTAAACTGGAGCAATGTAGCATGTAGTGATTGTATATGTAATTCTCAGTCACATAGGGATGACCCTGTCTAGTCTAGTCACTGTTTTAAGTTCAACTAAACAGCTTTCTAAGTAATTTTTTCTCATTGGTTTACATTTTATGGGTATTTAATATTAAAATGTTTTGTTAAATACACATAATTGTTTAGTCACTAATTTTGTGAGATGTAAACATATAAGGCATGTATAAACTACAACTAGCATTTGATATTACATGTACTAACTAGTGTTGTTTTTTTGCAACAAAGAATCGTGATAAAAGTAACTTTTTGTTTTTTATATGTACCTGACATTTTTTCAACCTCTTCCTAATTTTTGTTTCTATTGTTGCTTTGCATATTATGTGTATGTGATATTAAAAATTATTACATTATGCATATCAAGTGCAATGATTGTACCTGTAGTTGTATTGTGCTTTTCATAATTTTGTGGTCAATCTTATCAAATAGTTTCAATAAAATGTTTGTACTTACATTGTCTTTACTTTAATTCACATGCATTTCTAACAACAATATGCAATTTAACGAGGACACCCATTACTACAAAATCCTCATGCAGACAAACAAAACATTCACATACAGGGGTGGATCCAGAAATTGAGCCTGGCCAAACCAAATGTAGTCTAAATTTTGGCACTACCGAGCCGCCATAACTATAACTTCAGCCGCTTGGCTGGAGTGGTGATATCGGAAGACGGGGTGGGGGTGGGGGTGCTAATGAAACATACTTGCACCGTATATACGAATTTATGTTTGCAACAGAAATATTCCAAATTAAATAATAGACCAGTTCAAAAATTGAACTGCAAATTAAATGTAGAATGCAATTGAAAGTTTCACAAAAGCCTTATCAACCAAAGATGATGTAACTACCCTAAGATTGGTCAGAATAATTGTTAAAACCAATCACATATGTTTGCATATCTTCCAATTATTATGTTATGATTTATATATATAACTTTTGCATAGCAGCATCAATTAATACTTACGTTTGTCCTAACTGTCCTGAGCTGCATCCATCCTCAGGAAGTGACTGGACACCTGACAGTGAGCTGCCTTTGCTACGAACGCTGATGCTAGATAGAGCCACCACAGATCTTGTCATATGTGATGGCTGCAGTGGTGTTGAGGTAGTTCACACCTTTGTGTTGAAGCTGTCGAACAGAGTCGTGAATTGGAATATGGAATGAGTAAGATTATTTGTGAAAATGAACATGGTTTGACAGCACTACTACCTGTCAATATATATATAATATTATACATGTGTGTGGCATGTAACTTGTAAACTTTTTAATTTCATTAACAGGTAAAAATATGTTGCTCAAATGTCATTTGCCCAGCACTCATGAGTGAAAAGGTCATTTGCCCAGTTATGAAACAATTACAATGATTTACTGTTTACTCAGAGGGTGGATTACCACCTGTTACTGTCTAATGATCAATATCCCCTTTGTTCTTTAGCTGGACTGCAAGGTGACACTGGAAGGTGGCTACACTTGTCTAAAGGCTGGCTGAGTCACTGTAGGTCTTTAGAAGAAGATTCCAGCAGTTGGTCGTGTCTCTTATGAGAGCAACAAAGGCATTTTATTATGGATTTCCTGGCTTGACTTAACAAACAAAAATGATTATGGCCTTTCAATTAGTTGCAACTGTGGTTATTAACTAGAGGTTTCTGACTGGGAAAGTATGTTCCTTGAAGCGAAGCCTCTGTGGCTTCAGTGTCATCAACGTGCAAACAATTTGTAAACTGTCCTGTCAGAAACCTAGCTGCCAACCCTGACTGTATTTGAATTGAATCACGCAAAGTGAGATGAAGTGAATTAATTAAATGAAACGGAAAACAATATTTACAACATTTTTCTACAAATGTATGAATGTAGAAGTATACATTACCAAATGCATGTTATTGATAAATTGAAAGACCAAAATAAAAAACAACTAAAAACAGAACTTCTATAATTTACATGTACAAAAGGATTTGTAACTTAACAAAACATGGGCTGCAATTCTTTGTATAGTAACGGTAATTCTCTGCTCTCTCACATAAATCAGTCGCAAGCTATCGATACATGTTACGAAGGCCTACATGTTATTGTTATGGACATTTTCACAGTATTGAGGGGTGGTGGTTTTGTTAACATAATAAGCAACATAATATTATATTCATACGAATAAATATGCGTGGCTCAGGCTGACTACTTTGAAATTACTAACTTCTCTAGAAGAAGTTTTGCGAACGCAGCATCTGTTCTTAGTCTTACTCCAGCTCTTTCTTTTGTGAGTTGTGTTGTTCCACAAATCCATTCTGGTTTTCCCAAATAAACCATCTGACGCGAATACTGACTGTCTGTCGTTGTCTGCGTAATTTGGCCCTTTTTTTACTGAGTCGGTGGCTCATATATCCGGGAACATCCCATTGCTTGCGTAAATGCCATAAAATAAGAACGTGTTGTATAAACACTTGCGAACACTGTACAATCAACAAAAATGGCTTGATCGAGGCACCAATCTTGAGGGTCAGAGGTCAGTCTCGCCCAAATTCAACACGATATTATTATATGAAGTTTCCACTTCCAGATGCATGTCCAAGTAACTGTTGCTAGTTTTGACTCCTTCGACTCGAAACCAAATTCAAAATAGTTCGCAGTTTGTTTATTAATTTCAACAAAACGAAGTAGCACAAGTGCACCAATGAACTAGGATATTATAGTGGATACTTGATAGCATTGCTTTTTTGGGAAATTAGTCAGAAAAGCGAGGAGCATAAAAATCTAACTGATATTGCAGCTTTAAGCTATTATAGTTGTATTATCACCAGTTAGTCTGATATTAATTGCAATACAACAAACCCCCTCTTGGTTTCAAGTTTGTTTTATTTTAGTTTCAAATTAAATGCTCAGAGCTGCATTGCACAATGGTTTGTAAGTTGGACTCTGTGCTGTGACGATGTAATGTTTATAAAAAGTAATCATTATATAATAACGCAGTATCCAGTCCTGATGACTGCTCAAAGCACTTTACTCCCTAGCAGACTTGTTTGATCGAGCACCATCTTAACTTCTCTGGGAAGCATTCAGCCATGCCACAATTAATGCACAAAGGCTATTTGTACACAAATATCCACCACTGTCTATAGCCAGGTACTCATTCATATGGCTGAGTGAACTGGAGCAACGTAAAGTGAACGAACTTGCCCAAGGTTCAACACAGCAGCACTGAATTCGAACCCGGGTTATCTTGATTGAGAGTCCAACGTTCTAGTCACTGAGCCACTGCGCTCTATTGTAACCGTGTGCATTGTTTCAATGGAGCACATTGTATAAATACAAATGTATGTAAGTATGTATGTAGAATTGAAAAGCATGGAAATAACTAACCATTTCATCTTTCAAGTACTGATCTTGTGGAGTTAACTTCAAGTAGCTGTGGTCGTTGGCAAGGCCATGTGGATTGGCAGGAGGGAACAGCTGCATCACTGGCATTGGTTGACTTTCCTGAAATTTGTATATGTAGAGATATAAGCAACATTGTATTTTTTGCTTTATACATAAAGCCAGAGACTGCACTAATGCCCATGTTTTGACAAGTAACTATTTTTCAATTGGTCTGTAAAAGGAATATAAGATTTGTTTAGTAAAATAGAGTGAATCTGTCTGGAGTAGAATCATTCTGCAGTTGCTCTGATCGAGGATCATATATAAGGTCTGCATTGTCCTTCCCACAAATTGCATGTAATCTGCTGGATTTGATAGGAGTTCCTTTAAAAGGTATGGCATGATGGAGCGACTGGAGGTCCTGCAGGTCAAGTCAAAGTGTACATTCAGCTACATATTTATGAATTTTATATACATTTTAACCCTTTCTTTTATTTATTGTTGCTGATATGTTGAGCGTGTCACATTCTTGAAACTACCAAGCTTATTTGTACAAAATTGGGATAAACTAACTGCCATTTTTGTGTGCATTGACAGTTGCCCCAATATTTGTACGTAGTACATTGAATGCAGAAAATAAGTGTTTTTTTTAAACGTCTTACCTGTGTACAAGTCACTTCTGTCAAGATAGTTCCTGTCTGACAGTAGTGTCAGGCCGAACAGAACTGCTGCAACATGCTTGCAGTGAGCTGTAGGGCCCAGCCCAGCACGACATTCTGCTTCTTGCACCACTGCATCATTGTTCATGGACACATCTACTTTATAAGAGGCAGACTTCCTCACTTCTGCCCACACAACAGCTGAAACAAACCACTTTCCTTGTGTGTTGCCTGTGGTGGTACGCATATACCGCAATAACCTGAAGAAAACAATGTACAATATATATAAACAATTGTGGAGTCGCACAATACTGGGCCAAATTGGTGTCCTGTAACTTATGCTATATTTACTCCATAACCAGCTTCGTTTGTGGACAGTTCCTGTTGATAACATTTGTGCTGTATCTTAGGTCCGTGAAGAAAGAAGAGACAAAAAAACGCATCCTGCCTGTTTATTGTTGTTTGAAAACAATTGTGGTTGTGGACAATGTGGTGGATAACGTAAGTTAGGGTCCACCATTTCATGTCCAGAGTGCTCTGATCATTCTTAACATTTTAAAAGTCTTGGTTGGATTCTGATGACGGACTAGCATACATCAGTCAAGCAAATTTTGACACGTATATAATGTAATATCAATAATAATTCACGAGTAAGGAGCTGTTAGGTTTCTTTTAAACTGGTTAATGGTCAGGAGTATTCTAAGTTTATGAGGCAAGGTATTCCTGAATACTGGTCCTGGATCATTTATTGTTAGGTTTTGAATGTTTGTTCTTACATTTAACACATATAAATTTGCCAAACCTCTTACAAATAAGCCTGCTGGTATCCATTGACAAAGAAAACTATTATTTCATCAAGGCAGTATCATATTTGACAGGGACGTACAAACTACTAAGCTCATATGGTTATTCGCATTTACCTTTAATCCTACAGTCCTTTTAGTTTAATGTTAAGATAACTCACCTTTCTTTGTTTAGAGACTTGCTCTTTTCCTCCAGCTTCTTTCCATACTGGGATAAGTATTCCTCTAGACTCCCCAGTGTAAATTTGGGTAGTTGGTGCATACCACCATGTACGTCCCTATACATGTTATTCTGCGGCAGTTTCATGCTGAGCTCCTCTTCATTAACCTGTAAAATGAAAAACAATGACATTATCCCAAGTTATGTTCAATATGTGACTAAGATAAAGTATAGTGGGTTTGGAGTAAGACTGCTCATGATATAGAAGAAAGCACTGTGATCAGGCTGGGCTGGTACCCCCGCATCCCTCTCGATAATGTATGTTGTTACTCCAAGGGTTTGTGCTGGTTTTTATGAAATATAGAAACACACCCTCTCATCTTAGGTAATGTAAGGATGCATTTTATTTATCCCAACAGCAGAAACAAATTATACAGACAGTGCGGCTAGTGTAGTGGTTAGCACATCCGCCTGGCATGCCAGTGCTCTGAGTTCGAAACCTGGACCGAGCAGGCATGATATTTGGTGTAAAAATCTGGCTCTCAAAATTTGGGACTGCGTATCCCTAGTGACTCGGTGATCACATTAATGTCGGTCCCGTCTCAATTTGGGACATAAAAGAACCACTGAGGACGACAAGCAGCCTGGTAGTGACCACCCTCAGTGCCAGTATATAAAGAATGAGACCTCATAAGACCGTTACATTGTAACCACAATAATACAGACTAGTCATTTAATAGAACATTGCCAAGTTTAATAATATTCACTTAAAAACAGCCTCCCCCATTCATGACATAGACGCTCACGCTTCATAGACGAGACTGGCTGCACTGACCGTTTTATATACATATTAGATGGATGTATACGTTGCTTTCACTGAATTGTACACGTTACAGTACGAATAAATATTATTATTGACAGTCTTCGAAACATCATGAATTATCGCTCACACACAGTACCAACCTTCCTAACAAACAATTCGCGTTTTCTGGCAGACTGCTTGGCATTTCATTTCTTCCGTTCATCGACTTTGAGACTATATTGAGTTCTTTTAAACTCCAACTTTGATAAAACAGCTCATAACGTGGGTAAAAATGCTCGATATAAGTATTATGTACACTACGACAGCGCAAGGCCTGACCAAAGCAATTATATAATTGCATTGGCCTGACTTGCAAGGGATACTTCAGTATTTGCAAGTTGGTGTAGTTCGGTAGGGGTCAGCACGGCTTAGGTCACTGAGTCCAATTTGTGCCAGATAATCTTTTCGAGAACTTCGTTTCGAGACAATATTTAGGAGATATATTTGACCAAACGCCATTCTAGTGAATTATTTGACAAAAATCTTGCACAATGACAGCGTAAAGGGATAATCGAAAGTCAGAATTCGACAATCTCGGCGTAAATGGATAATCGTAAGTCAGAAATCAACAATGTAGCATTGTGGAATTATGGCCCTAATATCGTTCCATAGGGAGTAACTATGACGTTCTTAGAGTTGGCTGATCCGACGTAGACGAACTGACATGTATCGGTGCAAATTAAAAAATTATACGAAGAGGTAAAAGCCTCCGAACCCCAACAAAACCGCTTACACGAACAAGGCGTCGATTCTTTTACTTTTCCACACCACTATAATACAGCCCTATTCGAATACCAACACCTTCTTACCCCATGTCGGATAGATACCGATTCGTCAAATTCCTATACCTCTCTATCTCTTATTAAAGAGGGAAAGACAACAACCAGACAGATGCAAACCGAAGAAGGAGCTATTCTAAGGCAGTGATTGAGGGGGCAATGAGGAAAGAGAGGGTGTTTATGGGTGACTCCTGTGACACACTGCAATTGTGCTATGTAGTATCATGACGCTATGCCTATTACGTTCTATCATGATTGTCGTTTTATTAACCAATGACGTTCCTCCTTGTATTCTGTCCATATAATAAAAGATGTCGAATTCATACAAAGCGTGTCTGTGACATGGTGTCAGAAATATAAACAACTACGCCTACTCAAGTAAGTTGTACTTTTGCGCACAAATGCCGCACTAGTCTATAACTATGGAATCGCTACGAAGGCCCGATACTATGCGTTTTGACGCGGCCAATCTAGCGGTAACTTGGCGAAGATGGAAAGCAAATTTCAATGTGTACCGACAAGCTGCGGAACTGAGCGATAAAGCAGCCGTTACGCAAGTCGCAATTCTACTGCACAGCATGGGGTTCGACGCGGTTGAAATTCATGAAACGTTCACGTATGGTACAGATGAAGACAAAACTGACATTGAAGTTGTGTTACGAAAATTCGACGACTATTGCATTCCACGCGAGAATAGCGTCTACGAGCGATAAAAATTCTGGAGCAGAGACCAGAAAGAGGGCGAGAGCATTGATCAGTGGGTCACTGATTTGCGCACTCGTGCGTCGACTTGCAATTTTGGAGATCAACAGGAGCTGTTGCTTAGAGACAAAATGGTGTTCGGCGTGCGTGACGAACGCATAAAAGAACGATTACTCAGGGAAACTGACCTAACTCTTGGTAAGGCACTGTCCATATGCAGAGCTTCCGAAGTTAGCAAGGCACAGTTACAAACGATGTCAACGAGTGGCAACCCTGAAACAAGCACTGAAGTTCACGTCATCAAACGCCGACAAGCTGACAAATATAAAGCTAAAGAGAGCACCAAACTGATACGCGATTGCAAGTACTGTGGGCGAACGCACGAAGCAAAGAAATGTCCCGCGTTTGGAAAAGTCTGCAATCAATGCCAGCGACGCAATCATTTCGCAGCGGTTTGCAAGTCAAAAGTGGTGCGAGCAATAGACTGCGATGTTCGTGACGTCGAAAACGAACTGTTCATTGGTTCGTTGTTCATTGGTGACATCCCAGACAAGTGGCAGGCAGACGTATCATTTAATGATACACGCATTCGTTTCAAGCTTGACACCGGTGCTCAGGTAAACGTGCTGCCATATCAAGTGTACTCAAAGTTTGCGAGCAGCGTGCCAATGAAACCGACAAGCTGTGTTCTAACGGCATTTGGAAACTCCAAGGTACTGCCTATGGGTACAGTCGTGCTAACCCACACGAGCGGTGATGAACGACAGGCGGTTTCATTCTACATCGTCGACGATATCAAGTCAGCAATACTTGGACACGACGCATGCGAACGCTTGAAGCTGGTGTCCCGCCACAACATCGATGAATTGAAGACGAATGAGAAGGGCAAGCTCACCAAAGAAGATCTGCTAAGCGAATACCCAGCAGTGTTCAACGGCACAGGCATGTTTGCCAAAGAATATCACATCGAGACATCGAGTGAAGTCAGGCCGTGCATCCAGCCGCAACGCAGAATCCCATACACACGTCACGATAAACTGAAACAGACACTTGATGACTTGAAGCAGAGAGAAATTGTCGATGACGTCGATCGTCCTACGGATTGGGTCAGCAACCTCGTTATAACGGAGAAGAAAAACGGGTCGATGCGTGTGTGCTTAGATCCGAAGCCTCTCAATACAGCCATCAAGAGAGAGCATTATGAAATGCCAACAGTCGCTGACGTCCAGGCCAAACTGGCTGGGAAGAAGATATTCACTGTGCTTGACCTCAAGGATGGGTTTTGGCAAGTGCGTTTGAGTGACGAATCATCATATCTCACAGCGTTCAACACACCGTGGGGTAGAATGCGCTTCCTAAGAATGCCGTTTGGCATATGCTCAGCCAGCGAAGTCATGCAGAAGCGGAACATGGAGACATTTGGTGACATCCACAATGTGCATATTATCGGCGATGACATGATTATCGCAGCTGTCGACAACGAAGAGCACGACGCGATCATCCGACTGGTAATGGAACGTGCGCAGGCAAGTCACGTGACATTCAACAAATCGAAGATACAATACAAGGTAAACCAGGTGAAGTACATGGGTCACATCCAGACGCCAGATGGTTTCAAACCCGACATCGACAAAGTGAAAGCCATATTTGAGATGCCTCGACCTGAAGACAAGACTTCACTGAGACGGTTCCTTGGAATGGTGAAATTCCTGTCGAAATTCATCTGGAACGAGTCTGACATTACAGCGCCACTCCGATCGTTATTGGCAACGGACGTCGAGTGGGCGTGGCATCCGGAACATGACGCAGCCATCGAGAGACTCAAAACAATATTGACCAGTGAACCAGTGCTGCGATATTATGATGTCACGAAGCCCGTCAAAATACAGAGTGACGCATCGCAACGAGGCCTTGGCGCTGCATTGATCCAAGAGCGGCAGCCAGTGGCATACTCATCACGGGCAATGACATCCGCTGAGTGCAACTACGCTCAGATTGAGAAAGAACTTTTGAGTATAATCTACGCGTGCGAAAAATATCACCAATACATCTACGGAAAGGTGGTGGAGGTCGAGACAGATCATCGACCTCTGGAAGCAATTCTGAAGAAGCCGATCGCACGGGCATCACCTCGCATCCAGCGTATGATGATACGCCTGCAACGATACGAAATCAATGTGAAGTACGTGCCGGGTCGTCTCATGTACCTCGCTGACACGCTGTCGCGAGCGTACAATCCTAAACAGGAAGAAACGAACGATCTACATGCCGAAATGGAAGTCATGGTGCATACACTGGTGGAAAACATCCCGATGAGTGCTGTACGAAGAGAGCAGATACAGACAGCGACCGCAGCCGATGAGACGATGTCGATCCTGAGACAACAGATCAGGCATGGCTGGCCTGAGTATAGACGAGATGCGCCGATCGTCATCCAACAGTACTGGCACCAGCGAGACGAGCTGCACGAGGCTGAAGGCATCATGTTCTTAGCCGACAAGATAGTGGTGCCAGCATCTCTGAGACAACAAATGTTGAAAGTCATCCACGAAAGTCATCTCGGTGCTGAGAAGTGCAAGGCCAGAGCGCGCATGTGCTTGTATTGGCCGGGCATGAGCACCGACATAGAGGAAGTCGTGTCGAAGTGCCAAGCGTGTCTGAGGTACAGACCAAGGCAACAGCGTGAGCCGCTGAAGCCTCATCCCATCCCCAGTCTACCATGGGAGAAAGTTGGTATGGACGTCATGACATACAACAACCATGACTACTTAGTGATTGTGGATTATTATTCCAAGTACCCTGAACTATGCAAGCTCGACAGTAAGACGGCCAGCAGTTTGGTTGTGCACTGCAAGTCGGTGTTCGCGAGGCACGGCATACCTCGCGAAATCATCAGTGACAACATGCCATTTAACAGTGCCACCTTCAAGGCGTTCCTGTCCGAGTGGGGAGTTGAAGGAACAACATCCAGTCCGCGGTACCCACAGTCAAACGGTGAGAGCGAGCGTTTCGTTCAAACACTGAAGCGCATGTTGCAGAAAGCGAATTTCGATCACCGTGACCCATACATTGCGCTCTTAGAGTATCGAAACACGCCGGTGTCTGGCATGACGTTATCGCCAGCTGAGATGTTGATGAGCCGTACGTTGAGGACGAAGTTACCTGATTCGAAGTCGGCGTTGCGTCCACGGGTAGTCAGCGCAACTTCTCAACTACTACAACGCCAGGCGACGTACGCCAACCACTATGACCGTGGCGTGCGTACGCTACCTCCACTGCGTAAAGGCGATGCCGTACGCATTCGCTCCGGTGCAACATGGGAGCGAGCCGTCGTGAGCCGAGTCGAGAATACTCCTCGCTCATATACGGTGACAAACGAAAACGCGCAGGCATACCGACGAAACCGGCGCGACCTCCTGAAGACGAAGGAGAAGCCGCCGCTCCCGACACCGCCGACCGCGATCGACGAGCCGGAGGCACAAGGAAGGCCTCATCATCAGGCTGTCCCCGAAGCCGTGGCTCCTTTGCGACGTAGCAACCGCAACGCAAACCGCCCAGGGTGGTTGAGTGATTACGTCGGCTGAATATGCCAGACCAGCTGAGGACAGTCTACTCCAATGAGGCTGGTCACCTGTTTTTGCGTTAATTGCGTTGTTAGTGTTTTTTTAGCAGTTAGTATTCGTGACTCTATATAACCATATAAATTACTTCGACGAAAGGGAGATGTGACACACTGCAATTGTGCTATGTAGTATCATGACGCTATGCCTATTACGTTCTATCATGATTGTCGTTTTATTAACCAATGACGTTCCTCCTTGTATTCTGTCCATATAATAAAAGATGTCGAATTCATACAAAGCGTGTTTGTGACAACTCCATTATGAGAAAGACGGACAAGACACTGAGCGAGGGGAAGGACATCGTTGTTTGTTTACCGGGGGCTAGGATTGAACATGTAACTGACAGGGTAGAGAAGGTATTGGGACATGGCAAGGGGGGGGGGACTATACTGGTACATGTAGGAACAAATAATGCAGACAGGGAGGGAACAACTGCGATAGTACATAAGTATAGACGGTTAGTGAGGAAGCTAAAGAAGACGAGAGTCGAACAGGTTATTTTGTCAGGAATTTTGCCAGTAATGGGAGGAAGGGGGGCAACGTATAGAAACTGCAAGAGGATGGCGATCAATGCACTAGCTGAGCAGATGTGTGAAGAAGAGGGGGTGGGATTCACAGATTTATGGGGATACTTTGTTGGGAGGGAAGATATGTACATGAGAGATGGCCTCCATCTTAGTGGAAAGGGGGCAGCAGTTTTCGCAGATAATCTGCTGCAATCTGTTGACAGTGGGACAGGTTGCATCTATTTAAACTAGATTCGCAGGGGGGACTCACAGAAAAGCCTGAAAATGGAGGCATAGATAAAGACAGCACAAATAAATCAACAAATAACAGTCTGGAAAACTCTTCTGAAGCTGGATATAAATGTGTTTGTTTAAATGCAAGGAGTATCGTAAACAAAAGAAATGAACTAAACATTATGGTAGAAGATATTGACCCTCATATAATAGGTATAACCGAATCCTGGACCACCACCGATATATCAGATGCTGAATTGGGACTGACAGGATATGTAATGTTTAGAAAAGATAGAATAGGAAGAAAGGGAGGTGGAGTTATTTTATATATTAAAGAATCTATTCAGGCTTATGAAATAAAATTAGAAAGAGAAGCAGATTGCGAAGAAGCTGTTTGGTGTAACATAGTTACAGGAAACTCAACGTTAACAATTGGGTTAGTTTATCGAAGTCCAAACATAAGCATAGAAGAGAATGAAAAAATACAAAACGCTATAAGGGAAGTAAGCAAACGGGACTGTATTATTATGGGGGATTTTAACCATGGGCATATACAATGGAAATCTCTACAGAGTATGGGGAGAGAGGACCACAAGTTTTTAGTTTTAGTTCAAGATACATTCCTTTCTCAACATGTGCTAGAACCAAGCAGGGGTGAGAATGTGTTAGACATAGTTTTGTCCTCACAGAATGAATTAGTTGACAATGTCAAGATATGTGAGCCACTGGGGAGTAGCGATCACAACCAGATACATTTTACCATCAAAGTAAAATCAGAAAGGAATAGCAAAAAGCAGTATAGGAGAAATTTCCACAAAGGAAGGTATAAGGACATGAGGAAATATTTAGCAAAGATAGACTGGAATAAGACACTGAAAAATAAGACGGCAACAGAATGCTGGAATATATTAAAGAGTGAAATTAAGTGCATAATCGATAAATTTGTACCCTTCAAAAAACAAGGAAAACGGTCCAAAAAGAAACACTTATCGAAAGAAGCCATTAGAAAAATTAAGTATAAACAAATGATGTGGAAGTCATATAGATGTACTGGAAATGATGAAGACTACAACAATTATAAAGAAGCACTTAACCAAGCTACAGCTGAAATTAGAAATTCAAAGAGAAGCTATGAACAACAATTAGCTAGTAATATAAAACATGACAGCAAGAGTTTTTATGCGTATGTTCGAAGCAAACAGAAAGTTCAAGATAAGGTCGGTCCTGTAGAAGATAGTGCTGGAAATATAATATCAGAGGGATTCATAATGGCAGAAGACCTGAATGAGTACTTTAGTTCAGTGTTTACCAGGGAAGATATCAGTTCACTGCCAATACCAGAGGCTAAGTTCAAGGGGGCAGATTCAGACTATTTAGGACAATTAATTGTAACCCCGGAAATGGTAGCTAAGAAAATAAGGGCTATGAAGGATAATAAATCACCTGGAGTGGATGGTATTCCACCCAAACTACTATTGGAAATTGTAGAACAAATTAGCATACCACTTGCAACAGTTTTCAACTTGTCATTAGAAGAGGGAGTGGTTCCTTTAGAATGGAAAGAAGCAAACATTATACCGTTATTCAAAAAAGGTTCGAGAAACAAGTCAGAGAACTATAGACCAGTGAGTTTAACATCAGTGATTTGTAAATTATTAGAAAGACTAATTAAAGATCACATGGTGGATTTTCTTGTTAAACAAAACTTGATAAACCCATCTCAACATGGTTTTTTTAAAGCGAGGTCATGCTTAACAAATATGTTATGTTTTTTGGAAGACATCACTAAGTGGGTAGATGAGGGATCACCAGTAGATATCGTCTACTTAGATTTCCAAAAAGCTTTTGACAAAGTACCACATCAAAGATTACTGCTTAAACTAAAGGCCCATGGCATAGGAAATGGTATAATAAACTGGATAGAACAATGGCTGATTGACAGAAGACAACGTGTAGTAGTTGTTGGGGAGGCTTCAAACTGGAAATCGGTATTGAGTGGGGTACCACAGGGATCAGTATTAGGTCCTATATTATTCTTAATATACATCAACGATTTGGATGATGAAATAACAAGCAAGGTGTTGAAATTTGCGGATGATACAAAAGTGTTTAGAAGGATTAAAAGTGATGGAGATAGACAGCATTTACAAGATGATCTTGACAGGTTGATCAAATGGTCTGAAAAGTGGCAAATGATGTTCAATTTTGGGAAATGTAAATGCCTCCACATAGGACATGGGAACAAAGAGGTAGAATATACAATGGGGGGTACTGTACTAAGTACTACTGTAAAAGAAAAGGACTTAGGGTTAACCGTTAGTGCTGATATGAAGATTTCAGAGCAGTGCGGAATTGCAGCTTCAAAGGGAAATCAAATCCTTGGATTAATTAGGCGAAACATAACGTATAAAGAAAAAGAGCTAATAATACCGCTGTACAAAACAATAGTTAGGCCTCATTTAGAATATTGTATTCAAGCGTGGAGGCCATATCGCAGGAGGACATAGATATGCTAAAAAGAGTGCAGAGGAGAGCAACTAAAATGATACCAAATCTGAGGGATCTTAGTTATGAAATATGCCTAACAAAATGCGGTTTAACAACACTAGAGACCAGGAGATTGAGAGGAGATCAGATAGAAGTGTTTAAAATATTGAAGGGTTATGAAAATATTGATTGAAATATGTTTTTCTCAGTTAAGAAAGATAGAAGGACTAGAGGACATGATCTTGCATTAGCAAAGGAGCAGAGTAGATCGGATATAAGAAAGTTTTAATTTTCACAAAGGACTGTAAATGAATGGAACAGATTACCTGCTGATTGTGTGGGTGCTAGTAGCGTGAATGTTTAAAAATAAAATCGACACATACCTCAGACGGGCGGGATACACATAGATAAAAAGGTCGGACTCTCGATAAGCCAAGGGCTTCCTTGTCCACCTGCTACCTAGAGTTAATTCTCTGGGTGGCAATCTTGTTAAATCTTGTTAAATTATAACACCTCATTCTACCCTCGGCTCCAACCACAAAAGCGCTCGCTCTCTTTATCAAACACTGTCGGAATCTTAACCGACTTACGCCACCATTCCATCAGCGTTCTTCACAAAATAAACACCATACCGCCGGTAGG
The DNA here is from genome assembly GCA_963995525.1 of Escarpia spicata. Classification (NCBI taxonomy): domain Eukaryota; kingdom Metazoa; phylum Annelida; class Polychaeta; order Sabellida; family Siboglinidae; genus Escarpia; species Escarpia spicata. The sequence goes on from OZ023217.1 coordinate 48,389,431, forward strand.
CGTCGACACCGCCAAAACTAATCAAATACCTCGACCGCTAATCACTGGATCTTTGGAAATAGACATTATCCCTGAGGGAGGCACAGTATTGGCAGTCGGCCAGAAGGGAGATTACCGGTGAGCGCGTACATTCAACAACTGTCTTCCGATAATAATGTCTTCATGTTAGCGACCACATTTTCATCGATTTTCATGCACCTAGTGAATATACCACTATATTTGGAAGCCTGCATTTGCTGAATTACTTCATACACTTCGATAATCTAGCCCAAATTCCGAATTTGGTACCGAACCTGAAGTGTGTCCGCTCAATAAACAACAATGACCATTATGCAGATATGTATGCAGAAAGACAACACAAATTAAGTATAAATTGAAACTGGGCAAGTTAATGGAATTTTATTACATTACTAATTTTAAACAACGGTAATCAAAAGTCAAATAATCACGGACTGCTAATTACACACAATAGGTCCGCAAACGTTCTGCTTTGTATATGAATACCATTCCTAACAATAATATTATGACTATAGTAAATAACTACTAGCTAATATATCAAATTCACCATATGGGTGGGGGTCTCTCCCACTGCATGCCCACTATTTATAACTGGATATCCAGCCGGCCAGTTTTATTGAGCCCTGACCCCATTAGTGGTCATCTTGACTAGGACCATTCATTTGTGGATAGGGCTGGTAGTTACACTGTCAGAGGGTCAGTGTGCAAGACCCCAGTGTAGACACTAATTGATGTTAGTGCTTAATCTTCAGAGTATATTTCTCTTATACAGCTGTATTTGACATTTGTAGATATCTCGGAGAAATCCATTACAACACAGTATATTTACACATTTAGCATCTACTACCCAAACATTATACACAATCCAATACGTATACTTTGTTTAAAACACACATTTATTTAAAAAATCAATGCAAATAATAAATTAAACATGCTCAGAATTGGCAATTACTCTGTGTAAGGATTAACGACAGCTACACATGAATGCATGTTTCCGTTCCATGTCCCCGCCTGACTACACACCAGCATGCAACTGAAAACAAAAAGAAAAAATATGTGTTAGCACGTATATATCCACATAATACATGTTTATTATTTATATCCCTTAGACAGCACAGCCGAGCCAGAGAACTGTGTTACTGTTTTTAGTTCACACAAAAGCAATATAAATTACTTTTGCGATCCACGGTAGAAACCAAAGAGAAGGTAACAGTAATCTTCTACCATATGTGTTGTGAATATGCAATATGGTGTATGTCCAGATTGTATATAGTGCCACATTCTGTCACACGTTTGGGACAGATACTCTTAAAATATGAAATATAGATCTATTTTGTAGAAAATAGTTAGAAATTAAATAACACTGAAGGAATTTGCTCACTTATACGGAGCTATTTTATCAGAAAATTTCAAAAGTTTTAGATTACCCACAAACATTTGGCATACCGTGATATTAGTTGTAATCTAAAGGAATTAATAACTTGGCCAAAATAATAATTATTACCGAAATAAAGGTTTGAAATGTCTGGTGGTGTAACACAGCATTTAGGAATGTTTGTAAACTATATGATTATATTAATAATGTTCTATAAACTTTTAGCAAATGTGAAAGAATATGGCTTGTTGATGTGTTATGTGTGCAACAATTCTGTCTAGAAGGAAAACAAATTATTAGTGACATAAAAAAGTAACACCTCACTGCCTAGTCCCTTCACTATAACCATCATCACCACCTAATTGTACCTGGATAGAAATCACAACATTTGTGACATAACAAAGTAACACCATCACTGCCTAGTCCCTTCACTCTAATCATCATCACCACCTAATTGTACTTGGATAGAGATCACATTTGTGACATAACAAAGTAACACCATCACTGCCTAGTCCCTTCAATATATCCATCATCACCACCTAATTGTACCTGGATAGAGATCACAACATTTGTGGCATAACAAAGTAACACCATCACTGCCTAGTTCCTTCACTCTAACCATCATCACCACCTAATTGTACCTGGATAGAAATCACAAAATTTGTGACATAACAAAGTAACACCATCACTGCCTAGTCCCTTCACTATAACCATCATCACCACCTAATTGTACCTGGATAGAAATCACAACATTTGTGGCATAACAAAGTAACACCATCACTGCCTAGTTCCTTCACTCTAACCATCATCACCACCTAATTGTACCTGGATAGAAATCACAACATTTGTGACATAATAAAGTAACACCATCACTGCCTAGTCCCTTTACTCTAAACATCATCACCACCTAACTGTACCTGGATAGAAATCACAACATTTGTGACATAATAAAGTAACACCATCACTGCCTAGTTACTTCACTCTAAACATCATCACCACCTAACTGTACCTGGATAGAAATCACAACTTTTGTGACATAATAAAGTAACACCATCACTGCCTAGTCCCTTTACTCTAAACATCATCACCACCTAACTGTACCTGGATAGAAATCACAACATTTGTGACATAATAAAGTAACACCATCACTGCCTAGTCCCTTCACTCTAAACATCATCACCACATAACTGTACCTGGATAGAAATCACAACATTTGTGACATAATAAAGTAACACCATCACTGCATAGTCCCTTCATTCTAAACATCATCACCACCTAACTGTACCTGGATAGAAATCACAACATTTGTGACATAACAAAGTAACACCATCACTGCCTAGTTCCTTCACTCTAACCATCATCACCACCTAACTGTACCTGGATAGAAATCACAACATTTGTGACATAATAAAGTAACACCATCACTGCCTAGTCCCTTTACTCTAAACATCATCACCACCTAACTGTACCTGGATAGAAATCACAACATTTGTGGCATAACAAAGTAACACCATCACTGCCTAGTTCCTTCACTCTAACCATCATCACCACTTAATTGTACCTGGATAGAAATCACAACATTTGTGACATAATAAAGTAACACCATCACTGCCTAGTCCCTTCACTATAACCATCATCACCACCTAATTGTACCTGGATAGAAATCACAACATTTGTGACATAACAAAGTAACACCATCACTGCCTAGTTCCTTCACTCTAACCATCATCACCACCTAATTGTACCTGGATAGAAATCACAACATTTGTGACATAACAAAGTAACACCATCACTGCCTAGACCCTTCACTCTAAACATCATCACCACCTAATTGTACCTGGATAGAAATCACAACATTTGTGACATAATAAAGTAACACCATCACTGCCTAATCCCTTCACTCTAAACATCATCACCACCTAACTGTACCTGGATAGAAATCATAACATTTGTGACATAACAAAGTAACACCATCACTGCCTAGTTCCTTCACTCTAACCATCATCACCACCTAATTGTACCTGGATAGAAATCACAAAATTTGTGACATAACAAAGTAACACCATCACTGCCTAGTCCCTTTACTCTAACCATCATCACCACCTAATTGTACCTGGATAGAAATCACAACATTTGTGACATAATAAAGTAACACCATCACTGCCTAGTCCCTTCACTATAACCATCATCACCACCTAATTGTACCTGGATAGAAATCATAACATTTGTGACATAATAAAGTAACACCATCACTGCCTAGTCCCTTTACTCTAACCATCATCACCACCTAATTGTACCTGGATAGAAATCACAACATTTGTGACATAATAAAATAACAACATCACTGCCTAGTCCCTTCACTATAACCATCATCACCACCTAATTGTACCTGGATAGAAATCACAACATTTGTGACATAATAAAGTAACACCATCCCTGCCTAGTCCCTTTACTCTAAACATCATCACCACCTAATTGTACCTGGATAGAAATCACAACATTTGTGACATAATAAAGTAACACCATCACTGCCTAGTCCCTTCACTCTAATCAACATCACCACCTAATTGTACCTGGATAGAAATCACAACATTTGTGACATAACAAAGTAACACCATCACTGCCTAGTCCCTTCACTCTAATCAACATCACCACCTAATTGTACCTGGATAGAAATCACAACATTTGTGACATAACAAAGTAACACCATCACTGCCTAGTCCCTTCACTATAAGCATCTTCGCCACCTAATTGTACCTGGATAGAAATCACAACATTTGTGACACAACAAAGTAACACTATCACTGCCTAGTTCCTTCACTCTAACCATCATCATCACCTAATTGTACCTGGATAGAAATCACAACATTTGTGACACAACAAAGTAACACCATCACTGCCTAGTCCCTTCACTATAACCATCATCACCACCTAATTGTACCTGGATAGAAATCACAACATTTGTGGTATAACAAAGTAACACCATCACTGCCTAGTTCCTTCACTCTAACCATCATCACCACCTAATTGTACCTGGATAGAAATCACAACATTTGTGACATAATAAAGTAACACCATCACTGCCTAGTCCCTTTACTCTAAACATCATCACCACCTAACTGTACCTGGATAGAAATCACAACATTTGTGACATAATAAAGTAACACCATCACTGCCTAGTTCCTTCACTCTAAACATCATCACCACCTAACTGTACCTGGATAGAAATCACAACATTTGTGACATAATAAAGTAACACCATCACTGCCTAGTCCCTTTACTCTAAACATCATCACCACCTAACTGTACCTGGATAGAAATCACAACATTTGTGACATAATAAAGTAACACCATCACTGCCTAGTCCCTTCATTCTAAACATCATCACCACCTAACTGTACCTGGATAGAAATCACAACATTTGTGGCATAACAAAGTAACACCATCACTGCCTAGTTCCTTCACTCTAACCATCATCACCACCTAATTGTACCTGGATAGAAATCACAACATTTGTGACATAATAAAGTAACACCATCACTGCCTAGTCCCTTTACTCTAAACATCATCACCACCTAACTGTACCTGGATAGAAATCACAACATTTGTGACATAATAAAGTAACACCATCACTGCCTAGTTACTTCACTCTAAACATCATCACCACCTAACTGTACCTGGATAGAAATCACAACATTTGTGACATAATAAAGTAACACCATCACTGCCTAGTCCCTTTACTCTAAACATCATCACCACCTAACTGTACATGGATAGAAATCACAACATTTGTGACATAATAAAGTAACACCATCACTGCCTAGTCCCTTCACTCTAAACATCATCACCACATAACTGTACCTGGATAGAAATCACAACATTTGTGACATAATAAAGTAACACCATCACTGCCTAGTCCCTTCATTCTAAACATCATCACCACCTAACTGTACCTGGATAGAAATCACAACATTTGTGGCATAACAAAGTAACACCATCACTGCCTAGTTCCTTCACTCTAACCATCATCACCACCTAATTGTACCTGGATAGAAATCACAACATTTGTGACATAATAAAGTAACACCATCACTGCCTAGTCCCTTCACTCTAAACATCATCACCACCTAATTGTACCTGGATAGAAATCACAACATTTGTGACATAATAAAGTAACACCATCACTGCCTAATCCCTTCACTCTAAACATCATCACCACCTAACTGTACCTGGATAGAAATCACAACATTTGTGACATAATAAAGTAACACCATCACTGCCTAGTCCCTTCACTCTAAACATCATCACCACCTAACTGTACCTGGATAGAAATCATAACAATTGTGACATAACAAAGTAACACCATCACTGCCTAGTTCCTTCACTCTAACCATCATCACCACCTAATTGTACCTGGATAGAAATCACAAAATTTGTGACATAACAAAGTAACACCATCACTGCCTAGTCCCTTTACTCTAACCATCATCACCACCTAATTGTACCTGGATAGAAATCATAACATTTGTGACATAATAAAGTAACACCATCACTGCCTAGTCCCTTCACTCTAAACATCATCACCACCTAATTGTACCTGGATAGAAATCACAACATTTGTGACATAATAAGGTAACACCATCACTGCCTAGTCCCTTCACTATAACCATCATCACCACCTAATTGTACATGGATAGAAATCACAACATTTGTGACATAACAAAGTAACACCATCACTGCCTAGTTCCTTCACTCTAACCATCATCACCACCTAATTGTACCTGGATAGAAATCACAACATTTGTGACATAATAAAGTAACACCATCACTGCCTAGTCCCTTCACTCTAAACATCATCACCACATAACTGTACCTGGATAGAAATCACAACATTTGTGACATAATAAAGTAACACCATCACTGCCTAGTCCCTTCATTCTAAACATCATCACCACCTAACTGTACCTGGATAGAAATCACAACATTTGTGACATAACAAAGTAACACCATCACTGCCTAGTTCCTTCACTCTAACCATCATCACCACCTAACTGTACCTGGATAGAAATCACAACATTTGTGACATAATAAAGTAACACCATCACTGCCTAGTCCCTTTACTCTAAACATCATCACCACCTAACTGTACCTGGATAAAAATCACAACATTTGTGGCATAACAAAGTAACACCATCACTGCCTAGTTCCTTCACTCTAACCATCATCACCACCTAATTGTACCTGGATAGAAATCACAACATTTGTGACATAATAAGGTAACACCATCACTGCCTAGTCCCTTCACTATAACCATCATCACCACCTAATTGTACCTGGATAGAAATCACAACATTTGTGACATAACAAAGTAACACCATCACTGCCTAGTTCCTTCACTCTAACCATCATCACCACCTAATTGTACCTGGATAGAAATCACAACATTTGTGACATAACAAAGTAACACCATCACTGCCTAGACCCTTCACTCTAAACATCATCACCACCTAATTGTACCTGGATAGAAATCACAACATTTGTGACATAATAAAGTAACACCATCACTGCCTAATCCCTTCACTCTAAACATCATCACCACCTAACTGTACCTGGATAGAAATCATAACATTTGTGACATAACAAAGTAACACCATCACTGCCTAGTTCCTTCACTCTAACCATCATCACCACCTAATTGTACCTGGATAGAAATCACAAAATTTGTGACATAACAAAGTAACACCATCACTGCCTAGTCCCTTTACTCTAAACATCATCACCACCTAACTGTACCTGGATAGAAATCATAACAATTGTGACATAACAAAGTAACACCATCACTGCCTAGTTCCTTCACTCTAACCATCATCACCACCTAATTGTACCTGGATAGAAATCACAAAATTTGTGACATAACAAAGTAACACCATCACTGCCTAGTCCCTTTACTCTAACCATCATCACCACCTAATTGTACCTGGATAGAAATCACAACATTTGTGACATAATAAAGTAACACCATCACTGCCTAGTCCCTTCACTATAACCATCATCACCACCTAATTGTACCTGGATAGAAATCATAACATTTGTGACATAATAAAGTAACACCATCACTGCCTAGTCCCTTCACTCTAAACATCATCACCACCTAATTGTACCTGGATAGAAATCACAACATTTGTGACATAATAAGGTAACACCATCACTGCCTAGTCCCTTCACTATAACCATCATCACCACCTAATTGTACATGGATAGAAATCACAACATTTGTGACATAACAAAGTAACACCATCACTGCCTAGTTCCTTCACTCTAACCATCATCACCACCTAATTGTACCTGGATAGAAATCACAACATTTGTGACATAATAAAGTAACACCATCACTGCCTAGTCCCTTCACTCTAAACATCATCACCACCTAATTGTACCTGGATAGAAATCACAACATTTGTGACATAATAAAGTAACACCATCACTGCCTAATCCCTTCACTCTAAACATCATCACCACCTAACTGTACCTGGATAGAAATCACAACATTTGTGACATAATAAAGTAACACCATCACTGCCTAGTCCCTTCACTCTAAACATCATCACCACCTAACTGTACCTGGATAGAAATCATAACAATTGTGACATAACAAAGTAACACCATCACTGCCTAGTTCCTTCACTCTAATCAACATCACCACCTAATTGTACCTGGATAGAAATCACAACATTTGTGACATAACAAAGTAACACCATCACTGCCTAGTCCCTTCACTATAAGCATCTTCGCCACCTAATTGTACCTGGATAGAAATCACAACATTTGTGACACAACAAAGTAACACTATCACTGCCTAGTTCCTTCACTCTAACCATCATCATCACCTAAATGTACCTGGATAGAAATCACAACATTTGTGACACAACAAAGTAACACCATCACTGCCTAGTCCCTTCACTATAACCATCATCACCACCTAATTGTACCTGGATAGAAATCACAACATTTGTGGTATAACAAAGTAACACCATCACTGCCTAGTTCCTTCACTCTAACCATCATCACCACCTAATTGTACCTGGATAGAAATCACAACATTTGTGACATAATAAAGTAACACCATCACTGCCTAGTCCCTTTACTCTAAACATCATCACCACCTAACTGTACCTGGATAGAAATCACAACATTTGTGACATAATAAAGTAACACCATCACTGCCTAGTTCCTTCACTCTAAACATCATCACCACCTAACTGTACCTGGATAGAAATCACAACATTTGTGACATAATAAAGTAACACCATCACTGCCTAGTCCCTTTACTCTAAACATCATCACCACCTAACTGTACCTGGATAGAAATCACAACATTTGTGACATAATAAAGTAACACCATCACTGCCTAGTCCCTTTACTCTAAACATCATCACCACCTAACTGTACCTGGATAGAAATCACAACATTTGTGACATAATAAAGTAACACCATCACTGCCTAGTTCCTTCACTCTAAACATCATCACCACCTAACTGTACCTGGATAGAAATCACAACATTTGTGGCATAACAAAGTAACACCATCACTGCCTAGTTCCTTCACTCTAACCATCATCACCACCTAATTGTACCTGGATAGAAATCACAACATTTGTGACATAATAAAGTAACACCATCACTGCCTAGTCCCTTTACTCTAAACATCATCACCACCTAACTGTACCTGGATAGAAATCACAACATTTGTGACATAATAAAGTAACACCATCACTGCCTAGTTACTTCACTCTAAACATCATCACCACCTAACTGTACCTGGATAGAAATCACAACATTTGTGACATAATAAAGTAACACCATCACTGCCTAGTCCCTTTACTCTAAACATCATCACCACATAACTGTACATGGATAGAAATCACAACATTTGTGACATAATAAAGTAACACCATCACTGCCTAGTCCCTTCACTCTAAACATCATCACCACATAACTGTACCTGGATAGAAATCACAACATTTGTGACATTATAAAGTAACACCATCACTGCCTAGTCCCTTCATTCTAAACATCATCACCACCTAACTGTACCTGGATAGAAATCACAACATTTGTGGCATTACAAAGTAACACCATCACTGCCTAGTTCCTTCACTCTAACCATCATCACCACCTAATTGTACCTGGATAGAAATCACAACATTTGTGACATAATAAAATAACAACATCACTGCCTAGTCCCTTCACTATAACCATCATCACCACCTAATTGTACCTGGATAGAAATCACAACATTTGTGACATAATAAAGTAACACCATCACTGCCTAGTCCCTTTACTCTAAACATCATCACCACCTAATTGTACCTGGATAGAAATCACAACATTTGTGACATAATAAAGTAACACCATCACTGCCTAGTCCCTTCACTCTAAACATCATCACCACCTAATTGTACCTGGATAGAAATCATAACATTTGTGACATAATAAAGTAACACCATCACTGCCTAGTCCCTTCACTCTAAACATCATCACCACCTAATTGTACTTGGATAGAAATCACAACATTTGTGACATAATAAAGTAACACCATCACTGCCTAGTCCCTTCACTCTAAACATCATCATCACCTAATTGTACCTGGATAGAAATCACAACATTTGTGACATAACAAAGTAACACCATCACTGCCTAGTCCCTTCACTCTAATCAACATCACCACCTAATTGTACCTGGATAGAAATCACAACATTTGTGACATAACAAAGTAACACCATCACTGCCTAGTCCCTTCACTCTAATCAACATCACCACCTAATTGTACCTGGATAGAAATCACAACATTTGTGACATAACAAAGTAACACCATCACTGCCTAGTCCCTTCACTATAAGCATCTTCGCCACCTAATTGTACCTGGATAGAAATCACAACATTTGTGACACAACAAAGTAACACTATCACTGCCTAGTTCCTTCACTCTAACCATCATCATCACCTAATTGTACCTGGATAGAAATCACAACATTTGTGACACAACAAAGTAACACCATCACTGCCTAGTCCCTTCACTATAACCATCATCACCACCTAATTGTACCTGGATAGAAATCACAACATTTGTGGTATAACAAAGTAACACTATCACTGCCTAGTTCCTTCACTCTAACCATCATCACCACCTAATTGTACCTGGATAGAAATCACAACATTTGTGACATAATAAAATAACACCATCACTGCCTAGTCCCTTTACTCTAAACATCATCACCACCTAACTGTACCTGGATAGAAATCACAACATTTGTGACATAATAAAGTAACACCATCACTGCCTAGTTCCTTCACTCTAAACATCATCAACACCTAACTGTACCTGGATAGAAATCACAACATTTGTGACATAATAAAGTAACACCATCACTGCCTAGTCCCTTTACTCTAAACATCATCACCACCTAACTGTACCTGGATAGAAATCACAACATTTGTGACATAATAAAGTAACACCATCACTGCCTAGTCCCTTCATTCTAAACATCATAACCACCTAACTGTACCTGGATAGAAATCACAACATTTGTGGCATAACAAAGTAACACCATCACTGCCTAGTTCTTTCACTCTAACCATCATCACCACCTAATTGTACCTGGATAGAAATCACAACATTTGTGACATAATAAAGTAACACCATCACTGCCTAGTCCCTTTACTCTAAACATCATCACCACCTAACTGTACCTGGATAGAAATCACAACATTTGTGACATAATAAAGTAACACCATCACTGCCTAGTTACTTCACTCTAAACATCATCACCACCTAACTGTACCTGGATAGAAATCACAACATTTGTGACATAATAAAGTAACACCATCACTGCCTAGTCCCTTTACTCTAAACATCATCACCACCTAACTGTACATGGATAGAAATCACAACATTTGTGACATAATAAAGTAACACCATCACTGCCTAGTCCCTTCACTCTAAACATCATCACCACATAACTGTACCTGGATAGAAATCACAACATTTGTGACATAATAAAGTAACACCATCACTGCCTAGTCCCTTCATTCTAAACATCATCACCACCTAACTGTACCTGGATAGAAATCACAACATTTGTGGCATAACAAAGTAACACCATCACTGCCTAGTTCCTTCACTCTAACCATCATCACCACCTAATTGTACCTGGATAGAAATCACAACATTTGTGACATAATAAAGTAACACCATCACTGCCTAGTCCCTTCACTCTAAACATCATCTCCACCTAATTGTACCTGGATAGAAATCACAACATTTGTGACATAATAAAGTAACACCATCACTGCCTAATCCCTTCACTCTAAACATCATCACCACCTAACTGTACCTGGATAGAAATCACAACATTTGTGACATAATAAAGTAACACCATCACTGCCTAGTTCCTTCACTCTAACCATCATCACCACCTAATTGTACCTGGATAGAAATCACAAAATTTGTGACATAACAAAGTAACACCATCACTGCCTAGTCCCTTTACTCTAACCATCATCACCACCTAATTGTACCTGGATAGAAATCACAACATTTGTGACATAATAAAGTAACACCATCACTGCCTAGTCCCTTCACTATAACCATCATCACCACCTAATTGTACCTGGATAGAAATCATAACATTTGTGACATAATAAAGTAACACCATCACTGCCTAGTCCCTTCACTCTAAACATCATCACCACCTAATTGTACCTGGATAGAAATCACAACATTTGTGACATAATATGGTAACACCATCACTGCCTAGTCCCTTCACTATAACCATCATCACCACCTAATTGTACATGGATAGAAATCACAACATTTGTGACATAACAAAGTAACACCATCACTGCCTAGTTCCTTCACTCTAACCATCATCACCACCTAATTGTACCTGGATAGAAATCACAACGTTTGTGACATAACAAAGTAACACCATCACTGCCTAGTCCCTTCACTCTAAACATCATCACCACCTAATTGTACCTGGATAGAAATCACAACATTTGTGACATAATAAAGTAACACCATCACTGCCTAGTCCCTTCACTCTAAACATCATCACCACCTAACTGTACCTGGATAGAAATCACAACATTTGTGACATAATAAAGTAACACCATCACTGCCTAGTCCCTTCACTCTAAACATCATCACCACCTAACTGTACCTGGATAGAAATCATAACATTTGTGACATAACAAAGTAACACCATCACTGCCTAGTTCCTTCACTCTAACCATCATCACCACCTAATTGTACCTGGATAGAAATCACAAAATTTTTGACATAACAAAGTAACACCATCACTGCCTAGTCCCTTTACTCTAACCATCATCACCACCTAATTGTACCTGGATAGAAATCACAACATTTGTGACATAATAAAGTAACACCATCACTGCCTAGTCCCTTCACTATAACCATCATCACCACCTAATTGTACCTGGATAGAAATCATAACATTTGTGACATAATAAAGTAACACCATCACTGCCTAGTCCCTTTACTCTAACCATCATCACCACCTAATTGTACCTGGATAGAAATCACAACATTTGTGACATAATAAAATAACAACATCACTGCCTAGTCCCTTCACTATAACCATCATCACCACCTAATTGTACCTGGATAGAAATCACAACATTTGTGACATAATAAAGTAACACCATCACTGCCTAGTCCCTTTACTCTAAACATCATCACCACCTAATTGTACCTGGATAGAAATCACAACATTTGTGACATAATAAAGTAACACCATCACTGCCTAGTCCCTTCACTCTAAACATCATCACCACCTAATTGTACCTGGATAGAAATCATAACATTTGTGACATAATAAAGTAACACCATCACTGCCTAGTCCCTTCACTCTAAACATCATCACCACCTAATTGTACTTGGATAGAAATCACAACATTTGTGACATAATAAAGTAACACCATCACTGCCTAGTCCCTTCACTCTAAACATCATCATCACCTAATTGTACCTGGATAGAAATCACAACATTTGTGATATAACAAAGTAACACCATCACTGCCTAGTCCCTTCACTCTAATCAACATCACCACCTAATTGTACCTGGATAGAAATCACAACATTTGTGACATAACAAAGTAACACCATCACTGCCTAGTCCCTTCACTCTAATCAACATCACCACCTAATTGTACCTGGATAGAAATCACAACATTTGTGACATAACAAAGTAACACCATCACTGCCTAGTCCCTTCACTATAAGCATCTTCGCCACCTAATTGTACCTGGATAGAAATCACAACATTTGTGACACAACAAAGTAACACTATCACTGCCTAGTTCCTTCACTCTAACCATCATCATCACCTAATTGTACCTGGATAGAAATCACAACATTTGTGACACAACAAAGTAACACCATCACTGCCTAGTCCCTTCACTCTAACCATCATCATCACCTAATTGTACCTGGGTAGAAATCACAACATTTGTGACATAACAAAGTAACACCATCACTGCCTAGTCCCTTCACTCTAACCATCATCGCCATCTAATTGTACCTGGATAGAAATCACAACATTTGTGACATAACAAAGTAACACCATCACTGCCTAGTTCCTTCACTCTAACCATCATCACCACCTAATTGTACCTGGATAGAAATCACAAAATTTGTGACATAACAAAGTAACACCATCACTGCCTAGTCCCTTTACTCTAACCATCATCACCACCTAATTGTACCTGGATAGAAATCACAACATTTGTGACATAATAAAGTAACACCATCACTGCCTAGTCCCTTCACTATAACCATCATCACCACCTAATTGTATCTGGATAGAAATCATAACATTTGTGACATAATAAAGTAACACCATCACTGCCTAGTCCCTTTACTCTAACCATCATCACCACCTAATTGTACCTGGATAGAAATCACAACATTTGTGACATAATAAAATAACAACATCACTGCCTAGTCCCTTCACTATAACCATCATCACCACCTAATTGTACCTGGATAGAAATCACAACATTTGTGACATAATAAAGTAACACCATCACTGCCTAGTCCCTTTACTCTAAACATCATCACCACCTAATTGTACCTGGATAGAAATCACAACATTTGTGACATAATAAAGTAACACCATCACTGCCTAGTCCCTTCACTCTAAACATCATCACCACCTAATTGTACCTGGATAGAAATCATAACATTTGTGACATAATAAAGTAACACCATCACTGCCTAGTCCCTTCACTCTAAACATCATCACCACCTAATTGTACTTGGATAGAAATCACAACATTTGTGACATAATAAAGTAACACCATCACTGCCTAGTCCCTTCACTCTAAACATCATCATCACCTAATTGTACCTGGATAGAAATCACAACATTTGTGATATAACAAAGTAACACCATCACTGCCTAGTCCCTTCACTCTAATCAACATCACCACCTAATTGTACCTGGATAGAAATCACAACATTTGTGACATAACAAAGTAACACCATCACTGCCTAGTCCCTTCACTATAAGCATCTTCGCCACCTAATTGTACCTGGATAGAAATCACAACATTTGTGACACAACAAAGTAACACTATCACTGCCTAGTTCCTTCACTCTAACCATCATCATCACCTAATTGTACCTGGATAGAAATCACAACATTTGTGACACAACAAAGTAACACCATCACTGCCTAGTCCCTTCACTCTAACCATCATCATCACCTAATTGTAACTGGGTAGAAATCACAACATTTGTGACATAACAAAGTAACACCATCACTGCCTAGTCCCTTCACTCTAACCATCATCGCCATCTAATTGTACCTGGATAGAAATCACAACATTTGTGACATAACAAAGTAACACCATCACTGCCTAGTTCCTTCACTCTAACCACCATCACCACCTAATTGTACCTGGATAGAAATCACAACATTTGTGACATAACAAAGTAACACCATCACTGCCTAGTTCCTTCACTCTAACCACCGTCACCACCTAATTGTACCTGGATAGAAATCACAACATTTGTGACATAACAAAGTAACACCATCACTGCCTAGTCCCTTCACTCTAACCATCATCACCACCTAACTGTACCTGGATAGAGATCACAACATTTGTGACATAACAAAGTAACACCATCACTGCCTAGTCCCTTCACTCTAACCATCATCGCCATCTAATTGTACCTGGATAGAAATCACAACATTTGTGACAAAACAAAGTAACACCATCACTGCCTAGTCCCTTCACTCTAACCATCATCACCACCTAACTGTACCTGGATAAAAATCACAACATTTGTGACATAACAAAGTAACACCATCACTGCCTAGTTCCTTCACTCTAACCACCATCACCACCTAATTGTACCTGGATAGAAATCACAACATTTGTGACATAACAAAGTAACACCATCACTGCCTAGTCCCTTCACTCTAACCATCATCACCACCTAACTGTACCTGGATAAAAATCACAACATTTGTGACATAACAAAGTAACACCATCACTGCCTAGTTCCTTCACTCTAACCATCATCACCACCTAATTGTACCTGGATAGAAATCACAAAATTTGTGACATAACAAAGTAACACCATCACTGCCTAGTCCCTTTACTCTAACCATCATCACCACCTAATTGTACCTGGATAGAAATCACAACATTTGTGACATAATAAAGTAACACCATCACTGCCTAGTCCCTTCACTATAACCATCATCACCACCTAATTGTACCTGGATAGAAATCATAACATTTGTGACATAATAAAGTAACACCATCACTGCCTAGTCCCTTTACTCTAACCATCATCACCACCTAATTGTACCTGGATAGAAATCACAACATTTGTGACATAATAAAATAACAACATCACTGCCTAGTCCCTTCACTATAACCATCATCACCACCTAATTGTACCTGGATAGAAATCACAACATTTGTGACATAATAAAGTAACACCATCACTGCCTAGTCCCTTTACTCTAAACATCATCACCACCTAATTGTACCTGGATAGAAATCACAACATTTGTGACATAATAAAGTAACACCATCACTGCCTAGTCCCTTCACTCTAAACATCATCACCACCTAATTGTACCTGGATAGAAATCATAACATTTGTGACATAATAAAGTAACACCATCACTGCCTAGTCCCTTCACTCTAAACATCATCACCACCTAATTGTACTTGGATAGAAATCACAACATTTGTGACATAATAAAGTAACACCATCACTGCCTAGTCCCTTCACTCTAAACATCATCATCACCTAATTGTACCTGGATAGAAATCACAACATTTGTGATATAACAAAGTAACACCATCACTGCCTAGTCCCTTCACTCTAATCAACATCACCACCTAATTGTACCTGGATAGAAATCACAACATTTGTGACACAACAAAGTAACACCATCACTGCCTAGTCCCTTCACTATAAGCATCTTCGCCACCTAATTGTACCTGGATAGAAATCACAACATTTGTGACACAACAAAGTAACACTATCACTGCCTAGTTCCTTCACTCTAACCATCATCATCACCTAATTGTACCTGGATAGAAATCACAACATTTGTGACACAACAAAGTAACACCATCACTGCCTAGTCCCTTCACTCTAACCATCATCATCACCTAATTGTAACTGGGTAGAAATCACAACATTTGTGACATAACAAAGTAACACCATCACTGCCTAGTCCCTTCACTCTAACCATCATCGCCATCTAATTGTACCTGGATAGAAATCACAACATTTGTGACATAACAAAGTAACACCATCACTGCCTAGTTCCTTCACTCTAACCACCATCACCACCTAATTGTACCTGGATAGAAATCACAACATTTGTGACATAACAAAGTAACACCATCACTGCCTAGTTCCTTCACTCTAACCACCGTCACCACCTAATTGTACCTGGATAGAAATCACAACATTTGTGACATAACAAAGTAACACCATCACTGCCTAGTCCCTTCACTCTAACCATCATCACCACCTAACTGTACCTGGATAGAGATCACAACATTTGTGACATAACAAAGTAACACCATCACTGCCTAGTCCCTTCACTCTAACCATCATCGCCATCTAATTGTACCTGGATAGAAATCACAACATTTGTGACAAAACAAAGTAACACCATCACTGCCTAGTCCCTTCACTCTAACCATCATCACCACCTAACTGTACCTGGATAAAAATCACAACATTTGTGACATAACAAAGTAACACCATCACTGCCTAGTTCCTTCACTCTAACCACCATCACCACCTAATTGTACCTGGATAGAAATCACAACATTTGTGACATAACAAAGTAACACCATCACTGCCTAGTCCCTTCACTCTAACCATCATCACCACCTAACTGTACCTGGATAAAAATCACAACATTTGTGACATAACAAAGTAACACCATCACTGCCTAGTCCCTTCACTATAACCATCATCACCAACTAATTGTACCTGGATAGAAATCATAACATTTGTGACATAATAAAGTAACACCATCACTGCCTAGTCCCTTTACTCTAACCATCATCACCACCTAATTGTACCTGGATAGAAATCACAACATTTGTGACATAATTAAATAACAACATCACTGCCTAGTCCCTTCACTATAACCATCATCACCACCTAATTGTACCTGGATAGAAATCACAACATTTGTGACATAATAAAGTAACACCATCACTTGCCTAGTCCCTTTACTCTAAACATCATCACCACCTAATTGTACCTGGATAGAAATCACAACATTTGTGACATAATAAAGTAACACCATCACTGCCTAGTCCCTTCACTCTAAACATCATCATCACCTAATTGTACCTGGATAGAAATCACAACATTTGTGACATAACAAAGTAACACCATCACTGCCTAGTCCCTTCACTCTAATCAACATCACCACCTAATTGTACCTGGATAGAAATCACAACATTTGTGACATAACAAAGTAACACCATCACTGCCTAGTCCCTTCACTATAAGCATCTTCGCCACCTAATTGTACCTGGATAGAAATCACAACATTTGTGACACAACAAAGTAACACCATCACTGCCTAGTTCCTTCACTCTAACCATCATCATCACCTAATTGTACCTGGATAGAAATCACAACATTTGTGACACAACAAAGTAACACCATCACTGCCTAGTCCCTTCACTCTAACCATCATCATCACCTAATTGTAACTGGGTAGAAATCACAACATTTGTGACATAACAAAGTAACACCATCACTGCCTAGTCCCTTCACTCTAACCATCATCGCCATCTAATTGTACCTGGATAGAAATCACAACATTTGTGACATAACAAAGTAACACCATCACTGCCTAGTTCCTTCACTCTAACCACCATCACCACCTAATTGTACCTGGATAGAAATCACAACATTTGTGACATAACAAAGTAACACCATCACTGCCTAGTTCCTTCACTCTAACCACCGTCACCACCTAATTGTACCTGGATAGAAATCACAATATTTGTGACATAACAAAGTAACACCATCACTGCCTAGTCCCTTCACTCTAACCATCATCACCACCTAACTGTACCTGGATAGAGATCACAACATTTGTGACATAACAAAGTAACACCATCACTGCCTAGTCCCTTCACTCTAACCATCATCGCCATCTAATTGTACCTGGATAGAAATCACAACATTTGTGACAAAACAAAGTAACACCATCACTGCCTAGTCCCTTCACTCTAACCATCATCACCACCTAACTGTACCTGGATAAAAATCACAACATTTGTGACATAACAAAGTAACACCATCACTGCCTAGTTCCTTCACTCTAACCACCATCACCACCTAATTGTACCTGGATAGAAATCACAACATTTGTGACATAACAAAGTAACACCATCACTGCCTAGTCCCTTCACTCTAACCATCATCACCACCTAACTGTACCTGGATAAAAATCACAACATTTGTGACATAACAAAGTAACACCATCACTGCCTAGTCCCTTCACTATAACCATCATCACCAACTAATTGTACCTGGATAGAAATCATAACATTTGTGACATAATAAAGTAACACCATCACTGCCTAGTCCCTTTACTCTAACCATCATCACCACCTAATTGTACCTGGATAGAAATCACAACATTTGTGACATAATTAAATAACAACATCACTGCCTAGTCCCTTCACTATAACCATCATCACCACCTAATTGTACCTGGATAGAAATCACAACATTTGTGACATAATAAAGTAACACCATCACTTGCCTAGTCCCTTTACTCTAAACATCATCACCACCTAATTGTACCTGGATAGAAATCACAACATTTGTGACATAATAAAGTAACACCATCACTGCCTAGTCCCTTCACTCTAAACATCATCATCACCTAATTGTACCTGGATAGAAATCACAACATTTGTGACATAACAAAGTAACACCATCACTGCCTAGTCCCTTCACTCTAATCAACATCACCACCTAATTGTACCTGGATAGAAATCACAACATTTGTGACATAACAAAGTAACACCATCACTGCCTAGTCCCTTCACTATAAGCATCTTCGCCACCTAATTGTACCTGGATAGAAATCACAACATTTGTGACACAACAAAGTAACACCATCACTGCCTAGTTCCTTCACTCTAACCATCATCATCACCTAATTGTACCTGGATAGAAATCACAACATTTGTGACACAACAAAGTAACACCATCACTGCCTAGTCCCTTCACTCTAACCATCATCATCACCTAATTGTAACTGGGTAGAAATCACAACATTTGTGACATAACAAAGTAACACCATCACTGCCTAGTCCCTTCACTCTAACCATCATCGCCATCTAATTGTACCTGGATAGAAATCACAACATTTGTGACATAACAAAGTAACACCATCACTGCCTAGTTCCTTCACTCTAACCACCATCACCACCTAATTGTACCTGGATAGAAATCACAACATTTGTGACATAACAAAGTAACACCATCACTGCCTAGTTCCTTCACTCTAACCACCGTCACCACCTAATTGTACCTGGATAGAAATCACAATATTTGTGACATAACAAAGTAACACCATCACTGCCTAGTCCCTTCACTCTAACTATCATCACCACCTAACTGTACCTGGATAGAGATCACAACATTTGTGACATAACAAAGTAACACCATCACTGCCTAGTCCCTTCACTCTAACCATCATCGCCATCTAATTGTACCTGGATAGAAATCACAACATTTGTGACAAAACAAAGTAACACCATCACTGCCTAGTCCCTTCACTCTAACCATCATCACCACCTAACTGTACCTGGATAAAAATCACAACATTTGTGACATAACAAAGTAACACCATCACTGCTTAGTTCCTTCACTCTAACCACCATCACCACCTAATTGTACCTGGATAGAAATCACAACATTTGTGACATAACAAAGTAACACCATCACTGCCTAGTCCCTTCACTCTAACCATCATCACCACCTAACTGTACCTGGATAAAAATCACAACATTTGTGACATAACAAAGTAACACCATCACTGCCTAGTCCCTTCACTATAACCATCATCACCACCTAATTGTACCTGGATAGAAATCACAACATTTGTGGCATAACAAAGTAACACCATCACTGCCTAGTTCCTTCACTCTAACCATCATCACCACCTAATTGTACCTGGATAGAAATCACAACATTTGTGACATAATAAAGTAACACCATCACTGCCTAGTTCCTTCACTCTAAACATCATCACCACCTAACTGTACCTGGATAGAAATCACAACATTTGTGACATAATAAAGTAACACCATCACTGCCTAGTCCCTTTACTCTAAACATCATCACCACCTAACTGTACCTGGATAGAAATCACAACATTTGTGACATAATAAAGTAACACCATCACTGCCTAGTCCCTTCATTCTAAACATCATCACCACCTAACTGTACCTGGATAGAAATCACAACATTTGTGGCATAACAAAGTAACACCATCACTGCCTAGTTCCTTCACTATAACCATCATCACCACCTAATTGTACCTGGATAGAAATCACAACATTTGTGGCATAACAAAGTAACACCATCACTGCCTAGTTCCTTCACTCTAACCATCATCACCACCTAATTGTACCTGGATAGAAATCACAACATTTGTGACATAATAAAGTAACACCATCACTGCCTAGTCCCTTTACTCTAAACATCATCACCACCTAACTGTACCTGGATAGAAATCACAACATTTGTGACATAATAAAGTAACACCATCACTGCCTAGTTACTTCACTCTAAACATCATCACCACCTAACTGTACCTGGATAGAAATCACAACATTTGTGACATAATAAAGTAACACCATCACTGCCTAGTCCCTTTACTCTAAACATCATCACCACCTAACTGTACATGGATAGAAATCACAACATTTGTGACATAATAAAGTAACACCATCACTGCCTAGTCCCTTCATTCTAAACATCATCACCACCTAACTGTACCTGGATAGAAATCACAACATTTGTGGCATAACAAAGTAACACCATCACTGCCTAGTTCCTTCACTCTAACCATCATCACCACCTAATTGTACCTGGATAGAAATCACAACATTTGTGACATAATAAAGTAACACCATCACTGCCTAGTCCCTTCACTCTAAACATCATCCCCACCTAATTGTACCTGGATAGAAATCACAACATTTGTGACATAATAAGGTAACACCATCACTGCCTAGTCCCTTCACTATAACCATCATCACCACCTAATTGTACATGGATAGAAATCACAACATTTGTGACATAACAAAGTAACACCATCACTGCCTAGTTCCTTCACTCTAACCATCATCACCACCTAATTGTACCTGGATAGAAATCACAACATTTGTGACATAATAAAGTAACACCATCACTGCCTAGTCCCTTCACTCTAAACATCATCACCACCTAACTGTACCTGGATAGAAATCACAACATTTGTGACATAATAAAGTAACACCATCACTGCCTAGTCCCTTCACTCTAAACATCATCACCACCTAACTGTACCTGGATAGAAATCATAACATTTGTGACATAACAAAGTAACACCATCACTGCCTAGTTCCTTCACTCTAACCATCATCACCACCTAATTGTACCTGGATAGAAATCACAAAATGTTTGACATAACAAAGTAACACCATCACTGCCTAGTCCCTTTACTCTAACCATCATCACCACCTAATTGTACCTGGATAGAAATCACAACATTTGTGACATAATAAAGTAACACCATCACTGCCTAGTCCCTTCACTATAACCATCATCACCACCTAATTGTACCTGGATAGAAATCATAACATTTGTGACATAATAAAGTAACACCATCACTGCCTAGTCCCTTTACTCTAACCATCATCACCACCTAATTGTACCTGGATAGAAATCACAACATTTGTGACATAATAAAATAACAACATCACTGCCTAGTCCCTTCACTATAACCATCATCACCACCTAATTGTACCTGGATAGAAATCACAACATTTGTGACATAATAAAGTAACACCATCACTGCCTAGTCCCTTTACTCTAAACATCATCACCACCTAATTGTACCTGGATAGAAATCACAACATTTGTGACATAATAAAGTAACACCATCACTGCCTAGTCCCTTCACTCTAAACATCATCACCACCTAATTGTACCTGGATAGAAATCATAACATTTGTGACATAATAAAGTAACACCATCACTGCCTAGTCCCTTCACTCTAAACATCATCACCACCTAATTGTACTTGGATAGAAATCACAACATTTGTGACAAAACAAAGTAACACCATCACTGCCTAGTCCCTTCACTCTAACCATCATCACCACCTAACTGTACCTGGATAAAAATCACTACATTTGTGACATAACAAAGTAACACCATCACTGCCTAGTTCCTTCACTCTAACCACCATCACCACCTAATTGTACCTGGATAGAAATCACAACATTTGTGACATAACAAAGTAACACCATCACTGCCTAGTCCCTTCACTCTAACCATCATCACCACCTAACTGTACCTGGATAAAAATCACAACATTTGTGACATAACAAAGTAACACCATCACTGCCTAGTCCCTTCACTATAACCATCATCACCAACTAATTGTACCTGGATAGAAATCATAACATTTGTGACATAATAAAGTAACACCATCACTGCCTAGTCCCTTTACTCTAACCATCATCACCACCTAATTGTACCTGGATAGAAATCACAACATTTGTGACATAATTAAATAACAACATCACTGCCTAGTCCCTTCACTATAACCATCATCACCACCTAATTGTACCTGGATAGAAATCACAACATTTGTGACATAATAAAGTAACACCATCACTTGCCTAGTCCCTTTACTCTAAACATCATCACCACCTAATTGTACCTGGATAGAAATCACAACATTTGTGACATAATAAAGTAACACCATCACTGCCTAGTCCCTTCACTCTAAACATCATCATCACCTAATTGTACCTGGATAGAAATCACAACATTTGTGACATAACAAAGTAACACCATCACTGCCTAGTCCCTTCACTCTAATCAACATCACCACCTAATTGTACCTGGATAGAAATCACAACATTTGTGACATAACAAAGTAACACCATCACTGCCTAGTCCCTTCACTATAAGCATCTTCGCCACCTAATTGTACCTGGATAGAAATCACAACATTTGTGACACAACAAAGTAACACCATCACTGCCTAGTTCCTTCACTCTAACCATCATCATCACCTAATTGTACCTGGATAGAAATCACAACATTTGTGACACAACAAAGTAACACCATCACTGCCTAGTCCCTTCACTCTAACCATCATCATCACCTAATTGTAACTGGGTAGAAATCACAACATTTGTGACATAACAAAGTAACACCATCACTGCCTAGTCCCTTCACTCTAACCATCATCGCCATCTAATTGTACCTGGATAGAAATCACAACATTTGTGACATAACAAAGTAACACCATCACTGCCTAGTTCCTTCACTCTAACCACCATCACCACCTAATTGTACCTGGATAGAAATCACAACATTTGTGACATAACAAAGTAACACCATCACTGCCTAGTTCCTTCACTCTAACCACCGTCACCACCTAATTGTACCTGGATAGAAATCACAATATTTGTGACATAACAAAGTAACACCATCACTGCCTAGTCCCTTCACTCTAACCATCATCACCACCTAACTGTACCTGGATAGAGATCACAACATTTGTGACATAACAAAGTAACACCATCACTGCCTAGTCCCTTCACTCTAACCATCATCGCCATCTAATTGTACCTGGATAGAAATCACAACATTTGTGACAAAACAAAGTAACACCATCACTGCCTAGTCCCTTCACTCTAACCATCATCACCACCTAACTGTACCTGGATAAAAATCACAACATTTGTGACATAACAAAGTAACACCATCACTGCCTAGTTCCTTCACTCTAACCACCATCACCACCTAATTGTACCTGGATAGAAATCACAACATTTGTGACATAACAAAGTAACACCATCACTGCCTAGTCCCTTCACTCTAACCATCATCACCACCTAACTGTACCTGGATAAAAATCACAACATTTGTGACATAACAAAGTAACACCATCACTGCCTAGTCCCTTCACTATAACCATCATCACCAACTAATTGTACCTGGATAGAAATCATAACATTTGTGACATAATAAAGTAACACCATCACTGCCTAGTCCCTTTACTCTAACCATCATCACCACCTAATTGTACCTGGATAGAAATCACAACATTTGTGACATAATTAAATAACAACATCACTGCCTAGTCCCTTCACTATAACCATCATCACCACCTAATTGTACCTGGATAGAAATCACAACATTTGTGACATAATAAAGTAACACCATCACTTGCCTAGTCCCTTTACTCTAAACATCATCACCACCTAATTGTACCTGGATAGAAATCACAACATTTGTGACATAATAAAGTAACACCATCACTGCCTAGTCCCTTCACTCTAAACATCATCATCACCTAATTGTACCTGGATAGAAATCACAACATTTGTGACATAACAAAGTAACACCATCACTGCCTAGTCCCTTCACTCTAATCAACATCACCACCTAATTGTACCTGGATAGAAATCACAACATTTGTGACATAACAAAGTAACACCATCACTGCCTAGTCCCTTCACTATAAGCATCTTCGCCACCTAATTGTACCTGGATAGAAATCACAACATTTGTGACACAACAAAGTAACACCATCACTGCCTAGTTCCTTCACTCTAACCATCATCATCACCTAATTGTACCTGGATAGAAATCATAACATTTGTGACACAACAAAGTAACACCATCACTGCCTAGTCCCTTCACTATAACCATCATCACCACCTAATTGTACCTGGATAGAAATCACAACATTTGTGGCATAACAAAGTAACACCATCACTGCCTAGTTCCTTCACTCTAACCATCATCACCACCTAATTGTACCTGGATAGAAATCACAACATTTGTGACATAATAAAGTAACACCATCACTGCCTAGTTCCTTCACTCTAAACATCATCACCACCTAACTGTACCTGGATAGAAATCACAACATTTGTGACATAATAAAGTAACACCATCACTGCCTAGTCCCTTTACTCTAAACATCATCACCACCTAACTGTACCTGGATAGAAATCACAACATTTGTGACATAATAAAGTAACACCATCACTGCCTAGTCCCTTCATTCTAAACATCATCACCACCTAACTGTACCTGGATAGAAATCACAACATTTGTGGCATAACAAAGTAACACCATCACTGCCTAGTTCCTTCACTATAACCATCATCACCACCTAATTGTACCTGGATAGAAATCACAACATTTGTGGCATAACAAAGTAACACCATCACTGCCTAGTTCCTTCACTCTAACCATCATCACCACCTAATTGTACCTGGATAGAAATCACAACATTTGTGACATAATAAAGTAACACCATCACTGCCTAGTCCCTTTACTCTAAACATCATCACCACCTAACTGTACCTGGATAGAAATCACAACATTTGTGACATAATAAAGTAACACCATCACTGCCTAGTTACTTCACTCTAAACATCATCACCACCTAACTGTACCTGGATAGAAATCACAACATTTGTGACATAATAAAGTAACACCATCACTGCCTAGTCCCTTTACTCTAAACATCATCACCACCTAACTGTACATGGATAGAAATCACAACATTTGTGACATAATAAAGTAACACCATCACTGCCTAGTCCCTTCATTCTAAACATCATCACCACCTAACTGTACCTGGATAGAAATCACAACATTTGTGGCATAACAAAGTAACACCATCACTGCCTAGTTCCTTCACTCTAACCATCATCACCACCTAATTGTACCTGGATAGAAATCACAACATTTGTGACATAATAAAGTAACACCATCACTGCCTAGTCCCTTCACTCTAAACATCATCCCCACCTAATTGTACCTGGATAGAAATCACAACATTTGTGACATAATAAGGTAACACCATCACTGCCTAGTCCCTTCACTATAACCATCATCACCACCTAATTGTACATGGATAGAAATCACAACATTTGTGACATAACAAAGTAACACCATCACTGCCTAGTTCCTTCACTCTAACCATCATCACCACCTAATTGTACCTGGATAGAAATCACAACATTTGTGACATAATAAAGTAACACCATCACTGCCTAGTCCCTTCACTCTAAACATCATCACCACCTAACTGTACCTGGATAGAAATCACAACATTTGTGACATAATAAAGTAACACCATCACTGCCTAGTCCCTTCACTCTAAACATCATCACCACCTAACTGTACCTGGATAGAAATCATAACATTTGTGACATAATAAAGTAACACCATCACTGCCTAGTCCCTTCACTCTAAACATCATCACCACCTAATTGTACCTGGATAGAAATCATAACATTTGTGACATAATAAAGTAACACCATCACTGCCTAGTCCCTTCACTCTAAACATCATCACCACCTAATTGTACTTGGATAGAAATCACAACATTTGTGACATAATAAAGTAACACCATCACTGCCTAGTCCCTTCACTCTAAACATCATCATCACCTAATTGTACCTGGATAGAAATCACAACATTTGTGATATAACAAAGTAACACCATCACTGCCTAGTCCCTTCACTCTAATCAACATCACCACCTAATTGTACCTGGATAGAAATCACAACATTTGTGACATAACAAAGTAACACCATCACTGCCTAGTCCCTTCACTCTAATCAACATCACCACCTAATTGTACCTGGATAGAAATCACAACATTTGTGACATAACAAAGTAACACCATCACTGCCTAGTCCCTTCACTATAAGCATCTTCGCCACCTAATTGTACCTGGATAGAAATCACAACATTTGTGACACAACAAAGTAACACTATCACTGCCTAGTTCCTTCACTCTAACCATCATCATCACCTAATTGTACCTGGATAGAAATCACAACATTTGTGACACAACAAAGTAACACCATCACTGCCTAGTCCCTTCACTCTAACCATCATCATCACCTAATTGTACCTGGGTAGAAATCACAACATTTGTGACATAACAAAGTAACACCATCACTGCCTAGTCCCTTCACTCTAACCATCATCGCCATCTAATTGTACCTGGATAGAAATCACAACATTTGTGACATAACAAAGTAACACCATCACTGCCTAGTTCCTTCACTCTAACCATCATCACCACCTAATTGTACCTGGATAGAAATCACAAAATTTGTGACATAACAAAGTAACACCATCACTGCCTAGTCCCTTTACTCTAACCATCATCACCACCTAATTGTACCTGGATAGAAATCACAACATTTGTGACATAATAAAGTAACACCATCACTGCCTAGTCCCTTCACTATAACCATCATCACCACCTAATTGTACCTGGATAGAAATCATAACATTTGTGACATAATAAAGTAACACCATCACTGCCTAGTCCCTTTACTCTAACCATCATCACCACCTAATTGTACCTGGATAGAAATCACAACATTTGTGACA
The DNA here is from genome assembly GCA_963995525.1 of Escarpia spicata. NCBI lineage: Eukaryota > Metazoa > Annelida > Polychaeta > Sabellida > Siboglinidae > Escarpia > Escarpia spicata. The sequence continues at coordinate 48,418,085 of OZ023217.1, forward strand.
TAATAAAATAACAACATCACTGCCTAGTCCCTTCACTATAACCATCATCACCACCTAATTGTACCTGGATAGAAATCACAACATTTGTGACATAATAAAGTAACACCATCACTGCCTAGTCCCTTTACTCTAAACATCATCACCACCTAATTGTACCTGGATAGAAATCACAACATTTGTGACATAATAAAGTAACACCATCACTGCCTAGTCCCTTCACTCTAAACATCATCACCACCTAATTGTACCTGGATAGAAATCATAACATTTGTGACATAATAAAGTAACACCATCACTGCCTAGTCCCTTCACTCTAAACATCATCACCACCTAATTGTACTTGGATAGAAATCACAACATTTGTGACATAATAAAGTAACACCATCACTGCCTAGTCCCTTCACTCTAAACATCATCATCACCTAATTGTACCTGGATAGAAATCACAACATTTGTGATATAACAAAGTAACACCATCACTGCCTAGTCCCTTCACTCTAATCAACATCACCACCTAATTGTACCTGGATAGAAATCACAACATTTGTGACATAACAAAGTAACACCATCACTGCCTAGTCCCTTCACTCTAATCAACATCACCACCTAATTGTACCTGGATAGAAATCACAACATTTGTGACATAGCAAAGTAACACCATCACTGCCTAGTCCCTTCACTATAAGCATCTTCGCCACCTAATTGTACCTGGATAGAAATCACAACATTTGTGACACAACAAAGTAACACTATCACTGCCTAGTTCCTTCACTCTAACCATCATCATCACCTAATTGTACCTGGATAGAAATCACAACATTTGTGACACAACAAAGTAACACCATCACTGCCTAGTCCCTTCACTCTAACCATCATCATCACCTAATTGTAACTGGGTAGAAATCACAACATTTGTGACATAACAAAGTAACACCATCACTGCCTAGTCCCTTCACTCTAACCATCATCGCCATCTAATTGTACCTGGATAGAAATCACAACATTTGTGACATAACAAAGTAACACCATCACTGCCTAGTTCCTTCACTCTAACCACCATCACCACCTAATTGTACCTGGATAGAAATCACAACATTTGTGACATAACAAAGTAACACCATCACTGCCTAGTTCCTTCACTCTAACCACCGTCACCACCTAATTGTACCTGGATAGAAATCACAACATTTGTGACATAACAAAGTAACACCATCACTGCCTAGTCCCTTCACTCTAACCATCATCACCACCTAACTGTACCTGGATAGAGATCACAACATTTGTGACATAACAAAGTAACACCATCACTGCCTAGTCCCTTCACTCTAACCATCATCGCCATCTAATTGTACCTGGATAGAAATCACAACATTTGTGACAAAACAAAGTAACACCATCACTGCCTAGTCCCTTCACTCTAACCATCATCACCACCTAATTGTACCTGGATAGAAATCACAACATTTGTGACATAATTAAATAACAACATCACTGCCTAGTCCCTTCACTATAACCATCATCACCACCTAATTGTACCTGGATAGAAATCACAACATTTGTGACATAATAAAGTAACACCATCACTTGCCTAGTCCCTTTACTCTAAACATCATCACCACCTAATTGTACCTGGATAGAAATCACAACATTTGTGACATAATAAAGTAACACCATCACTGCCTAGTCCCTTCACTCTAAACATCATCATCACCTAATTGTACCTGGATAGAAATCACAACATTTGTGACATAACAAAGTAACACCATCACTGCCTAGTCCCTTCACTCTAATCAACATCACCACCTAATTGTACCTGGTTAGAAATCACAACATTTGTGACATAATAAAGTAACACCATCACTGCCTAGTCCCTTTACTCTAAACATCATCACCACCTAACTGTACCTGGATAGAAATCACAACATTTGTGACATAATAAAGTAACACCATCACTGCCTAGTCCCTTCATTCTAAACATCATCACCACCTAACTGTACCTGGATAGAAATCACAACATTTGTGGCATAACAAAGTAACACCATCACTGCCTAGTTCCTTCACTATAACCATCATCACCACCTAATTGTACCTGGATAGAAATCACAACATTTGTGGCATAACAAAGTAACACCATCACTGCCTAGTTCCTTCACTCTAACCATCATCACCACCTAATTGTACCTGGATAGAAATCACAACATTTGTGACATAATAAAGTAACACCATCACTGCCTAGTCCCTTTACTCTAAACATCATCACCACCTAACTGTATCTGGATAGAAATCACAACATTTGTGACATAATAAAGTAACACCATCACTGCCTAGTTACTTCACTCTAAACATCATCACCACCTAACTGTACCTGGATAGAAATCACAACATTTGTGACATAATAAAGTAACACCATCACTGCCTAGTCCCTTTACTCTAAACATCATCACCACCTAACTGTACATGGATAGAAATCACAACATTTGTGACATAATAAAGTAACACCATCACTGCCTAGTCCCTTCATTCTAAACATCATCACCACCTAACTGTACCTGGATAGAAATCACAACATTTGTGGCATAACAAAGTAACACCATCACTGCCTAGTTCCTTCACTCTAACCATCATCACCACCTAATTGTACCTGGATAGAAATCACAACATTTGTGACATAATAAAGTAACACCATCACTGCCTAGTCCCTTCACTCTAAACATCATCACCACCTAATTGTACCTGGATAGAAATCACAACATTTGTGACATAATAAGGTAACACCATCACTGCCTAGTCCCTTCACTATAACCATCATCACCACCTAATTGTACCTGGATAGAAATCACAACATTTGTGACATAACAAAGTAACACCATCACTGCCTAGTTCCTTCACTCTAACCATCATCACCACCTAATTGTACCTGGATAGAAATCACAACATTTGTGACATAACAAAGTAACACCATCACTGCCTAGTCCCTTCACTCTAAACATCATCACCACCTAATTGTACCTGGATAGAAATCACAACATTTGTGACATAATAAAGTAACACCATCACTGCCTAATCCCTTCACTCTAAACATCATCACCACCTAACTGTACCTGGATAGAAATCACAACATTTGTGACATAATAAAGTAACACCATCACTGCCTAGTCCCTTCACTCTAAACATCATCACCACCTAACTGTACCTGGATAGAAATCATAACATTTGTGACATAACAAAGTAACACCATCACTGCCTAGTTCCTTCACTCTAACCATCATCACCACCTAATTGTACCTGGATAGAAATCACAAAATTTGTGACATAACAAAGTAACACCATCACTGCCTAGTCCCTTCACTATAACCATCATCACCACCTAATTGTACCTGGATAGAAATCATAACATTTGTGACATAATAAAGTAACACCATCACTGCCTAGTCCCTTTACTCTAACCATCATCACCACCTAACTGTACATGGATAGAAATCACAACATTTGTGACATAATAAAGTAACACCATCACTGCCTAATCCCTTCATTCTAAACATCATCACCACCTAACTGTACCTGGATAGAAATCACAACATTTGTGGCATAACAAAGTAACACCATCACTGCCTAGTTCCTTCACTCTAACCATCATCACCACCTAATTGTACCTGGATAGAAATCACAACATTTGTGACATAATAAAGTAACACCATCACTGCCTAGTCCCTTCACTCTAAACATCATCACCACCTAATTGTACCTGGATAGAAATCACAACATTTGTGACATAATAAGGTAACACCATCACTGCCTAGTCCCTTCACTATAACCATCATCACCACCTAATTGTACCTGGATAGAAATCACAACATTTGTGACATAACAAAGTAACACCATCACTGCCTAGTTCCTTCACTCTAACCATCATCACCATCTAATTGTACCTGGATAGAAATCACAACATTTGTGACATAACAAAGTAACACCATCACTGCCTAGTTCCTTCACTCTAACCACCATCACCACCTAATTGTACCTGGATAGAAATCACAACATTTGTGACATAACAAAGTAACACCATCACTGCCTAGTTCCTTCACTCTAACCACCGTCACCACCTAATTGTACCTGGATAGAAATCACAACATTTGTGACATAACAAAGTAACACCATCACTGCCTAGTCCCTTCACTCTAACCATCATCACCACCTAACTGTACCTGGATAGAGATCACAACATTTGTGACATAACAAAGTAACACCATCACTGCCTAGTCCCTTCACTCTAACCATCATCGCCATCTAATTGTACCTGGATAGAAATCACAACATTTGTGACAAAACAAAGTAACACCATCACTGCCTAGTCCCTTCACTCTAACCATCATCACCACCTAACTGTACCTGGATAAAAATCACAACATTTGTGACATAACAAAGTAACACCATCACTGCCTAGTTCCTTCACTCTAACCACCATCACCACCTAATTGTACCTGGATAGAAATCACAACATTTGTAACATAACAAAGTAACACCATCACTGCCTAGTCCCTTCACTCTAACCATCATCACCACCTAACTGTACCTGGATAAAAATCACAACATTTGTGACATAACAAAGTAACACCATCACTGCCTAGTCCCTTCACTATAACCATCATCACCACCTAATTGTACCTGGATAGAAATCATAACATTTGTGACATAATAAAGTAACACCATCACTGCCTAGTCCCTTTACTCTAACCATCATCACCACCTAATTGTACCTGGATAGAAATCACAACATTTGTGACATAATTAAATAACAACATCACTGCCTAGTCCCTTCACTATAACCATCATCACCACCTAATTGTACCTGGATAGAAATCACAACATTTGTGACATAATAAAGTAACACCATCACTTGCCTAGTCCATTTACTCTAAACATCATCACCACCTAATTGTACCTGGATAGAAATCACAACATTTGTGACATAATAAAGTAACACCATCACTGCCTAGTCCCTTCACTCTAAACATCATCATCACCTAATTGTACCTGGATAGAAATCACAACATTTGTGACATAACAAAGTAACACCATCACTGCCTAGTCCCTTCACTCTAATCAACATCACCACCTAATTGTACCTGGATAGAAATCACAAAATTTGTGACATAACAAAGTAACACCATCACTGCCTAGTCCCTTCACTATAACCATCATCACCACCTAATTGTACCTGGATAGAAATCATAACATTTGTGACATAATAAAGTAACACCATCACTGCCTAGTCCCTTTACTCTAACCATCATCACCACCTAACTGTACATGGATAGAAATCACAACATTTGTGACATAATAAAGTAACACCATCACTGCCTAGTCCCTTCATTCTAAACATCATCACCACCTAACTGTACCTGGATAGAAATCACAACATTTGTGGCATAACAAAGTAACACCATCACTGCCTAGTTCCTTCACTCTAACCATCATCACCACCTAATTGTACCTGGATAGAAATCACAACATTTGTGACATAATAAAGTAACACCATCACTGCCTAGTCCCTTCACTCTAAACATCATCACCACCTAATTGTACCTGGATAGAAATCACAACATTTGTGACATAATAAGGTAACACCATCACTGCCTAGTCCCTTCACTATAACCATCATCACCACCTAATTGTACCTGGATAGAAATCACAACATTTGTGACATAACAAAGTAACACCATCACTGCCTAGTTCCTTCACTCTAACCATCATCACCATCTAATTGTACCTGGATAGAAATCACAACATTTGTGACATAACAAAGTAACACCATCACTGCCTAGTTCCTTCACTCTAACCACCATCACCACCTAATTGTACCTGGATAGAAATCACAACATTTGTGACATAACAAAGTAACACCATCACTGCCTAGTTCCTTCACTCTAACCACCGTCACCACCTAATTGTACCTGGATAGAAATCACAACATTTGTGACATAACAAAGTAACACCATCACTGCCTAGTCCCTTCACTCTAACCATCATCACCACCTAACTGTACCTGGATAGAGATCACAACATTTGTGACATAACAAAGTAACACCATCACTGCCTAGTCCCTTCACTCTAACCATCATCGCCATCTAATTGTACCTGGATAGAAATCACAACATTTGTGACAAAACAAAGTAACACCATCACTGCCTAGTCCCTTCACTCTAACCATCATCACCACCTAACTGTACCTGGATAAAAATCACAACATTTGTGACATAACAAAGTAACACCATCACTGCCTAGTTCCTTCACTCTAACCACCATCACCACCTAATTGTACCTGGATAGAAATCACAACATTTGTAACATAACAAAGTAACACCATCACTGCCTAGTCCCTTCACTCTAACCATCATCACCACCTAACTGTACCTGGATAAAAATCACAACATTTGTGACATAACAAAGTAACACCATCACTGCCTAGTCCCTTCACTATAACCATCATCACCACCTAATTGTACCTGGATAGAAATCATAACATTTGTGACATAATAAAGTAACACCATCACTGCCTAGTCCCTTTACTCTAACCATCATCACCACCTAATTGTACCTGGATAGAAATCACAACATTTGTGACATAATTAAATAACAACATCACTGCCTAGTCCCTTCACTATAACCATCATCACCACCTAATTGTACCTGGATAGAAATCACAACATTTGTGACATAATAAAGTAACACCATCACTTGCCTAGTCCATTTACTCTAAACATCATCACCACCTAATTGTACCTGGATAGAAATCACAACATTTGTGACATAATAAAGTAACACCATCACTGCCTAGTCCCTTCACTCTAAACATCATCATCACCTAATTGTACCTGGATAGAAATCACAACATTTGTGACATAACAAAGTAACACCATCACTGCCTAGTCCCTTCACTCTAATCAACATCACCACCTAATTGTACCTGGATAGAAATCACAACATTTGTGACATAACAAAGTAACACCATCACTGCCTAGTCCCTTCACTATAAGAATCTTCGCCACCTAATTGTACCTGGATAGAAATCACAACATTTGTGACACAACAAAGTAACACCATCACTGCCTAGTTCCTTCACTCTAACCATCATCATCACCTAATTGTACCTGGATAGAAATCACAACATTTGTGACACAACAAAGTAACACCATCACTGCCTAGTCCCTTCACTATAACCATCATCACCACCTAATTGTACCTGGATAGAAATCACAACATTTGTGGCATAACAAAGTAACACCATCACTGCCTAGTTCCTTCACTCTAACCATCATCACCACCTAATTGTACCTGGATAGAAATCACAACATTTGTGACATAATAAAGTAACACCATCACTGCCTAGTCCCTTTACTCTAAACATCATCACCACCTAACTGTACCTGGATAGAAATCACAACATTTGTGACATAATAAAGTAACACCATCACTGCCTAGTTCCTTCACTCTAAACATCATCACAACCTAACTGTACCTGGATAGAAATCACAACATTTGTGACATAATAAAGTAACACCATCACTGCCTAGTCCCTTTACTCTAAACATCATCACCACCTAACTGTACCTGGATAGAAATCACAACATTTGTGACATAATAAAGTAACACCATCACTGCCTAGTCCCTTCATTCTAAACATCATCACCACCTAACTGTACCTGGATAGAAATCACAACATTTGTGGCATAACAAAATAACACCATCACTGCCTAGTTCCTTCACTATAACCATCATCACCACCTAATTGTACCTGGATAGAAATCACAACATTTGTGGCATAACAAAGTAACACCATCACTGCCTAGTTCCTTCACTCTAACCATCATCACCACCTAATTGTACCTGGATAGAAATCACAACATTTGTGACATAATAAAGTAACACCATCACTGCCTAGTCCCTTTACTCTAAACATCATCACCACCTAACTGTACCTGGATAGAAATCACAACATTTGTGACATAATAAAGTAACACCATCACTGCCTAGTTACTTCACTCTAAACATCATCACCACCTAACTGTACCTGGATAGAAATCACAACATTTGTGACATAATAAAGTAACACCATCACTGCCTAGTCCCTTTACTCTAAACATCATCACCACCTAACTGTACATGGATAGAAATCACAACATTTGTGACATAATAAAGTAACACCATCACTGCCTAGTCCCTTCATTCTAAACATCATCACCACCTAATTGTACCTGGATAGAAATCACAACATTTGTGACATAATAAGGTAACACCATCACTGCCTAGTCCCTTCACTATAACCATCATCACCACCTAATTGTACCTGGATAGAAATCACAACATTTGTGGCATAACAAAGGAACACCATCACTACCTAGTTCCTTCACTCTAACCATCATCACCACCTAATTGTACCTGGATAGAAATCACAACATTTGTGACATAATAAAGTAACACCATCACTGCCTAGTTCCTTCACTCTAAACATCATCACCACCTAACTGTACCTGGATAGAAATCACAACATTTGTGACATAATAAAGTAACACCATCACTGCCTAGTCCCTTTACTCTAAACATCATCACCACCTAACTGTACCTGGATAGAAATCACAACATTTGTGACATAATAAAGTAACACCATCACTGCCTAGTCCCTTCACTCTAAACATCATCACCACCTAACTGTACCTGGATAGAAATCACAACATTTGTGACATAATAAAGTAACACCATCACTGCCTAGTCCCTTCATTCTAAACATCATCACCACCTAACTGTACCTGGATAGAAATCACAACATTTGTGGCATAACAAAGTACCACCATCACTGCCTAGTTCCTTCACTCTAACCATCATCACCACCTAATTGTACCTGGATAGAAATCACAACATTTGTGACATAATAAAGTAACACCATCACTGCCTAGTCCCTTCACTCTAAACATCATCACCACCTAATTGTACCTGGATAGAAATCACAACATTTGTGACATAATAAGGTAACACCATCACTGCCTAGTCCCTTCACTATAACCATCATCACCACCTAATTGTACCTGGATAGAAATCACAACATTTGTGACATAACAAAGTAACACCATCACTGCCTAGTTCCTTCACTCTAACCATCATCACCACCTAATTGTACCTGGATAGAAATCACAACATTTGTGACATAACAAAGTAACACCATCACTGCCTAGTCCCTTCACTCTAAACATCATCACCACCTAATTGTACCTGGATAGAAATCACAACATTTGTGACATAATAAAGTAACACCATCACTGCCTAGTCCCTTCACTCTAAACATCATCACCACCTAACTGTACCTGGATAGAAATCACAACATTTGTGACATAATAAAGTAACACCATCACTGCCTAGTCCCTTCACTCTAAACATCATCACCACCTAACTGTACCTGGATAGAAATCATAACATTTGTGACATAACAAAGTAACACCATCACTGCCTAGTTCCTTCACTCTAACCATCATCACCACCTAATTGTACCTGGATAGAAATCACAAAATTTGTGACATAACAAAGTAACACCATCACTGCCTAGTCCCTTTACTCTAACCATCATCACCACCTAATTGTACCTGGATAGAAATCACAACATTTGTGACATAATAAAGTAACACCATCACTGCCTAGTCCCTTCACTATAACCATCATCACCACCTAACTGTACCTGGATAGAAATCATAACATTTGTGACATAATAAAGTAACACCATCACTGCCTAGTCCCTTTACTCTAACCATCATCACCACCTAATTGTACCTGGATAGAAATCACAACATTTGTGACATAATAAAATAACAACATCACTGCCTAGTCCCTTCACTATAACCATCATCCCCACCTAATTGTACCTGGATAGAAATCACAACATTTGTGACATAATAAAGTAACACCATCACTGCCTAGTCCCTTTACTCTAAACATCATCACCACCTAATTGTACCTGGATAGAAATCACAACATTTGTGACATAATAAAGTAACACCATCACTGCCTAGTCCCTTCACTCTAAACATCATCACCACCTAATTGTAACTGGATAGAAATCATAACATTTGTGACATAATAAAGTAACACCATCACTGCCTAGTCCCTTCACTCTAAACATCATCACCACCTAATTGTACTTGGATAGAAATCACAACATTTGTGACATAATAAAGTAACACCATCACTGCCTAGTCCCTTCACTCTAAACATCATCATCATCTAATTGTACCTGGATAGAAATCACAACATTTGTGATATAACAAAGTAACACCATCACTGCCTAGTCCCTTCACTCTAATCAACATCACCACCTAATTGTACCTGGATAGAAATCACAACATTTGTGACCTAACAAAGTAACACCATCACTGCCTAGTCCCTTCACTCTAATCAACATCACCACCTAATTGTACCTGGATAGAAATCACAACATTTGTGACATAATAAAGTAACACCATCACTGCCTAGTCCCTTCACTATAACCATCATCATCACCTAACTGTACCTGGATAGAAATCATAACATTTGTGACATAATAAAGTAACACCATCACTGCCTAGTCCCTTTACTCTAACCATCATCACCACATAATTGTACCTGGATAGAAATCACAACATTTGTGACACAACAAAGTAACACCATCACTGCCTAGTTCCTTCACTCTAACCATCATCATCACCTAATTGTACCTGGATAGAAATCACAACATTTGTGACACAACAAAGTAACACCATCACTGCCTAGTCCCTTCACTATAACCATCATCACCACCTAATTGTACCTGGATAGAAATCACAACATTTGTGGCATAACAAAGTAACACCATCACTGCCTAGTTCCTTCATTCTAACCATCATCACCACCTAATTGTACCTGGATAGAAATCACAACATTTGTGACATAATAAAGTAACACCATCACTGCCTAGTCCCTTTACTCTAAACATCATCACCACCTAACTGTACCTGGATAGAAATCACAACATTTGTGACATAATAAAGTAACACCATCACTGCCTAGTTCCTTCACTCTAAACATCATCACCACCTAACTGTACCTGGATAGAAATCACAACATTTGTGACATAATAAAGTAACACCATCACTGCCTAGTCCCTTTACTCTAAACATCATCACCACCTAACTGTACCTGGATAGAAATCACAACATTTGTGACATAATAAAGTAACACCATCACTGCCTAGTCCCTTCATTCTAAACATCATCACCACCTAACTGTACCTGGATAGAAATCACAACATTTGTGGCATAACAAAGTAACACCATCACTGCCTAGTTCCTTCACTATAACCATCATCACCACCTAATTGTACCTGGATAGAAATCACAACATTTGTGGCATAACAAAGTAACACCATCACTGCCTAGTTCCTTCACTCTAACCATCATCACCACCTAATTGTACCTGGATAGAAATCACAACATTTGTGACATAATAAAGTAACACCATCACTGCCTAGTCCCTTTACTCTAAACATCATCACCACCTAACTGTATCTGGATAGAAATCACAACATTTGTGACATAATAAAGTAACACCATCACTGCCTAGTTACTTCACTCTAAACATCATCACCACCTAACTGTACCTGGATAGAAATCACAACATTTGTGACATAATAAAGTAACACCATCACTGCCTAGTCCCTTCATTCTAAACATCATCACCACCTAACTGTACCTGGATAGAAATCACAACATTTGTGACATAATAAAGTAACACCATCACTGCCTAGTCCCTTCACTCTAAACATCATCACCACCTAATTGTACCTGGATAGAAATCACAACATTTGTGACATAATAAGGTAACACCATCACTGCCTAGTCCCTTCACTATAACCATCATCACCACCTAATTGTACCTGGATAGAAATCACAACATTTGTGACATAACAAAGTAACACCATCACTGCCTAGTTCCTTCACTCTAACCATCATCACCACCTAATTGTACCTGGATAGAAATCACAACATTTGTGACATAACAAAGTAACACCATCACTGCCTAGTCCCTTCACTCTAAACATCATCACCACCTAATTGTACCTGGATAGAAATTACAACATTTGTGACATAATAAAGTAACACCATCACTGCCTAATCCCTTCACTCTAAACATCATCACCACCTAACTGTACCTGGATAGAAATCACAACATTTGTGACATAATAAAGTAACACCATCACTGCCTAGTCCCTTCACTCTAAACATCATCACCACCTAACTGTACCTGGATAGAAATCATAACATTTGTGACATAACAAAGTAACACCATCACTGCCTAGTTCCTTCACTCTAACCATCATCACCACCTAATTGTACCTGGATAGAAATCACAAAATTTGTGACATAACAAAGTAACACCATCACTGCCTAGTCCCTTTACTCTAACCATCATCACCACCTAATTGTACCTGGATAGAAATCACAACATTTGTGACATAATAAAGTAACACCATCACTGCCTAGTCCCTTCACTATAACCATCATCACCACCTAATTGTACCTGGATAGAAATCATAACATTTGTGACATAATAAAGTAACACCATCACTGCCTAGTCCCTTTACTCTAACCATCATCACCACCTAATTGTACCTGGATAGAAATCACAACATTTGTGACATAATAAAATAACAACATCACTGCCTAGTCCCTTCACTATAACCATCATCACCACCTAATTGTACCTGGATAGAAATCACAACATTTGTGACATAATAAAGTAACACCATCACTGCCTAGTCCCTTTACTCTAAACATCATCACCACCTAATTGTACCTGGATAGAAATCACAACATTTGTGACATAACAAAGTAACACCATCACTGCCTAGTCCCTTCACTATAAGCATCTTCGCATCCTAATTGTACCTGGATAGAAATCACAACATTTGTGACACAACAAAGTAACACTATCACTGCCTAGTTCCTTCACTCTAACCATCATCATCACCTAATTGTACCTGGATAGAAATCACAACATTTGTGACACAACAAAGTAACACCATCACTGCCTAGTCCCTTCACTATAACCATCATCACCACCTAATTGTACCTGGATAGAAATCACAACATTTGTGGCATAACAAAGGAACACCATCACTGCCTAGTTCCTTCACTCTAACCATCATCACCACCTAATTGTACCTGGATAGAAATCACAACATTTGTGACATAATAAAGTAACACCATCACTGCCTAGTTCCTTCACTCTAAACATCATCACCACCTAACTGTACCTGGATAGAAATCACAACATTTGTGACATAATAAAGTAACACCATCACTGCCTAGTCCCTTCACTCTAAACATCATCACCACCTAACTGTACCTGGATAGAAATCATAACATTTGTGACATAACAAAGTAACACCATCACTGCCTAGTTCCTTCACTCTAACCATCATCACCACCTAATTGTACCTGGATAGAAATCACAAAATTTGTGACATAACAAAGTAACACCATCACTGCCTAGTTCCTTCACTCTAACCATCATCACCACCTAATTGTACCTGGATAGAAATCACAACATTTGTGACATAATAAAGTAACACCATCACTGCCTAGTCCCTTCACTATAACCATCATCACCACCTAACTGTACCTGGATAGAAATCATAACATTTGTGACATAATAAAGTAACACCATCACTGCCTAGTCCCTTTACTCTAACCATCATCACCACCTAATTGTACCTGGATAGAAATCACAACATTTGTGACATAATAAAATAACAACATCACTGCCTAGTCCCTTCACTATAACCATCATCCCCACCTAATTGTACCTGGATAGAAATCACAACATTTGTGACATAATAAAGTAACACCATCACTGCCTAGTCCCTTTACTCTAAACATCATCACCACCTAATTGTACCTGGATAGAAATCACAACATTTGTGACATAATAAAGTAACACCATCACTGCCTAGTCCCTTCACTCTAAACATCATCACCACCTAAATGTAACTGGATAGAAATCATAACATTTGTGACATAATAAAGTAACACCATCACTGCCTAGTCCCTTCACTCTAAACATCATCACCACCTAATTGTACTTGGATAGAAATCACAACATTTGTGACATAATAAAGTAACACCATCACTGCCTAGTCCCTTCACTCTAAACATCATCATCATCTAATTGTACCTGGATAGAAATCACAACATTTGTGATATAACAAAGTAACACCATCACTGCCTAGTCCCTTCACTCTAATCAACATCACCACATAATTGTACCTGGATAGAAATCACAACATTTGTGACCTAACAAAGTAACACCATCACTGCCTAGTCCCTTCACTCTAATCAACATCACCACCTAATTGTACCTGGATAGAAATCACAACATTTGTGACATAATAAAGTAACACCATCACTGCCTAGTCCCTTCACTATAACCATCATCATCACCTAACTGTACCTGGATAGAAATCATAACATTTGTGACATAATAAAGTAACACCATCACTGCCTAGTCCCTTTACTCTAACCATCATCACCACATAATTGTACCTGGATAGAAATCACAACATTTGTGACACAACAAAGTAACACCATCACTGCCTAGTTCCTTCACTCTAACCATCATCATCACCTAATTGTACCTGGATAGAAATCACAACATTTGTGACACAACAAAGTAACACCATCACTGCCTAGTCCCTTCACTATAACCATCATCACCACCTAATTGTACCTGGATAGAAATCACAACATTTGTGGCATAGCAAAGTAACACCATCACTGCCTAGTTCCTTCATTCTAACCATCATCACCACCTAATTGTACCTGGATAGAAATCACAACATTTGTGACATAATAAAGTAACACCATCACTGCCTAGTCCCTTTACTCTAAACATCATCACCACCTAACTGTACCTGGATAGAAATCACAACATTTGTGACATAATAAAGTAACACCATCACTGCCTAGTTCCTTCACTCTAAACATCATCACCACCTAACTGTACCTGGATAGAAATCACAACATTTGTGACATAATAAAGTAACACCATCACTGCCTAGTCCCTTTACTCTAAACATCATCACCACCTAACTGTACCTGGATAGAAATCACAACATTTGTGACATAATAAAGTAACACCATCACTGCCTAGTCCCTTCATTCTAAACATCATCACCACCTAACTGTACCTGGATAGAAATCACAACATTTGTGGCATAGCAAAGTAACACCATCACTGCCTAGTTCCTTCACTATAACCATCATCACCACCTAATTGTACCTGGATAGAAATCACAACATTTGTGGCATAACAAAGTAACACCATCACTGCCTAGTTCCTTCACTCTAACCATCATCACCACCTAATTGTACCTGGATAGAAATCACAACATTTGTGACATAATAAAGTAACACCATCACTGCCTAGTCCCTTTACTCTAAACATCATCACCACCTAACTGTATCTGGATAGAAATCACAACATTTGTGACATAATAAAGTAACACCATCACTGCCTAGTTACTTCACTCTAAACATCATCACCACCTAACTGTACCTGGATAGAAATCACAACATTTGTGACATAATAAAGTAACACCATCACTGCCTAGTCCCTTCATTCTAAACATCATCACCACCTAACTGTACCTGGATAGAAATCACAACATTTGTGACATAATAAAGTAACACCATCACTGCCTAGTCCCTTCACTCTAAACATCATCACCACCTAATTGTACCTGGATAGAAATCACAACATTTGTGACATAATAAGGTAACACCATCACTGCCTAGTCCCTTCACTATAACCATCATCACCACCTAATTGTACCTGGATAGAAATCACAACATTTGTGACATAACAAAGTAACACCATCACTGCCTAGTTCCTTCACTCTAACCATCATCACCACCTAATTGTACCTGGATAGAAATCACAACATTTGTGACATAACAAAGTAACACCATCACTGCCTAGTCCCTTCACTCTAAACATCATCACCACCTAATTGTACCTGGATAGAAATCACAACATTTGTGACATAATAAAGTAACACCATCACTGCCTAATCCCTTCACTCTAAACATCATCACCACCTAACTGTACCTGGATAGAAATCACAACATTTGTGACATAATAAAGTAACACCATCACTGCCTAGTCCCTTCACTCTAAACATCATCACCACCTAACTGTACCTGGATAGAAATCATAACATTTGTGACATAACAAAGTAACACCATCACTGCCTAGTTCCTTCACTCTAACCATCATCACCACCTAATTGTACCTGGATAGAAATCACAACATTTGTGACATAACAAAGTAACACCATCACTGCCTAGTCCCTTCACTATAAGCATCTTCGCATCCTAATTGTACCTGGATAGAAATCACAACATTTGTGACACAACAAAGTAACACTATCACTGCCTAGTTCCTTCACTCTAACCATCATCACCACCTAATTGTACCTGGATAGAAATCACAACATTTGTGACATAACAAAGTAACACCATCACTGCCTAGTTCCTTCACTCTAACCATCATCACCACCTAATTGTACCTGGATAGAAATCACAACATTTGTGACATAACAAAGTAACACCATCACTGCCTAGTCCCTTCACTCTAAACATCATCACCACCTAATTGTACCTGGATAGAAATCACAACATTTGTGACATAATAAAGTAACACCATCACTGCCTAGTCCCTTCACTCTAAACATCATCACCACCTAACTGTACCTGGATAGAAATCACAACATTTGTGACATAATAAAGTAACACCATCACTGCCTAGTCCCTTCACTCTAAACATCATCACCACCTAACTGTACCTGGATAGAAATCATAACATTTTTGACATAACAAAGTAACACCATCACTGCCTAGTTCCTTCACTCTAACCATCATCACCACCTAATTGTACCTGGATAGAAATCACAAAATTTGTGACATAACAAAGTAACACCATCACTGCCTAGTCCCTTTACTCTAACCCTCATCACCACCTAATTGTACCTGGATAGAAATCACAACATTTGTGACATAATAAAGTAACACCATCACTGCCTAGTCCCTTCACTATAACCATCATCACCACCTAACTGTACCTGGATAGAAATCATAACATTTGTGACATAATAAAGTAACACCATCACTGCCTAGTCCCTTTACTCTAACCATCATCACCACCTAATTGTACCTGGATAGAAATCACAACATTTGTGACATAATAAAATAACAACATCACTGCCTAGTCCCTTCACTATAACCATCATCACCACCTAATTGTACCTGGATAGAAATCACAACATTTGTGACATAATAAAGTAACACCATCACTGCCTAGTCCCTTTACTCTAAACATCATCACCACCTAATTGTACCTGGATAGAAATCACAACATTTGTGACATAATAAAGTAACACCATCACTGCCTAGTCCCTTCACTCTAAACATCATCACCACCTAATTGTAACTGGATAGAAATCATAACATTTGTGACATAATAAAGTAACACCATCACTGCCTAGTCCCTTCACTCTAAACATCATCACCACCTAATTGTACTTGGATAGAAATCACAACATTTGTGACATAATAAAGTAACACCATCACTGCCTAGTCCCTTCACTCTAAACATCATCATCACCTAATTGTACCTGGATAGAAATCACAACATTTGTGATATAACAAAGTAACACCATCACTGCCTAGTCCCTTCACTCTAATCAACATCACCACCTAATTGTACCTGGATAGAAATCACAACATTTGTGACATAACAAAGTAACACCATCACTGCCTAGTCCCTTCACTCTAATCAACATAACCACCTAATTGTACCTGGATAGAAATCACAACATTTGTGACATAACAAAGTAACACCATCACTGCCTAGTCCCTTCACTATAAGCATCTTCGCCACCTAATTGTACCTGGATAGAAATCACAACATTTGTGACACAACAAAGTAACACTATCACTGCCTAGTTCCTTCACTCTAACCATCATCATCACCTAATTGTACCTGGATAGAAATCACAACATTTGTGACACAACAAAGTAACACCATCACTGCCTAGTCCCTTCACTCTAACCATCATCATCACCTAATTGTACCTGGGTAGAAATCACAACATTTGTGACATAACAAAGTAACACCATCACTGCCTAGTCCCTTCACTCTAACCATCATCGCCATCTAATTGTACCTGGATAGAAATCACAACATTTGTGACATAACAAAGTAACACCATCACTGCCTAGTTCCTTCACTCTAACCACCATCACCACCTAATTGTACCTGGATAGAAATCACAACATTTGTGACATAACAAAGTAACACCATCACTGCCTAGTTCCTTCACTCTAACCACCGTCACCACCTAATTGTACCTGGATAGAAATCACAACATTTGTGACATAACAAAGTAACACCATCACTGCCTAGTCCCTTCACTCTAACCATCATCACCACCTAACTGTATCTGGATAGAGATCACAACATTTGTGACATAACAAAGTAACACCATCACTGCCTAGTCCCTTCACTCTAACCATCATCGCCATCTAATTGTACCTGGATAGAAATCACAACATTTGTGACATAACAAAGTAACACCATCACTGCCTAGTCCCTTCACTATAACCATCATCACCACCTAACTGTACCTGGATAAAAATCACAACATTTGTGACATAACAAAGTAACACCATCACTGCCTAGTTCCTTCACTCTAACCACCATCACCACCTAATTGTACCTGGATAGAAATCACAACATTTGTGACATAACAAAATAACACCATCACTCCCTAGTCCCTTCACTCTAACCATCATCACCACCTAACTGTACCTGGATAAAAATCACAACATTTGTGACATAACAAAGTAACACCATCACTGCCTAGTTCTTTCACTCTAACCACCATCACCACCTAATTGTACCTGGATAGAAATCACAACATTTGTGACATAACAAAGTAACACCATCACTGCCTAGTCCCTTCACTCTAACCATCATCACCACCTAACTGTACCTGGATAGAAATCACAACATTTGTGACATAACAAAATAACACCATCACTGCCTAGTCCCTTCACTCTAACCATCACCACCACCTAATTGTACCTGGATAGAAATCACAACATTTGTGACATAACAAAGTAACACCATCACTGCCTAGTCCCTTCACTATAAGCATCTTCGCCACCTAATTGTACCTGGATAGAAATCACAACATTTGTGACATAATAAAGTAACACCATCACTGCCTAGTCCCTTCACTATAACCATCATCACCACCTAACTGTACCTGGATAGAAATCACAACATTTGTGACATAACAAAGTAACACCATCACTGCCTAGTCCCTTCACTCTAACCATCATCACCACCTAACTGTACCTGGATAGAAATCACAACATTTGTGACATAACAAAATAACACCATCACTGCCTAGTCCCTTTACTCTAACCATCATCACCACCTAATTGTACCTGGATAGAAATCACAACATTTGTGACACAACAAAGTAACACCATCACTGCCTAGTCCCTTCACTCTAACCATCTTCGCCACCTAATTGTACCTGGATAGAAATCACAACATTTGTGACACAACAAAGTAACACTATCACTGCCTAGTTCCTTCACTCTAACCATCATCATCACCTAATTGTACCTGGATAGAAATCACAACATTTGTGACACAACAAAGTAACACCATCACTGCCTAGTCCCTTCACTCTAACCATCATCATCACCTAATTGTACCTGGGTAGAAATCACAACATTTGTGACATAACAAAGTAACACCATCACTGCCTAGTCCCTTCACTCTAACCATCATCGCCATCTAATTGTACCTGGATAGAAATCACAACATTTGTGACATAACAAAGTAACACCATCACTGCCTAGTCCCTTCACTATAACCATCATCACCACCTAACTGTACCTGGATAAAAATCACAACATTTGTGACATAACAAAGTAACACCATCACTGCCTAGTTCCTTCACTCTAACCACCATCACCACCTAATTGTACCTGGATAGAAATCACAACATTTGTGACATAACAAAATAACACCATCACTGCCTAGTCCCTTCACTCTAACCATCATCACCACCTAACTGTACCTGGATAAAAATCACAACATTTGTGACATAACAAAGTAACACCATCACTGCCTAGTTCTTTCACTCTAACCACCATCACCACCTAATTGTACCTGGATAGAAATCACAACATTTGTGACATAACAAAGTAACACCATCACTGCCTAGTCCCTTCACTCTAACCATCATCACCACCTAACTGTACCTGGATAGAAATCACAACATTTGTGACATAACAAAATAACACCATCACTGCCTAGTCCCTTCACTCTAACCATCACCACCACCTAATTGTACCTGGATAGAAATCACAACATTTGTGACATAACAAAGTAACACCATCACTGCCTAGTCCCTTCACTATAAGCATCTTCGCCACCTAATTGTACCTGGATAGAAATCACAACATTTGTGACATAATAAAGTAACACCATCACTGCCTAGTCCCTTCACTATAACCATCATCACCACCTAACTGTACCTGGATAGAAATCATAACATTTGTGACATAATAAAGTAACACCATCACTGCCTAGTCCCTTTACTCTAACCATCATCACCACCTAATTGTACCTGGATAGAAATCACAACATTTGTGACACAACAAAGTAACACCATCACTGCCTAGTCCCTTCACTCTAACCATCTTCGCCACCTAATTGTACCTGGATAGAAATCACAACATTTGTGACACAACAAAGTAACACTATCACTGCCTAGTTCCTTCACTCTAACCATCATCATCACCTAATTGTACCTGGATAGAAATCACAACATTTGTGACACAACAAAGTAACACCATCACTGCCTAGTCCCTTCACTCTAACCATCATCATCACCTAATTGTACCTGGGTAGAAATCACAACATTTGTGACATAACAAAGTAACACCATCACTGCCTAGTCCCTTCACTCTAACCATCATCGCCATCTAATTGTACCTGGATAGAAATCACAACATTTGTGACATAACAAAGTAACACCATCACTGCCTAGTCCCTTCACTATAACCATCATCACCACCTAACTGTACCTGGATAAAAATCACAACATTTGTGACATAACAAAGTAACACCATCACTGCCTAGTTCCTTCACTCTAACCACCATCACCACCTAATTGTACCTGGATAGAAATCACAACATTTGTGACATAACAAAATAACACCATCACTGCCTAGTCCCTTCACTCTAACCATCATCACCACCTAACTGTACCTGGATAAAAATCACAACATTTGTGACATAACAAAGTAACACCATCACTGCCTAGTTCTTTCACTCTAACCACCATCACCACCTAATTGTACCTGGATAGAAATCACAACATTTGTGACATAACAAAGTAACACCATCACTGCCTAGTCCCTTCACTCTAACCATCATCACCACCTAACTGTACCTGGATAGAAATCACAACATTTGTGACATAACAAAATAACACCATCACTGCCTAGTCCCTTCACTCTAACCATCACCACCACCTAATTGTACCTGGATAGAAATCACAACATTTGTGACATAACAAAGTAACACCATCACTGCCTAGTCCCTTCACTATAAGCATCTTCGCCACCTAATTGTACCTGGATAGAAATCACAACATTTGTGACATAATAAAGTAACACCATCACTGCCTAGTCCCTTCACTATAACCATCATCACCACCTAACTGTACCTGGATAGAAATCATAACATTTGTGACATAATAAAGTAACACCATCACTGCCTAGTCCCTTTACTCTAACCATCATCACCACCTAATTGTACCTGGATAGAAATCACAACATTTGTGACATAATAAAATAACAACATCACTGCCTAGTCCCTTCACTATAACCATCATCACCACCTAATTGTACCTGGATAGAAATCACAACATTTGTGACATAATAAAGTAACACCATCACTGCCTAGTCCCTTTACTCTAAACATCATCACCACCTAATTGTACCTGGATAGAAATCACAACATTTGTGACATAATAAAGTAACACCATCACTGCCTAGTCCCTTCACTCTAAACATCATCACCACCTAATTGTAACTGGATAGAAATCATAACATTTGTGACATAATAAAGTAACACCATCACTGCCTAGTCCCTTCACACTAAACATCATCACCACCTAATTGTACTTGGATAGAAATCACAACATTTGTGACATAATAAAGTAACACCATCACTGCCTAGTCCCTTCACTCTAAACATCATCATCACCTAATTGTACCTGGATAGAAATCACAACATTTGTGATATAACAAAGTAACACCATCACTGCCTAGTCCCTTCACTCTAATCAACATCACCACCTAATTGTACCTGGATAGAAATCACAACATTTGTGATATAACAAAGTAACACCATCACTGCCTAGTCCCTTCACTCTAATCAACATCACCACCTAATTGTACCTGGATAGAAATCACAACATTTGTGACATAACAAAGTAACACCATCACTGCCTAGTCCCTTCACTATAAGCATCTTCGCCACCTAATTGTACCTGGATAGAAATCACAACATTTGTGACACAACAAAGTAACACTATCACTGCCTAGTTCCTTCACTCTAACCATCATCATCACCTAATTGTACCTGGATAGAAATCACAACATTTGTGACACAACAAAGTAACACCATCACTGCCTAGTCCCTTCACTCTAACCATCATCATCACCTAATTGTACCTGGGTAGAAATCACAACATTTGTGACATAACAAAGTAACACCATCACTGCCTAGTCCCTTCACTCTAACCATCATCGCCATCTAATTGTACCTGGATAGAAATCACAACATTTGTGACATAACAAAGTAACACCATCACTGCCTAGTTCCTTCACTCTAACCACCATCACCACCTAATTGTACCTGGATAGAAATCACAACATTTGTGACATAACAAAGTAACACCATCACTGCCTAGTTCCTTCACTCTAACCACCGTCACCACCTAATTGTACCTGGATAGAAATCACAACATTTGTGACATAACAAAGTAACACCATCACTGCCTAGTCCCTTCACTCTAACCATCATCACCACCTAACTGTACCTGGATAGAGATCACAACATTTGTGACATAACAAAGTAACACCATCACTGCCTAGTCCCTTCACTCTAACCATCATCGCCATCTAATTGTACCTGGATAGAAATCACAACATTTGTGACATAACAAAGTAACACCATCACTGCCTAGTCCCTTCACTCTAACCATCATCACCACCTAACTGTACCTGGATAAAAATCACAACATTTGTGACATAACAAAGTAACACCATCACTGCCTAGTTCCTTCACTCTAACCACCATCACCACCTAATTGTACCTGGATAGAAATCACAACATTTGTGACATAACAAAGTAACACCATCACTGCCTAGTCCCTTCACTCTAACCATCATCACCACCTAACTGTACCTGGATAAAAATCACAACATTTGTGACATAACAAAGTAACACCATCACTGCCTAGTTCTTTCACTCTAACCACCATCACCACCTAATTGTACCTGGATAGAAATCACAACATTTGTGACATAACAAAGTAACACCATCACTGCCTAGTCCCTTCACTCTAACCATCATCACCACCTAACTGTACCTGGATAGAAATCACAACATTTGTGACATAACAAAATAACACCATCACTGCCTAGTCCCTTCACTCTAACCATCACCACCACCTAATTGTACCTGGATAGAAATCACAACATTTGTGACATAACAAAGTAACACCATCACTGCCTAGTCCCTTCACTATAAGCATCTTCGCCACCTAATTGTACCTGGATAGAAATCACAACATTTGTGACATAACAAAGTAACACCATCACTGCCTAGTCCCTTTACTCTAACCATCATCACCACCTAATTGTACCTGGATAGAAATCACAACATTTGTGACATAATAAAATAACAACATCACTGCCTAGTCCCTTCACTATAACCATCATCACCACCTAATTGTACCTGGATAGAAATCACAACATTTGTGACATAATAAAGTAACACCATCACTGCCTAGTCCCTTTACTCTAAACATCATCACCACCTAATTGTACCTGGATAGAAATCACAACATTTGTGACATAATAAAGTAACACCATCACTGCCTA
Organism: Escarpia spicata; assembly: GCA_963995525.1. Taxonomy (NCBI): domain Eukaryota; kingdom Metazoa; phylum Annelida; class Polychaeta; order Sabellida; family Siboglinidae; genus Escarpia; species Escarpia spicata. Next base: position 48,442,402 of record OZ023217.1, read on the forward strand.
GTCCCTTCACTCTAAACATCATCACCACCTAATTGTAACTGGATAGAAATCATAACATTTGTGACATAATAAAGTAACACCATCACTGCCTAGTCCCTTCACTCTAAATATCATCACCACCTAATTGTACCTGGATAGAAATCACAACATTTGTGACATAATAAAATAACAACATCACTGCCTAGTCCCTTCACTATAACCATCATCACCACCTAATTGTACCTGGATAGAAATCACAACATTTGTGACATAATAAAGTAACACCATCACTGCCTAGTCCCTTTACTCTAAACATCATCACCACCTAATTGTACCTGGATAGAAATCACAACATTTGTGACATAATAAAGTAACACCATCACTGCCTAGTCCCTTCACTCTAACCATCATCACCACCTAATTGTACCTGGATAGAAATCACAACATTTGTGACATAATAAAGTAACACCATCACTGCCTAGTCCCTTTACTCTAAACATCATCACCACCTAATTGTACCTGGATAGAAATCACAACATTTGTGACATAATAAAGTAACACCATCACTGCCTAGTCCCTTCACTCTAACCATCATCGCCATCTAATTGTACCTGGATAGAAATCACAACATTTGTGACATAACAAAGTAACACCATCACTGCCTAGTTCCTTCACTCTAACCACCATCACCACCTAATTGTACCTGGATAGAAATCACAACATTTGTGACATAACAAAGTAACACCATCACTGCCTAGTTCCTTCACTCTAACCACCGTCACCACCTAATTGTACCTGGATAGAAATCACAACATTTGTGACATAACAAAGTAACACCATCACTGCCTAGTCCCTTCACTCTAACCATCATCACCACCTAACTGTACCTGGATAGAGATCACAACATTTGTGACATAACAAAGTAACACCATCACTGCCTAGTCCCTTCACTCTAACCATCATCGCCATCTAATTGTACCTGGATAGAAATCACAACATTTGTGACATAACAAAGTAACACCATCACTGCCTAGTCCCTTCACTCTAACCATCATCACCACCTAACTGTACCTGGATAAAAATCACAACATTTGTGACATAACAAAGTAACACCATCACTGCCTAGTTCCTTCACTCTAACCACCATCACCACCTAATTGTACCTGGATAGAAATCACAACATTTGTGACATAACAAAGTAACACCATCACTGCCTAGTCCCTTCACTCTAACCATCATCACCACCTAACTGTACCTGGATAAAAATCACAACATTTGTGACATAACAAAGTAACACCATCACTGCCTAGTTCTTTCACTCTAACCACCATCACCACCTAATTGTACCTGGATAGAAATCACAACATTTGTGACATAACAAAATAACACCATCACTGCCTAGTCCCTTCACTCTAACCATCACCACCACCTAATTGTACCTGGATAGAAATCACAACATTTGTGACATAACAAAGTAACACCATCACTGCCTAGTCCCTTCACTATAAGCATCTTCGCCACCTAATTGTACCTGGATAGAAATCACAACATTTGTGACATAACAAAGTAACACCATCACTGCCTAGTCCCTTCACTATAACCGCTGTCGGATCTATATGTATATAGACTAATCATCAACTCGTGCCCAACATGCTAAGATATAACTGTCGACACCGCCACTGTCAGATTCTCAGTCATATCCCCATTATGCACTTAACCCTTTTTTGTCCCGGTAAAGTAGCTGCTGGTCTCAATAAACTAGTTCCTGATTTTACTAAACTAGCTCCAGGTCTCACTAAACTCGCTGCTTGTCTGACTACAATAATCGCTGGTCTAATGATACGAACTCCTGCCCTGACTAAACTCGCTGCTCGCAAAATTGCACTTGCTGCTGGTGTATCAATTACATTTGCTGGTGTAATTATACTAGCTGCTTGTGTAATTATGCTCAGCGCTGGCTTGCCTACACGCTGCTCTGGTATGACTAAATTTACCTTATTTGATTTCTTGTGTGACCGGACTATAGCCAATTTTTTAAGTTTGTGTGCCAAAATCTGAGCATTTTCCGAAGCTACCTCATTTATAGTCAGACCCCGTTTCTTGTGTAAAGATCTTTTCCTCCCACCCCATCTTTCTCTAGCATTATGCGGAATTTGGACTTGAGACTGGTACGGGTCACCCATGTTAAATGCAGGAAATTTCAACTCATAATTACTATTTTTGTTAGAGATAGGGCCTCCCTTCCTTCTGAAACCTGCCTTATGAGGATGTCTTTTAGGTAGTCTACCAGGGAAGAAAGTTGGAGCTGCTGGTTTTGCTGGATCATGAAGGAGTTTAAGTAAAACACCCCTTTTAGCATGTTTTTCCTGTAATTTAGTTGCCTGGTGGGATATTTTCAATAATGACTGGGTACAACCAAAACATTACCTCGGCCTTGTATATTATTCCTAGTGGGGAAGAGTGTGGTCAAACCAGGAGGTATTTTTGGTACAGTTGCAAAATACAATTCCAACAAGTGTAAGCGGTCAATGCAATTATGCGTGGTTGCTAGCACTGCATGTAAATGTTTACAGAAATACGGCTGTCCTTTGTGAATAAAACCTAAACGTGTGCAAATAGTAAGGGATATATTGACAAAGTAAACACCCTCATCTGGTGCCGGAACAGGCAGGTACTGGGCTACATCATGGAATGTCTTAGCTGCCTGTCGGTTCAACTGTGTAAGCAAATTGTGACTAGCTGCATTTAGTGAATAATCATGGTCATTTCCAGATTGCTTTTGGTCTTCTGAAGTAATAAATGAAAATAAGATCACCCGTTACAAAATAAACACTTTGCTTGAATGTAACCATAGTGTAACCAAACAGTCTTAGAAATGCTGATGGCAGGATTTGCAGGAAAATTGAATTTGTGTTTAATTTTCTTATATATTCTAATGACCAATGCATCACATGGTGCAATAAATCATTATGGCTGAACAAATAGTAACATTTCTATTTTTAACATTTAAACAGATTGTTTTTTAATGTAAACTAATAGCCAAAATGTTGCCTATTACTAGGCTGACCCGTTCAATATGCAATGTGATTAAGTGTGTGATATGACTCGAAGGTCGAGGAGGTGTAGGTCAAGGGGGTGTGGGTCTTGAAGATATCGTTAGAGGGGTGTGGGTCGAGGGGATATGGATCGAGAGGGTGTGGGTCGAAGGGGTGTCGGTTGATGGGATGTGGGTCAAAGGGGTGTGGGTCGAGTGGGTGTAGGTCGAGGGTTGGGGGTGGAGGAGTTGTGGTTTGGGGTCGAGGGGGAGGGGGTGTTTGTTGAGAGAGGGTGGCGATTGAGGGGTGGAATGTTGAACCACTCACCTCTGTTGTCATGTCGACTATCTCAAAGTAGGTGGCCATGTTGGGCAGGAGACCACTGGCCAGGGCGACCATCGCCGCACTGGAGGACAGGAGACTGTAGAGCAGCGCCCGGTTCTCTCGCAAACTCTCCATGAACGGATGACCCTGAAAGAACGTAGTTCCACTCAAACAGTGTATATGTGACACGTCTTCTTCTATTTAATGACCACCTTCATTTGGTTAAAGATGGTGTAATTCAGGGGGTAATCTTTGACAACAGGAAAGAGAAGAGATGTAGTAGTGCGATTTAGTGGGATGTAGAAAGGGAGGAATGGGATGGGAGGGGTGTTTATACAATGGGATGGGAGGGGTGTTTATACAATGGGATGGGAGGGGTGTTTATACAAAGGGATGGGAGGGGTGTTTATACAATGGGATGGGAGGGGTGTTTATACAATGGGATGGGAGGGGTGTTTATACAATGGGATGGGAGGGGTGTTTATACAATAGGATGGGAGGGGTGTTTATACAATGGGTTGGGAGGAGTGTTTATACAAAGGGATGGGTGGGGTGTTTATATAATGGGATGGGAGGGGTGTTTATACAATGGGATGGGAGGGGTGTTTATACAATAGGATGGGAGGGGTGTTTATACAATGGGTTGGGAGGAGTGTTTATACAAAGGGATGGGTGGGGTGTTTATATAATGGGATGGGAGGGGTGGTTATACGCTTGAGCCTGGACTAAAAAATTCAGGGTGGTCGTAGATACCACTTCTTGGGGCACGTTATTCCACTCGGCTGTTGTGCGTTGGAAAAACAACATCTTCCTGCTTGTGTACAGTGTTGAGGTAGTTTATACCCGACATCGCAACTGTTCATACCTTAAGATATATTTTGGCAGGACAAAGTTATGAGCATCTTGTACAATGGTAACATTTCACTTGAATAATAATATCCGTTTAAGTCAATTTGTTGTGAAGTTATCAATGGTTGAACTAACCCACCAGACGATTTCAAGTTTTGAGACAGACATCATCAAAGTTATGTATTTACATGTCAAATCCTACACATTTCAAACCATTACATGCATCAAAACACTTTGTAAAGACAATAAAATTCATACTGCAATACAAAAACTGGTAGTGAATTGTACACTATTTCTAAAATTACAAATAAACCAAATATCGATACCATAATTCCTACGAATGTATTTTGGCTTTACCTCAATTTTGGTAAATGTATCTTATGGTTCAAACCACTGCGTCCTGTCACATTATACATATGGTATGAGATTGACGTCGGCCATTAGTCCAGTTATTTCGCTGACGCATACATAATTATCTATTGGTCACACAACACGCTTTTCTATAAAAATAAAATCTAAGATTTCATAATCGAGAGCAAATGTGGTCGTTTGCATGGTGACATATAAATCTTAAAGTTTATAACAGATGTTGTGATTTGAACAATGACATACAAACCTTTTAGTTGACTGCAAATGTTGTGATTTGTATTGTAACTGAGATCGGATAGATGGTGGAATTGACTAGAGTCAGTTAGAATGTTTCATCCAAGTCGACAAACTTCTCTTCTCAAGAAGCAAAATATAATTATTAAAACAATTCTGAATTACAATATTAAAATAACATTAACATTTTAGATAAAGAACTATATCATGATGTCTAAAGCATCAACCATTATTGACAACAAATAGTGAAATAATTGAACATTAAAATAACAGTTAAAATAAACTTAAAAGTAACAACTATTAATACTTACTTAGACTTAGTTCCTCCTGTTCCTTTCGGGACACCGGGCGACAAGCTTCCTCCATCTACTACGGTCTTTCGCAATTTCTTTGGCCTCATTCCAAGTAATTTCCATTTCTGCCAGATCTTCTTTAAATGTCTTGCGCCAGGTCTTAGTCGGCCTTCCTCTCCTTCTGTTTCCACCTTCAGGCACCCATTCCATTGCAACATGTGCTGTTCTCTCTCTTGGTAGGCGTAGGATGTGTCCCGCTAGTCTTCGTCGTCGAGACTTAACTATGTAATGCAGGCTATCCAGACCTGCCCTCCCCATCACTTCTTCATTGGTGATGTGCTCTCTCCACGATATGCCCAATATGTACCGGAGACATCGTCGGTGAAATATGTCTAGTTTGTTTATATCCTCGCCGTATTCTTCCACGTTTCACAGACATATATCGTTGTTGGTATTACGATTGGCATGTAAAGACGTAGTTTTATGTCCTTTCTGTGGTGTTACTGGACCATATTGCCTATCCTCGCTCGTGCATCTACTTCCACGTCGCCGTTCCTAGAAATGTAAGTTTCGAAGTAAGGGAAGTTCTCGACGCATAGCAACTCTTGCTGACCGATCACAATGTGGGGGTCAGATCCATCACCAACTGACAATGTTTTTGTCTTCCCATAGCTGATTCGTAATCCGACCATCTCTCCATTTTCGTTTTAATCATTGGTCATCTCTTGCAGGATCTCCGGCGTGTGGCTGAGCAGTGCAATATCATCGGCAACGTCAAGGTCTTTCAACCTATTATTTATCCATTTAACACCAAAGTTCGGATCTTTCATCGTTTTCCTCATGATCAAGTCGATAACAACAACAAAAAGGAACAGGGACAGGATGCAACCTTGACGTACACCTGTCTCTATATCGAACATGTCTATGTAGCCATTGTTGGTCTTGATGCAGCAGTTGGTGTTTCGGGGTAACGATTTGAAAATGTCTATATATTTGCTTGGTATGCCGTATAGCTTCAGGATTTGCCAATGCAAATCTCTGTGGACACTGTCGAAAGCCTTCTTAAAATGAATGAAACTGACTAAAAGAGGTATCTGTATCTGGAATTCTCTGCTTTGTTCGATGATGTTTCGCAATGTGAAAGTCTGCTCACAGCATGACCTTCATATTCAAAAACCAGCTTGTTCCTCCCGGAGCTATCTTCAGCCGGTTTAGGATCACACTGCAGAACACTTTTCCAGATACTGACATCAATGTTATTCCTCGCCAGTTATTGCAATCGTTCAGGCACCCCTTCTTTGGTAACGTCACGATCACTCCTCGTCTCCAATCATCAGGAACTTCCTCCTCAGATCAGATTGAACAAGTAGGTTAACTCGTCTACAACCCCGTCCTTGCCATGTTTCAATAGTTCGGCCGATGCTTCATCAAGGCCCGCTGCCTTGTTGTTCTTGAGGCTATTGATGGCTTTGGAAACTTCTGCCCTGGTGATGTCATTGGTGATGCCATCAAGCTCTTTTGTATTTGGTTCCTGTTCGAAGTTGAAGAGTGTGGTTGGTGTTGGTTGATTTAGTACTTCTCGGAAGTGTTCAATCCACCTCGTGGCTTGTTCCTCGCTTGTTAGAAGCACTCTGCCATCTTTGTCTTTTATTGGTATGTTGGAATTGCTTTTCGCGCTAGTTGGCTCTCTCACAATCCTATACAGCGTTTTCGAGTAATTCCGTTCTGCTACTGTTTGTGCTTCTTTATCTTTCTCTTGTTTCTTCTCTGGCTTCCACCCTATCAGTGCTTTTGTAGCATCCTTATTCAGGATGATGCCAACTCCATGGACGTGGTGATCTTCATTTCCGGAGTAGTGTACAGTTTTATCTCCGCTGTTGAAGCGTCCCTGTCCTGTCCATCTCATCTCGTTTACGCCTAGAATATCTAGATGGTAAGCCTTCATTTCCTTCAGCACTTGCTCCATCCGCCCGCTCTGAAAGAGTGCCTACTCTGGTGTTAGTTTTGGCGTTAAAGATATGGCTCATCGGGGGTCGAGCTTCCTGACGGCTTTCACTCAACCCTGTCATAGATACATATGTAGGTGTAGATACATATGTAGGTGCAGATGCATCCACATTTATGGATGTGCCTTCTCTTCGTTCCCTTGAAAGTGTACCGAAATAGCTTCTTCTCGTCGTTTCTGTAGTAGGGTTTGTTTTTACGGTGTAGGGTTACTGGCCCTACGCCCAATCCTCCTCCTTTTTCAACCTGGCTTGGGACAGGCTATGGCGGAGTTATATACTATTAATAACTAGCATATATACTGTATATATATATATTTGTTTTACTAGCAGCGCTTTAAGACATACCTTTATGTAGTCTTGTCTTCCTCTTTCTAAATACTCTTTTTGTATATATGTCACGGATTAGCGTACACTAGATGGCTCAGTCTAGTAGGGTTCTTATATATCAAGGTTAACGCATATGAGAAAGAACGGTTATCGTGAACAAGCAACAAAGAACGAGGAAAATTTAATAAACTTTATTACAAGCTTGTTTGGTAAATATCTCGATTATCAAAAATAAAAAGAATAAAGAAATCCCGTAACCAAATCTTAATAGAACATAATAAACAATAACACTGAAACTTTGAATATATCTAACTAAGAAAATAAATCTACAATTAATCTTTCAATTATCAAATTCCACTTCCTTTCTAAGGTGGATTATACCACTACACGACCAAACACTAGGCGCCAAGTGTTACCTAAGAATAACTCCCATAATATAAATACACAGTATATAGCTAGTCCTCGCGGACTCTCGTTACAGTAATCTGTTACAACACACACGCACACGCACACACACACACACACACACACACACACACACACACACACACACACACACACACACACACACACGCACACATGAATACTTCAAGGGTAATAATACCTCACTTCAAAACCACAGATAACTACCAATCATAACAGCAAATAATAGAAAGTTCAATCAGAAAATAGACATTTACACTGGGCTAGTCCCATCTCGAATATATACGAACGTTTGTTGATGTCAACACGCCGAGCTCAGAATACAATCAGAACGGTGTATCTCGGCCACACGAGTGATGATGCTGGACAATTACGATTGCCGTCGTACGCCGCGAATTCTCGAGTCGCGTCCGTTCTATAATCGACTTGTCTCGCACGGTCGCAAACGATTGCGAAGTCGGTAAAATGCGTTCGCGTGAAAGACGACACCGGGCAGTAGATGCTTACCGCCGGCCGCTACGAATTCGATCGAGAGGTCTTGCCCTGTCGCAAACGATCGAGAAGTCGGATGAACGGGTTCGCGCGAATGACGACGCCTGGCAGTATTACGTTTACCGCCGGCCGTTACGAGTCGCATTCGATCAAGCTTTCTGACGATGTCGCTGTGAGACCGCTGTTCGTGGATGGCCCGAGGTGGGTGAGCGCGTCGCGATTATTGTTCATCGACACAAATACGTTGGGGCCGACCGGAACGTTGCTTTAATAAACCGCTGACGTGGCGGCATGGCTTCTTCGAAGCTCGAACTGTCACTCTGGACGCTGAATGTTACACACACACAAGCTTGGGAACGTAACCCACGTTAACGATTCCCACCACGCTTAACGACTTGATTCTCTTGCCTCTTGGCAGCAGGGCAACCTGTCTCGTTCAACCCTGGATCTGTCCCAGTCCTTCGCCAGTGCCCAGATGGCGAAATGCAGTGTTTCTCCTGGTATATTATGAGGCGGGTCGCCTCGCCGTTTTTCTGTGCCGCCTCGCCCAAAATTTGCCGAAATTGCCGCCTCGTAGCAATTTCGTACGCCCATTTTTTTCGTTCTTTCGCGATATATTCAGCGCCGGCGAGCGGCGCGAAATGACACCATAAAGTCACTTATATTCCTGCAAAATCGCGGATTTGTAGCAACATCGTTTAGTCGTCTTAACGATAACGTCGCTCAGAGCGGTTAGGATTTAACTCCATTGGACAACGTGAAAGATACCGTTTGTCCAATCACGGAATATTCCTGCGGTATCCCCGGTGTCTCCAATGGTGACACCTCGCGGAGTTTCGACATACTAGAAATCTTGACATTCATGTAAATGGCGCCCAAACGGTAACTTGCGTTTTGGTTTATGATGGTGGTGGGAGTGAAAACCGTGCAGGCTGATGGCACTATGTCACTAGTCGGCGCTTGTGTCGAATCCGGACTCTTTTGACGCCCAAATAAAAACCGTGCATCATGTTCACTAGTCGGCACTTGTATCGAATCCGGACTCTTTTGAAGCCCAAATAAAAACCGTGCATCATGTTCACTAGTCGGCGCTTGTGTCGAATCCGGACTCTTGAAGCCCAAATAAAAACCGTGCATCATGTTCACTAGTCGGCGCTTGTGTCGAATCCGGACTCTTTTGAAGCCCAAATAAAAACCGTGCATCATGTTCACTAGTCAGCACTTGTATCGAATCCGGACCCTGTCTAAGCTGGAATAGCGACCCGGTTTGCTCTAGTCTGTTACCGCACAGCGCGCGTAAAATGAGAGCTATTATGCTATAGCAGCGTACGTTTATACAAACCGGGGCGCTATTTACGCCTCATATGGGCGTAAGACGCAATATTCTTAAAGGTAAATATGCCTAGGTCAGGCTAGGATAATGTTGAATGATGGAACTATCTCACTGATGTATCAAAGTTAAGCAAAACTCAAGTTATAACGGCAAAATCAATTCAAGGTGGGTCTGGATTTGACGCAAATGCCTACAGGCACAGTGTCAGTGACAAGTCTATTCAACTAATGTTCTGTCGGGTTTTTTAAAAGCAAAATAAGGAATGTGATTCGTAAGATTTCTTTGTGCTAAATATATAATACATATTCCGACAAAGTTGTGCAAATAAACGTTTGGGAAAGTTGATTTGAGTTAAGTATTTACTTATAAACCACCAAAGTTCACATCTCATAAAATACGCCTACTGCCCAAAACCGTGTATACTAATGGATTATCAATAACTTGGGTTAGATAATGATGTTTGCACAGAAATTGGATATACTAAACACCTTATCCTGTTTTATAAAAAGGACACAATTTGAGAAACGTTCTTACGATTAACAGAAACATACTTTTGTGGCATTCCATAAATGAATGTTTAATTAATTGCATAGCATGCTAGCAGCAAATAAGATATAATCTTTGGAACATAAACAACCTCCAATTTACCATAATATTATAATCATTTAAAGGTAATGATGAAAGAGTCTTCAGATGATACCCGTGGATGCTTACCAGAGAAGTCGAGATGGTGTTCGATTGAACAGATCTGCCAGGGAGTAAAAAGGTAAAGCGCTTTCAGCAGTCCTGCGCTTTATAAGATCTTACCTTTTAATTTTTTACTGACTCTGTCAGCGTTGTAACAAGGCCAAGGGTTAGTGCAAAAAAACATAACCACAGCCAAGTACCAGTGGTCAAGTGGAAACCACACCTCTACTGAGTACCAGTGGTAAAATGGAAACCACACCTCAACACGATGAAGCAATCATGATTACTGACTTTTATCAATCATGATTACCACATTTACAAGTAGTGTCTTGTTGTTTTATATCCCCCCCCCCCTATATTCAAGAGTAAAGGTTAAAACATACCTCAGAATTCACCATTTTAAAGGTAGTTTTTAAAAAATCTCCGGGACTCGCCTAACAACGCCTCGCGTCTGCGGCGCTCGCGTACCCCATCCCTGCCACCTCGCCCATCATTTTACCCAGGGGAAACACTGAAATGCGTACGACAGACGTTTATATAAGCGGACCTATTTACACATCATATGACAGGTTTCCATCATATTGGCTAATACAATCTACAATTCAAGCTAGGCATTCTGGAACATCCTCTAAGACACAGTGAAACCACCTGCTTGCCTAGAAACGCTAGCAACAGAATACCACGCCCCACTGAGCGCATCTGCAACTGAGTTGCTGTAATTACGTAACTAAGGCGGTTGTTCAACAATATGCCTATCTACTGGCTTGACCGTCTTCATTTACCAAATTAAACCTAAGGAAAGTAGATTTAAACATCCACAAATAGCAGAAATGCTACACGCAAACACTATACACTGTTCCCTTGTCACGGGAAAGGCTATAGTGACGACATTATGAATAGTCACAGTACCTTGTTTGGAGGAGACGAAGTGCGTAGGAACGCCATGGTTCGACGGGACTATATATATACATATGTATATATATACATATATATAATATAAATATGATATATATATTTATATATATATAGCCTATATATGTAGGCCTATGTATATATATGGGGACGCCGACGTTGATTCGCCTTCCCCTAGTCTAGAAAAGATGAACAATTGTTGCAAGTTGTTATTAAGTGTAAACTTCTTAACTACGAGCCTCTTCACGATAACGAGAGTGAATTAGTTATATATTATTAATATAAATTAAACTAAAACTTGATCAGCAAATAAGGCGTGACTAAAACGATGTGTGTTTTTCCTGTAATGAAACGCACGCGATGCTGCGACGTCATTGTTACGTCACAGTTAGCTTATAGGAAAGGTTCAATGTTGCTGATGTGTAAGAAAAACGTTGTTTAATTTTGCTCCAGATGGCGTTATTCGACAAATCACGAAGATGTCAATGATCTCAACCACGGTCCACGGTGACGAGCGCTAGTTGATGAATGACAATTTTAAACAATTCCATACACGATGGAATAGGCGTATTGTTGATCAAGTAAAAAGAGAAATGCAGTCCGGGCTCGTGGTATTGGTCCCGGCTATTGTACTCATCTACTGCAAAACGTCTAAAGCTCAATGTGCGAGCAATCCGTGCGACAATGGAGGAACATGTGTTATCAATGAAGCGACTTATACGTGTAACTGTCTAGCGGATCGGACTGGACCACGCTGCGAAGGAAGGAACTGGGCACTTGAAAGACCCGCAAATCAATCATCAACACATTTAGCAGGTATTACTTCCGCTGAATGTGCTGTTGACGGAAATAGTTATAATTTTCCTTCGCGCACCAAAAACACAAGGAATCCTTGGTGGAAGGTATATTTAGGAAGAGTGATAAACGTTGAAAAGGTGGTCATAGAAGTGCCAACTGGCGTAACTGGAAATATGCATCAAACAAATATTGTCGTGGGTATGTATGATGGCATATACAAAATATGTGGACCTCGAAATTTTAACATGAACACTGATACTGATAGCCGAAATTTCTATTGTTCGTCTGGTGTCAAAGGAAGTATTTTGTTTATAACGAATCACGGTAATGAAGAAACGTGTATAGCTATGCAAGAAATATTTGTGTATGGAAAACTACATTTGCAAGACCAGTGTTTGAGCAATCCATGCGATAATGGAGGAAGTTGTCAGCCGAATGGTACTTTTTATAACTGTGTCTGCCCATCACGTTGGCCTGGGTCAAATTGCGAGGGAACGAACTGGGCACGAGGACAAATTGCAACAATGTCGTCAATATTCCTATATGGGTATCCAGCGTCAAATGCTGTTGATGGAAATACAGAAGGTTTGATGAAGCAAAATATTCTGTACCTCTGTTCACACACCAGGAATGACACTAATCCGTGGTGGAAGGTTGAATTTGGAAACATGATAGAAGTTCAAAAGGTTGTTATAGTGAATCGCCAAGATTGTTGTTCGTGGTTTCTGGATGATTTTGATATTGTAGTAGGCCCACATGGTGGCGCATACAAGACGTGTGGTCCTCGTCGAAATAACATGTCAGGTATTGCAAGGAGAAGTTACCACTGTTCTCCTGGTGTCATAGGGAACACTGTGACTATTACAATTCACGCAAAGCAGCACCTCGTTTTGTGTGAAGTAGAAGTCTATGGAACTTTGAAACCATGTTCGAGCAATCCGTGTTTTAATGGAGGAACATGTCAACTGATTAGAAATGGGACGTCTTATACTTGTTTCTGCCCACCGAGTTCCAATGGATCACATTGTGAACACATTCGTCCATGTTGGAGTAATCCATGCAACAATGGCGGAACTTGTGATGGCACTATGTTGCCCTATAAGTGTGTCTGCCCGACGATATGGACAGGATCAAACTGCGAAATTAAAGAAACGGGTATGAGTACTAAGACGAAGGTATTAATTGGTGTGGGTGCCACCGTAGCAGTTGTCATGGCTGGCGTTGCAGTTACAACTGCCGCAACAGCAGGAACAGCAGGAACTGCAGTCAAAGCGGCGCGTGGTGGCGATATAGCACTAAAGATGACAACCGCTGTTGCAGGGAGGTATGTTCGAACAACATTATTTGGATATGTATCCGATAACGAGGAGGAGGAAGAGAAGGAGGAAGAGAAGGAGGAGGAGCCGGAGGAGGATGATGATACCATGTGAGCTGCAGTTTGTAACAATGTATCTTCAGTGTTTCAAACCGTCAGTGCTTCGTCAAATCTCACTGACGAGGAAAACAAAGTGAAACCGTCAACATCTAACTAACAGTATCTATTAGAATACTTACATACTGGCCGTGATGTGATGTTAAACGTGTTCCCAATACGTCTGCAAACACACCGTATTTCATCACCAATAAACAAAATGGTATGAAAAAATGCTTTTATGAATTACTGAATACTGGTAGAAATTGAAAGTAATTGCTTTTGTTTTGTATTCAGTATTTTTTTATGAACCTTGAACTGTGGCATGAGATGGCTTGCCTAGCAATAAGATAAAAAAAAACGCTACACTTGTATTGATGCAGGAGATATGCTACATTCAAGACAACAAATGCGATAATGAACTTGCTTGAACTCATTGTTTAGTTTTAGTGTGGGTAAGAACGCCTGCAACAATATTAACCAGTGATCCGATTGTTATCACGAAAATAGTTGATAGGGCGGGGAATACGCCTACGTAAAGCAAGACATTTAATAACGGAACGTTGTAAGGTTAATTCGAAAAAAGAGTTTGACAGACAGAAAGAGCAAGTTACACTGTATTAAAATTAATTGCATTAAAAGTGTGATTACACTAAATTCGTAAGTTGTATTACAACATATCATATGTAGGCGGATTGCCGCAATACTGGGGACAATACGTTAACACCACATTTGTTACGTATAACACAAATCTAGGAAATGCCATTTAAGCAAATCTATGTTCGTAGTATACGAATATTATTAATAAATATAAATACCATAATTGATAAACACTGCTGTAATGTTGTCTATTGCAGTGACATACTTCATCACATGGTGTGATTTTGCTAGTACTCATCGGATTCTCAACTGGGACAAATATACATCTTATATCCTGGTGTGCACTGCTTGTCAATTCGCGGTGAAAAAGACAGTTTCTTGATATCGCTAGCAGTCTGTATAATATGTAACTCAACAGCTACGACTCCTATACAGCCTGTATCCTTAGAATCCGAAGGTTTGGACATTATCAACCATCTAATACTTGTTTGGCTGTGGAAATATATTGGAACAAGCGATGTTAAATAGGTAGTTCTGGTTTACACAATCTTGTCGCTGGTCGTCTTCGCTATCTAGTAGCCCTTTTACAAGCCATGACTTTGTGTGGCTGGCGGACATTGGTAATTCCAATTGAATATAGATTCCACATCTTGGACGACATGTATTCGTGGCCATTGAGAAGGCCATGATCCTAATAAATTGTACAGAAGTGGCTCGTTTGTTTGATCTGTTGAACCCATCGTCCCTTAAAATGTATCTTCCTTGCTGTTGACGAACGCTCAGACCAGGATATCTTCCTACAATTACAAAGCCCATGAGTCATTGTTTCCCTGTGGCCATGGCCATGTCATATGCCAAACGCCTGATATCAGGATGAGCTAAACCATGCAAATGAGGCTGTCTTCATTGTGTTGATATAGTTATGAATTTCAAATTCAACTTTCAGTGGCAGCGCCGATGGGGAACTAATCCTAACCTTCCCATGTATACCTACAAAGGCGTAAAGATGGCTGCGAATCGCACCACTGCGGCGGGGCTATACGCCTACTTGGCTGGTAGACGTCTCGCCCCGACAGTATTATTTTTTTAAATAAATAGGTGGAATCCAATAAGCACCCTTATTATCACCCACAATTAATGCTGCTAATGCATTTAAAACTTCGTTATGATAACATATGTAAAAAATGTTACAAAACAGTAAATATGATTACCACGATTTTATTAACACAAATCTAGACGATAAAAGTATTTAAAAAAAAATTAAAACACAAAAATGTGATTTTCATAAATATTTTTGAACATTGACTTTAGCGTTCATGGCTCATAAAGGAGAGGGTTGTTAGCACTACAAAAAAGCATGTGTGGTATGTAGAATTAAGCGAGAAGAAAAGTGGCGTGGGCGTATTGCCTCACATCGATGTATTCCCCTGCCCTACCCTGCATTGCAGCAAAAATTGCAATTAGGTCAGTTACACACTGGGTAAAACGGTTGTCACAAAATCTAGTGTAAGTATTAATAAATTCATAATTGGCGGTACCCGATTTGACATAGCAAGTTATAGGTTCAGGTGCATGCACTAGGATTCGGAGTGAACGAGAGACATAACGTGACATCAGATATGTATGTACGAATAGCCAACTGGCGTTCCCATTTAAATTTTAATACAATATAAACATATTCGGTTCAGTGATAGTTGGCCAACCGTTACTCTGCTATGACATTATATTTATAACACCATACATTGTATTCGACGAGTATGCATCCAAATACGAATTTACTTGGAAGACAATTTAAACAGCTGGTCACTTACACGAAGACGGGTATACACCGTTGTAAAGTCTATGAACTGTAACCAATGTCTCGTGATGTGCGAATGTCAACGTTCGCCTCGGTCGCGTTCGGCGATATGTCAGGACGAAAGTCGCTCGGCGTTCGGCGACCGAATTCACGTAGACGAAAGCAGGCGACTCGGGCGATAAAGTAGACGGTAGATTTGTCTTGTCGATCCCACGCGAAACACCAGGCAACAACACGGAAACGATGTCACGACGTCGGCGATGTCCAGAAAGTCTGTCACGGAGTCTGTGTTACGACAGCTAGCAGACGAAACGGTGGTGGCCTCGTATTCGAAGATCACGTCAAAACGGAACTGTAGACGGTTATCGCTCAGTCTTCTTCAACGCGTGAGAAGTGCAGCGTCTCACAACTAATCAGTACTGTTGACATCGTAGAAGTATTTACCACAGGCGTTGGGCGGACACACATTTCGGCCCAATTCCTGGAGACGAGAGTGCAACACTTTCTTCTGCTCAAATGTTCGTCTGGCCTCGAATGGCCGTCGTGCCCTTATATAGCTTGATGGCCGGAAGTTAGTCTGACCAATTACGACACTTAATACAAATTAAAGTCGCTTCAAAAACCAGCTCCCGAAATCTTTCACACTTCGAAACAATCCATTCAACTCGCTGAGTTTAAAATAGATTTTGCCAGCTAAACGTTTGGCTATATTAGTGCTCATTCAGTCTTTAACTTACGTGAATTACTTACGTAATTAATATCACTGGATTCCCTGTATCGATCCGGATACCACAATGTTTATCGTATATTCTAACTCTCACGAATTAATCCATAATTTTAATAAAACACACACTATTCATAAGCTAGGTGTGACCCTAATGTTTTTCACACCTACATTTTTGTAAACAACTTTTATAAGTTCATAATATAATCTTCTTATAACCACAACATAAGTAGTATGCAAGGTCACCATATTACCAGTCATGTTAAATAATGTCTACTGGTACCAAATCTGGTATACCTAACCGTAAAATTGGCGGTGAACGCTACAAATTAAATCTGAGTCGTCGACAGGTAAAACGTTACACGCCTTAATCGCGAGAGGGCACCAGCGTACCCCTCAGCGACAATACATACTAGAGATGGCAGCACCATCCCATTAACAATACTTCGTAAACAAAACCACTGTTCTAAAGCCTGATTAAATTCTATACAAACCACTTTGTGACAGCGGCCCCGTATGTCGTGTTATCTCACTACTGAGGGAAGCCGTTTTACCCTCTCGTGATATCATAGTAAATAGCAAGCATTGGACAAAATTTACTGTATTCACGGTAACATTTTGTAAGTTCATACAGTCCAGACCGCCAGGGAGTATTGGTAAATTACATTCCAAGGTACAGACAATCGCTGATTGAAACTCTTCATGGCGGCATATACAGATGCGACGTTCCCCATTAATCAGAGGTGAATATAATAAATATTTCGATATTCCCGATAGCGTAACATCACCATGTGTGGGATGTTATATTTAGGTAAATTGTATGTTACCTAGATCTATGTCGGAAACGTTGCACAACGTGATAGGACCTTGCGGCTTAGATATAAATGGGCGGCCTTAGAAAGAGTCAGAATGGCCGCTAGTACAAGAGTCGGGAGATGTAGTCAAGGGTAGCTTTTTACATGTTGATACTACTCTGATTGCTAACATTTTGACTGTCAACCATCCCGCGAGCTATTGATACCTATTTCAGTTTGAGGTCCCGTAGACAGTGCACACGTTTGGCGCGCAATGGTCGAAGAATTGAGTGCTGGACTATCGCTCGGAAGAACCGGGGTTCGAAGCCTGGTGCCGGCAGTACTGGTTCGGCCGCCGTGTGGAAACGGGGGCAATTTCGTTCACCCTACGTTGTCTGTGTATTTCGGAAGTGACGCTATAAGCCGTTGGTCCCTTCTATCTGGTGTTTATATGCCATGGTAAGTAAAATATCCCACGGATGGAAGTGGAAAAAACTGTCGTGGACTCACTGAGCGGATGTCTCATTCTAAAAAACCTTTACGACAGAATCATCAGCAAAATGATGTTGGTCTTATAATTGAAGGAGAAGAAGAACTCGTCGCACCCGAGAACAAACAGCCCCTGACCGCTCCCGCCCGACCGCTGGTGCCATGGATAGACGACAACAGGCAGTTCGCGGTAATGAAGTAGGGAGTCCAGCTGGGACCATTTCAGTAAGATATTAAGCTCTTAAGGAAAATCTATCCTTGAACAGAATCTGATGGACAAATGAAGGAGTATTTTCAAATTGTGTTTCACTAATGTGATCGTTGCTATATTTCCATCATGGTAATCGATAATCTACACAGGTGGCACAATTTGGCAAGATATTGAACAGTTGTAAATTGGTAAGGAAAATTCGGCCCAACAACCACTTGTCAACAACATTTGACTTTTTGTTCACTGTGCGAAGAATTGAAATGAAATCTTGCAGAAGCCACCGACATATCACAGGGGACACTATTTCCGCGTCACACACGGTGCAATGTTTTGATAGGAGCGTCATTTTTGACAATTTTCAGTTTACAAGAGCGTAGAGAGCGCCAACAACTTACACAAAATTATGCTATCAAGTATAATGACACGAAGGGCAGTGGTGCGCAGGGTAAGTTAGATACAGCTTAAACTTTGCTCAAAATTGATTAACAAATGTCACAACAACCTTGTCACAACTTTGACTTTGTCCTTCGCAAAGGCTAAAGCCTAAACGCATACGGCTACGCACACGTCAACCGGTCACGACACTAATGTCGTGTAAACAAATCTTACTTTAGGCAGTTTAGCCAACTTTTAATCGCTAACATTTGGAAGACTTATTTGGCTGTGAATAACTGATTCTCTGCGAGACTGCGTGGAAGTGGACCCAAATTAACACGCAGTTAGTAAAATGTAGCTGTTTATAATAATTAAAGAGTGGTGTAACGTCGTCTTAGAAATTGGCATTTTAGGACCGTTTTTACGGACCGTATCCAGGATGAATTGTTAGCAAAGCAATTATATACCAAACATAGTCACTTAGCGATACGCCATTTAAAATTGGATGGTGACGCCATCTACTGGACTAAGTCTACAGCGCAACAAATATGACCGCCGAGCTAGGACGGCGTCCTTGTGGTGGCTCATGTTGTGCCGTGTTTGGGTACAACAACCGTTCGTCGAAAACACCAGAAAACATTTCTTTTCATTTCCGAAAGACCCAACAAAATAAAGAAAAATATGTAATTATTGTAACGGTACCGGTTCATTTGTTTGGGCCGCTAACTAAATTGACACTGGTGTCGTGTAATCATAATATTACATTTACCGAGTTTCCATCTACACTGCAGACTACGTCTACAGTAGACTACACACTGATTTGAATAAGGTTATAAGCTGTTTAAATAAAAATCGGAACCAGTATTTCTTTTTAAAATGTCAGTATTCGAGGTCAGTAACATTTATTTGATCGACTGAATACAAACAAACGGTTGGAAACGTTGTTTTAGACAGTGAAATGTCTGTGACACGAATTAACGCACCACGTCCACAATGTAATGATATGCACATCATTATGGCTAGCTGCAGATTAGCTGCAGGCAGTTCGTCTTGACCTGGAGAGCGAGGCTGGTGTTTCAGACACAAAGCATAAACGTTTCTTATTAATCCGTGTTCTGTGTTACACGCTACCCAAACAAACACATCAACATGACATGGCGGCAGCGGTGAGATCGTGAATGTATAGTATATCATAGCCTATCAGATGTAGCCTTGGCGAAGTTTTGAAGAACTTTGCGAAACATTGCGAACGATTTCACGCACCAAAAATGGCGCATCGGCTATGAACTGTCATTCTCGATAACCGTGTCAAAGGTCACGTCAGGCGCTGTGTACACTCGCAGGCCTAGAACATTCGTAAAAACGCCTACGCTGATCTGTAAGCTAGTCATGACTCAAAACAATAGTCAGACAGCTGTATACGATTATTATGTAAGCTTAGTCTTAGACTCGTAAAAGCAGTCATACAGCTACACATCGACATTGCCACTCAACGACAACAACGTCAACGAGAACGTCAACGCGATAGCCAATAGCAACATGGACCACGTACCACGAATGGACTGGTCAGTGCCGAATCCGGCCGACACTTTCAAACAGAGAATTGAGTTGTACTTCAAGGCTAAACGCATCGAGACCGCAGATCAAGTTGTCCACATTTTGCTTCAAGTTGGCGATGAGGGTTTGCGACGCTACAACTCTTGGACACTATCCGAAGAGGACAAGAAAGATCCCAAGAAGATATTCGCAGCATTTGAAGAGCAGCTTGAGCCACCGGAAAACTACCGGATCAGTCGTCTGAAACTGACGCACTACAGACAGACGCGCGAAGAAGGATTGGACGATTTCATCAACAGGTGCAAGCTACAAGCTTTAAGGTGCGATTTTGTTGACGACGAATTGAATGAACGTTA
Source organism: Escarpia spicata (assembly GCA_963995525.1). Taxonomy (NCBI): domain Eukaryota; kingdom Metazoa; phylum Annelida; class Polychaeta; order Sabellida; family Siboglinidae; genus Escarpia; species Escarpia spicata. Next base: position 48,462,778 of record OZ023217.1, read on the forward strand.
GTAGTAATGTAGGTGGTGTAGCGGTCGCGCAACTTGCGCTGCGCGGGTGGAAGTGGAAAGTACCCGGATGTAGGTCAAGGTCAAGTACCCGGATGTAGGTCACGTGGCGCCGGTGGCGACACCTATCTGATATGACACGAACTAAAACAGCGCACCTAGCGGATTTTTTCCAAACTAAATCGGACCTCCCATTAGCGCCACCTGGCGGATTTGTTGTGAACTAAATTCAACTGGCGTATATGTCATGAACTTCAAGTGGTGCCATCTAGCGAATAAGTTGTGAACTAAATGTAGAAGTACTGCCCAAATTCGTGTCTCTTGCACGCTTGCGTGCAATAGAGCCCCGTGACGGATACATCATGAACCACAAACACCACTTTATGTGACGTCATGATGCAGTGACATCGTTAAAACTCTGCAGTCTGTGCTTTTGAATTTTCTACTCTACAATCTGTGATCTTTCGACACGCCCACGTGAACTTTATGCTCTGTTTAACATTTTGGAAGATGAACAACATGACTAGTGATAACGTCCGACAAGGGATTTTGTTACCGAAGGCACAGCCTTCTCCGGCTATGGGACCACTCGACCTCTCGACCCAGACAATCAACCCGTACCAACAGCCAACGACCAGTCCAACGACCAGTTCAACGACCAGTTCGACGACCAGTTCGACGACCAGTTCAACGACCAGTCCAATGACCAGTTCAACGACCAGTTCAACGACCAGTCCAATGACCAGTTCAACGACCAGTTCAACGACCAGTTCGACGTCCAGTTCAACGACCAATTCGTCGACCAGTTCAACGACCAGTTCAATGACCAGTCCAACGACCAGTCTGATGACAAGTTCGACGACCAGTTTGTCGAGCAAAACAATTTCATCTCTGTCATCAGCTCCGGCAACCAACCCAACCATCAATCTGATATCGTCACCGCCGACGAAGTGTCAGAAGCTTTCGCCTCGTTATACTTGCTCTATGTGTGGCAGTACCTTCAAGTATAAAGGGAATTGGCCCGCTCATGTGAAGCAGGGCTGCTGCCAAAGGAAGCAAGATAAACAGCGGCGACGTAAACAACTACGACCATCGCAGAGGCCCTTCACCTGCCCGGACTGTGGGACATCGTTCACACGGAAAAATAATTCCAAGCAACACGTCACCAGCGGATGTTGTGCCCGTCGGAAGAGGGCGGTCGAGGACGCCAAGTTGGAATCGCAATCGGCAACGAATGGTCTCGGTGTCGACAGAGACTGACGTGACAGTCGAACAGTTGTGTAATATCGGGAGTTGTTTGCAAGAACCGTTTTCAGAGGAGTGGCGAAACAAATTAAAGCAAATTGTTCTGGCAGTAATGGAGGATGACCTGTAAAGAACTTTCTTTTGTCTTGTTCACGATTAAACTTTGCAAGACTCTGTATCAATGTCAATTCTCCGGTTCTTGTAGTTATGGAGCGTGACATGTAAATACGTTTGTATTGTTCAAGAATAAACTGTGCAAACCTTATCTTGCGTCTTTTTTCGTGTCTTACACTTCACAAGTAAAGAGACAAGATACATAAGATTACGGATGACACATCACACGTTATGTCACGAGACTATGACCGAGATGTGTTACGAGACTTCGGATGACACGAGACAAGAGACGAGACTATGACCGAGATGTGTTACGAGACTTCGGATGTCACGAGACAAGAGACGAGACTATGACCGAGATGTGTCACGAGACTTCGGATGACACGAGACAAGAGACAAGAGATGATGACCGAGATGTGTCACGAGACTTCGGATGACAAGAGACGAGACTATGACCGAGATGTGTCACGAGACTTCGGATGACACGAGACAAGAGACGATACTATGACCGAGATGTATCACGAGACTTCGGATGACACGAGACAAGAGACAAGAGACGATGATCGAGATGTGACACGAGACTTCGGATGACACTTCACACGAGACTACGGATGTCACATCACACAAGATTACGGATGACACATCACGCGAGAGTACCGACGAGACAAGAGATGCCGCGAGATTACGGATGACACATCACACAAGACTACGGGTGACACATCACACGAGAGTACCGACGAGACAAGAGACGAGACTATGCCCAAGATGTGTCACGAGACTTCGAATGACACATCACACGAGACTTCGAATGACACATCACACGAGACTACGGATGTCACATCACACAAGATTACGGATGACACATCACGTGTTATGTCACAAGATTACGGATGACACATCACAAGTTATGTCACAAGATTACGGATGACACATCACACGTTATGTCACGAGACTACGGATGTCACATCACACGAGAGTACGGCCGAGACAAGAGACGAGACTATGCCCAAGATGTGTCACGACACTTCGAATGACACATCACACGAGATTACGGATGACACGAGACAAGAGACGAGACTATGACCGAGATGTGTCACGAGACTTCGGATGACACGAGAACCAACTAGTTGCGTAAACGAAACAGAAACTTAGCCGATTACGCTACACGAATCGAACTATAGACACGAGTTGTACAAACGAAACACTTTAGTTTGACCAACACGCTGCACAAATTTGACAATTCGACGTGTTAGTGTGTGGGATTTGCTTCAAAAAGATGGAATTCCAGGCAATTCGGCGTGTTATCGTGTGTGATTCCGTCAAACAGATGGAATTCCAGACAATTCGACGTGTTATCGCGTGAGATTTGCTTCAAAAAGATGGAATTCCAGGCAATTCGACGTGTTATCGTGTGAGATTCCATCAAAAAGATGGAATTCCAGGCAATTCGACGTGTTATCGTGTGAGATTCCATCAAAAAGATGGAATTCCAGACAATTCGACGTGTTATCGTGTGAGATTCCGTCAAAAAGATGGAATTCCAGACAATTCGACGTGTTATCGCGTGAGATTTGCTTCAAAAAGATGGAATTCCAGGCAATTCGTAACTTCCGGTGTGACATCACTCCCGACGTAGCGTCCCTAGTATAGACGGCCATAGCAAACGAATTTGAAAACTGTTATGACCGAAACACTAAACTGTATACACTAATTTTCGGCGTCATCTCGTTTGCATAACCAATCAGACCGAACGTACATCACGTGACTTCCCTTAACACAAAACTGTATCAGGACTTCATTCAAAGTGGTGACCATCATCATTCCCAACGCCACTCAACGGACACCAATGTAATTAGTCAGAGTATTGCCATCTACCAACCATGACATATCTCTATTCGTCGACACACTTCCGGAAATGGTGAAACCGTAGAGGCCACCATGACAGTCCGTCACGATATTCAAGTAACTTCCGGTATGACATCACATCTATCATAACGACTCCTAGTGGATAATCGGAGTACTACCCCACACGATAGCGAAGGACAACTACCTGACAGGACTCCATTCAAAGAGGTGACCCTCGTGGTTCCCAACGCCACTCAACGGACACCAATGTAATTAGTAAGAGTATTGCCATCTACCGGCCATGATAGTTCTCTATTCGTTGACACACATACTCGTTGGGAATAGCGGAAGCATAGAAAAAAAAGTTCGGGTTAACCTCGCGAAAATTTAAACAACCACCAAAGTGGTTGTATAAATTTTCGCGCGGTTAACCCCAACTTTTTTTTTCTCTAGCTAACCTAATTATCTATTTTTACCCGCTAGATGGCACCATCATGTGACGTAGTACTCCGATTATCCACTAGGGGGCGCTACACCGGATGTGATGTCATACCGGAAGCCACTTGACTGCCATGGCGGCCTCTACTAGGGACGCTACGCCGGAAGTAACGTAGTACCGGAAGTTATTTGAATGACATGGCGACCTGTCATGGCGGCGTCTATGCTTCCGCTATTCCCAACGAGTATGTGTGTCAACGAATAGAGAACTATCATGGCCGGTAGATGGCAATACTCTTACTAATTACATTGGTGTCCGTTGAGTGGCGTTGGGAACCACGAGGGTCACCTCTTTGAATGGAGTCCTGTCAGGTAGTTGTCCTTCGCTATCGTGTGGGGTAGTACTCCGATTATCAACTAGGAGTCGTTATGATAGATGTGATGTCATACCGGAAGTTACTTGAATATCGTGACGGACTGTCATGGCGGCCTCTACGGTTTCACCATTTCCGGAAGTGTGTCGACGAATAGAGATATGTCATGGTTGGTAGATGGCAATACTCTGACTAATTACATTGGTGTCCGTTGAGTGGCGTTGGGAATGATGATGGTCACCACTTTGAATGAAGTCCTGATACAGTTTTGTGTTAAGGGAAGTCACGTGATGTACGTTCGGTCTGATTGGTTATGCAAACGAGATGACGCCGAAAATTAGTGTATACAGTTTAGTGTTTCGGTCATAACAGT
>OZ023217.1:48469663-48624489 GCA_963995525.1 Escarpia spicata
TCTCGTGTGATGTGTCATTCGAAGTCTCGTGTGATGTGTCATTCGAAGTCTCGTGACACATCTTGGACATAGTCTCGTCTCTTGTCTCGTCGGTACTCTCGTGTGATGTGTCACCCGTAGTCTCGTGTGATGTGTCATCCGTAATCTCGCGGCATCTCTTGCCTCGTCGGTACTCTCGCGTGATGTGTCATCCGTAATCTTGTGTGATGTGACATCCGTAGTCTCGTGTGAAGTGTCATCCGAAGTCTCGTGTCACATCTCGATCATCGTCTCTTGTCTCTTGTCTCGTGTCATCCGAAGTCTCGTGATACATCTCGGTCATAGTATCGTCTCTTGTCTCGTGTCATCCGAAGTCTCGTGACACATCTCGGTCATAGTCTCGTCTCTTGTCATCCGAAGTCTCGTGACACATCTCGGTCATCATCTCTTGTCTCTTGTCTCGTGTCATCCGAAGTCTCGTGACACATCTCGGTCATAGTCTCGTCTCTTGTCTCGTGACATCCGAAGTCTCGTAACACATCTCGGTCATAGTCTCGTCTCTTGTCTCGTGTCATCCGAAGTCTCGTAACACATCTCGGTCATAGTCTCGTGACATAACGTGTGATGTGTCATCCGTAATCTTATGTATCTTGTCTCTTTACTTGTGAAGTGTAAGACACGAAAAAAGACGCAAGATAAGGTTTGCACAGTTTATTCTTGAACAATACAAACGTATTTACATGTCACGCTCCATAACTACAAGAACCGGAGAATTGACATTGATACAGAGTCTTGCAAAGTTTAATCGTGAACAAGACAAAAGAAAGTTCTTTACAGGTCATCCTCCATTACTGCCAGAACAATTTGCTTTAATTTGTTTCGCCACTCCTCTGAAAACGGTTCTTGCAACCAACTCCCGATATTACACAACTGTTCGACTGTCACGTCAGTCTCTGTCGACACCGAGACCATTCGTTGCCGATTGCGATTCCAACTTGGCGTCCTCGACCGCCCTCTTCCGACGGGCACAACATCCGCTGGTGACGTGTTGCTTGGAATTATTTTTCCGTGTGAACGATGTCCCACAGTCCGGGCAGGTGAAGGGCCTCTGCGATGGTCGTAGTTGTTTACGTCGCCGCTGTTTATCTTGCTTCCTTTGGCAGCAGCCCTGCTTCACATGAGCGGGCCTATTCCCTTTATACTTGAAGGTACTGCCACACATAGAGCAAGTATAACGAGGCGAAAGCTTCTGACACTTCGTCGGCGGTGACGATATCAGATTGATGGTTGGGTTGGTTGCCGGAGCTGATGACAGAGATGAAATTGTTTTGCTCGACAAACTGGTCGTCGAACTTGTCATCAGACTGGTCGTTGGACTGGTCATTGAACTGGTCGTTGAACTGGTCGACGAATTGGTCGTTGAACTGGACGTCGAACTGGTCGTTGAACTGGTCGTTGAACTGGTCGTTGAACTGGTCATTGGACTGGTCGTTGAACTGGTCGTTGAACTGGTCATTGGACTGGTCGTTGAACTGGTCGTCGAACTGGTCGTCGAACTGGTCGTCGAACTGGTCGTTAGACTGCTCGTTGGCTGTTGGTACGGGTTGATTGTCTGGGTCGAGAGGTCGAGTGGTCCCATAGCCGGAGAAGGCTGTGCCTTCGGTAACAAAATCCCTTGTCGGTCGTTATCACTAGTCATGTTGTTCATCTTCCAAAATGTTAAACAGAACATAAAGTTCACGTGGGCGTGTCGAAAGATCACAGATTGTAGAGTAGAAAATTCAAAAGCACATACTGCAGAGTTTTAACGATGTCACTGCATCATGACGTCACATAAAGTGGTGTTTGTGGTTCATGATGTATCCGTCACGGGGCTCTATTGCACGCAAGCGTGCAAGAGACACGAATTTGGGCAGTACTTCTACATTTAGTTCACAACTTATTCGCTAGATGGCACCACTTGAAGTTCATGACATATACGTGAGGTGAATTTAGTGCACACAAAAATCCGCCAGGTGGCGCTAATGGGTGGCCCAATTTAGTTCGGGAAAAATCCGCTAGGTGCGCTGTTTAGTTCATGACCTATCCGATATACCTACATCCGGGTACTTGACCTTGACCTACATCTGGGTACTTTCCACTTCCACCCGCGCAACGCAAGTTGCGCACGGTACACCACCTACATTACTACTAACGTTTAATTGAGCTGATCATAGGAAGCACACCAATCGCAGACTTTCAAAAAGAGCTGCTGAACAAGCCAAAAGTCATGAAGCTTCACGAGGCAATAGCCCTTGGACGAAGTTACGAAGCATCGGCAACGCACGTCAAACAACTACAACAATTGCATAGCGACGGTCGAGCACAGCAGATGGATGTCATCCGAGACAAGCGGGACACATGCTGCAAATACTGTGGTCGAAGTCACCCATACGGAAAGCAGTACTGTCCAGCTAAAAACGACACTTGTAATGCGTGCCAGAAGCGTGGGCATTGGCAAAAGTGTTGTTTGACAACAAAGCAGGAACAACTAGCTACGAACTCTTCCGCTAGGGGACGTTACCCTCCACAGCAAACAACAGACCCGTTCGGCAGAGGGCAGCACCGTAGAATACAACCCCAAAAACGTTATGAGACGCAACGCCAAACGCCCGACGTACATCGTCCTGACAGACGCAATCAACGACTTCACACAGTAGATGAACAATGCGACTACGATGACAGTAGGTTACAAGCAAATGAAGTTCCATTCAATGAAGTCCTCACTGCAACTTCAAACAGGAATGAGGCATATGCTACTCTGAAGATTCAGCTATGCAACAGGCCAGGCATGCACAACTTCACGCTGAAAGTCGACACAGGCGCCCAGGCAAACACTGCCTTTCCGAACGTTCAGAGACATGTTTTCAGAACAACTCGACACAGTTGGAAATCCTCGTGTAGACTGCCTACAGCCAACATATGGCATTCTAACAGCGTATAACGGAACCGCTATCACATGCAGAGGCACTGTTGACATCAACTGCTCCTACGACGAACGAGAATGGAGAAAGACGAAGTTCTTCGTGGTCGACGTGCCAGGACCCGCAATCCTCGGGTTATCCACATGCGAAGACCTACACGTCGTCACACTGCACTGCGCATTGAGCAACGAGACGCCTCATCCGCATAAGATTGACAACATCGGAGACTTAATGAAGCAATATCCACAACAATTTGATCGGATCGGTGAGCTACAGAAGACGCACAAGCTGATGGTCGATCCGAACGTTCCTAGTCGCATCGACCCACCTCGCAGAACTCCTATCGCTCTTAGAGACAAAATAAAATCAGAACTGGACAAAATGGTCGACCAACAATTCATTCGCGTCATCGAAGAACCAACCGATTGGGTCAGTTCATTGACGTATGTCACCAAACGAGACGGCAGCATCCGTGTGTGCCTCGACCCGCGTCAGCTAAACAAAGCGCTGATTCGTCCTCGACACCAAACGCCAACGTTGGACGAACTCAATCATAAGTTTGCGAACGCCAAGTTCTTCTCCAAACTCGACGCAAAGGCAGGATACTGGTCGATTAAACTAGACGATGAGAACCAGAAGCTTACGACGTTCCAGACGCCATTCGGGAGATACTGCTTTTTGAGACTGCCATTCGGACTCTCGGTGAGCCAGGACATATTCCAACTGGAAATGGACCGAATACTCGAAAAGTGCACTGGGGTTTTCGGGATAGCAGATGATTTCGTGGTGTACGGCGCAACCGAACTCGATCACGACCGCAACCTGCAGCAGTTCATGTGCATCGCTAAGCAGCATGGTCTAGCACTCAACTCAGCAAAGTGTAACATCAACTGCAACGAAGTATCATTCTTTGGTCAACTTTACACCAGCGAGGGAATCAAGCCAGATCCTCAAAAAGTGAATGACCTCAGGGCAATGCCTGTACCGACAACAAAAGCCGAACTACAACAATTCCTGGGCTTCATCACGTATCTCTCACGTTTCGTGATAGCATTCAGCGCCAAATCTGCGGTGCTGAGAGAGCTGCTACGTCAAGACTCGGACTTTGTGTGGGAAGCGCATCACCAACAAGCGTTCCTTGACATGAAGAACGAAGTATCGGAGAACTCTTTGCTACACTACTATGATCCGCGTAAACCGGCATTCCTCCAGTGTGATGCGAGTTTGAAAGGTATTGGAGCTGCACTCCTGCAACCAGACTCAGATGACGAGCTCAGACCCATCGCGTACGCGAGCAAAAGTCTCACAACTACCGAGCAGCGATACGCATGCATCGAGCGTGAACTATTGTCGATCGTATTCGGAATGCAACGATTCCATACGTACTTGTACGGACGAGATTTCAACGTCATCACGGACCACCGACCGCTCGTGATGATCACCGATAAACCCATCGCATCAGCTCCGCCAAGACTGCAACGGATGTTGATCAAGTTGCATGGGTACAACTTCACGATGACGCACCGATCCGGTTCACAAAACCAACTCGCAGATGGTTTGTCGCGATTACCTAGTCCACACAACGCCACACCCATCGACCTTGATATGCGAGTAGATCTTGTTCGTTTTTCAACGGAACGATTGGATCAAGTCAGGCGTGACACATCACTGGACGCAGTACTGAACCAGCTCTTGGAAACAATCGTGGCAGGCTGGTCAGAAGACGTCAAGGATCTACCTACAGACATTCGATCGTTTTGGAGTTTCCGAGACCAACTGTCTGTTGAGAATGGTCTGGTCCTGAAAGGCCAACAACTCGTCATTCCACGAACACAACAGCCTGAGATCCTGCGACAACTACACACCGCTCATCTCGGCAGAGAGAAGACCAAGTTGCTGGCAAGAGACACGGTGTACTGGTTGAACATTAATAAAGACATTGATCGACTTGTGCAAACCTGTAACGTATGCCAAGAACACCAGTCATCGCAGACACCAGAACCTTTGCTGCAACACGATATTCCATCCAAGCCGTGGAGCGTGTTGGGGACTGACCTGTTTGAGTTTGAAGGGCACCAGTGGTTGATAATCGCTGATTACTACACCAAGTACCCCATCATCAGACAATTACCAAACCCGTCTCCAAGTCATGTCGTGGTGAATGCCACAAAACAGATCTTTGTCGAGTTCGGAATTCCTGACCGAATGGTAAGCGACAATGGCCCGCACTTTTCCAGCGAGGCCTACCGTGATTTCGCACGGACTTGGCAGTTTGATCACATCACAACCTCACCTAGACGGCCCCAGGGAAACGGTTTCATCGAGCGTCAAGAATAGTATGGAGGATACACACACACGAGACACGCCCCCTTTTGTATCTAGGTACGTGCATAAAAAACGTCAATTTCAAAATCGGGAACCTACTTATAAAAAAAAGATCAAAGGCTTTTGTGTAACCTGAGTGGAATCGGGAACCTAGTTATAAAAAACGTGATTGATGGCCTGTCACTTTTGTGAATGAAAAGCGCCCTCTAGCGGTTAATAACAACGTCCTAGTTACGGCGTCCTTAGTTACGGCGTCCCTAGTTACGTGATAACGCCATCTAGCGAATAATAACAGCGTCCCTAGTTACGTGATAACGCCATCTAGCGAAATATATAATAACAGCGTCCCTAGTTACGATACGGGGATATAGCAGAAACCAATGTGGTTATGTTATAGGTAAATCCACCGTGGTTACGGTAAAACCACCGTGCACTAAACCCAGTGTGAGCGAGATTAGCCGCTGTAACCTGGATATCGCGGTAGTGGTGAAAGTTGAGACGCGGCCGGTCGGCCTAGATACGGGCGGCTGAAAATAGATCTACGGCTGGGACGTTGTTAGCCGGTTGTGTAACGATGCTGAAATAAGCTGGTTGGCGTTGTGGAAACGGCGCTTATGCATGCGTTTAAAAGCGATAATCAGCGGCCTGGTTTTTGAGGTAGCGGAGTGTTTTACGCGGTGGACAAATGGATGCGGAATGACGGTATGTTTTTATGCTAGCAAAACGAAACGAGTGGAATATATAATTTAAAAGCTGTAAGCAACGGTAAGTACTTATAGGCAATAGAAAACGAGTGAATGTGAACGGTGTTTTATTCAGAGAAATCACGACGGTGGCGTGAACTTGGCGGGGTGCTGCCGGATTGTCCCAAGCGGGCTGCATCACGATGCCGTTGCAACGCGGTAGAGCGATCTATTGGTGTTAATGGCGCATTAAATCCACGTCTTTCGAATAGTTCATCGGCAGGTGGGGGCGTGTACCACGATCCGTTCGTCCCGAGTATGGTAAAGGAAGTCATGAATCCGTCGGGCTGGACGGGAGTCAGGTCGACGGTGGTCGGGTTGGCTATGTTAGGGTTGATCCAGTCGGCATCAGTTAACCCCTGCCAGGTGTCTTCCGATGAATCCTTGAGATCGTCGGGCGTTGGCGGTCGTACCACACCGGTAACTCGACAGAGGGGGACGGTCATATCCATGTATGCGCGTGTTGGTAGAATGACGGTGCGTCGTAGGTGGTTTCTGTGAATGAAGCATTTTGGTAACATAAGTGAAGTGAAAATATGTATAGGAAAATGAATAAAGAATGAAAGCGTGTATTAAATATCAGTAAATAAAATATGAAATAGTAAGTTACCGCCCCGGAAAAGTAACTAGCACGTCTGCCATGTAGTAGATAATGAATATTTGTTATGACAACTGTGAATAGAAATGACCTCTGTCATATATGAAAAGGGGAGTTTTGAAAACGAAATGTATTTAAAAAACAAACTGACAGCTCTAAGAAATAATTAAAGAAAATTATAAATCGGGGTAATCGGAAAAGAAAATAACCACTAAAAGTAATGAAATAAACTTATAGTTTAATATGTAAATGAAGAAATAAGAGTTATATGAAAAAGTAAATAATAATAAGAAGTACCTTTGTTCTTTTGCAGTGGCAGTTGTTGGCGTAGCGAGCGCTCGGGAGGTGGCCATGACAAGGAATGAGCGAAGACCGGTGCGTTGTTGTGTAACGTTAGGTATGTGTTAAGAGCGCATGCGCAAAAGTTACGTAAAACAGTTAAAGGAAAGATATCAAAATATCAATAAACGAACGTTTAAATGCAAAAATGAACCGTTGCGTCCGCTTAGTTAGGGATCAAGTATGTTGTGGAGTGTTAATAATAGAGAAATTCGATGTGAAAGTAACATTTAACGCAGGACGCACTAAAGTGACCGTATAATTTTTTTCTTGGCGCTGACTAGAAACCGGATGGTGACGCAAAACAGCTGTGACGCTAATGGGGTAGCTTATCGTGAAAGGAATGTGAAGCGCGAACAATGCTTTTTCCAAAACGTAAACGACGCGTTAAAAGTATGAATTTAAGCGTTGTGTGGGATCAGTGGCGTGTAGGGAATTAAGTGGTGTGGTTATTGTAGAAAAATTGGCTGTAAATAAACGTTTGTCAACGAACGCACTACATGACCGTCTGATTTTGTTCCGGAAATAAAAGTCATCGGATACTAGGCGGTTATGCGTTGTAATAGAAACGTCGATTAGGGGGTATGCGTTAAGTACGCATGCGCCGTATGTTGCTTATATAAAGCGGTGGAAAATTTTGTATGCAGTATAATGCAAGTGGTCTGACTGATTTCAGCAGCAACAGCCGTAGAAGTTCTTCCACCGCGAGAATGGCCGATCATAGCGAGACGACGACACCGTTGAAAAAGATGAAGGCGATGCGCAAACAAGCGTGTAAGGCGAGCGGTAGTCAACAACAACCGCCTGCGGAAGTGACCACACCGGCTGCTAAGAGACCCGTGTTGGTTATAGCGTCCTCGCTTGGGCGTAAACGAGGGGCTGAAGAAGCGGCGTTGGAGGCACCGCCGCCTAGACGTGCCTCGCTTGAGCGAGAATGCAGCGCTGCAACGTCATCACAGGCTACCTTGGTGAGTGTAAGGGAACTGGCCTGCTCTAAGAACGGTGTGTATAAGCTTAAGAATTCGGCATACATTGAGGCTGTGAGTTATCGTGATAAATGCACGTACAGGGGATGTTCCCAATGTCGACGCAAGCTGTATCAAAACACAGACGGCGTGATGTTATGTCGAACCCACGGGGAACCTGATATGATAAAAAATTACTTTGCTTTGCGTGTCATGATTCGAGATGGAGATGACGAAGAAGATGAAATGTGGCTGACGTTGTTTGACACGCAAATGGCAAAGCTGGTTGAGTACCGGGCTGATTACTTGGTGGAGTTAAACGAGGAGGAACTTCGCGATACTGTACTTGAGTTGGCCGGTACTAAAGTGGAGCTCAGTGTTCGTAAGACGACCTGGGAAGGTGAGCCGTCGTATACGGTGCGCACACTGAGGAGAGCCGTTGATGAGTAATGGGTTTCTTGTGTTATAGGAGGCCCCACTGGTGACGGCGTTGCTAACTAGTAAACCGACCAGTGACGAAGCTGCGCGCTTACTAGACGAGATAGTGGAAAATTACGTAATGGCCTGGTGTTCAGCTTACGAAGCAAAGAGAGCCTACTAGTAGAGCTACGAAATAGAACGGCGCTCAGCCTATATAAAACATGACATTTATTTGTTGTATGTTGTGTCTACAGGAGGTGCGGCGAGTTCTGCTGGAAATGTTAGCCAATAAAGAACGGATGCGTGCAAGGTACGCCGAAGTTGCCGTGTTCGTACAAACACTACTCGATCGTTCGGTGACGGATAGTGAGAGGAAAGACGCCGCGTTGATGGCTCGTGTTAACGCAGAAAAAGAGGCGGATTAATGATAATAATGTGTTTTGTAGAGAGCGCGACGGCCTGAACGTGCGCACGATCGCCGTGGGAAGTGTAATGTGTGTTTGTAGGCACCTGCTTTTGTGCTGTAGGGATGCGCGGGCGACGTCGATAGCGCATTGGATGCTATCATTGAGGAGGCGCTTGGTGCACCACCGGCTTACGAAAGTTCACACCAGATTGTGCCGTCGTGTTGTTGGAAGCCAGCGCCGTCGGACGTGATGCAACGACGCGTCGTCGAGCCGGGGCGGGGTCAGGTGGCCTGTCGGTATGAACGACATGCGATGTCCCTCCTCGCTGAACACCTCGGTGAGCTGATATTGGAGACGGCGCGCGATCGATGCGGTGCTTGCGAAGTTAATGAGGGATGTCCGTACGTGCATATGGTCGGCTATCGGGCGGGTCGGCCTACTCGTGAGTACGCACGGCGCTACGACAACGTAGCCGAACTCGTCACGCAACACTTCAACGTAGTGTTGGAATCGTGTCTGCAGCGCTCACTGATACCAACCTTCATACGTCTGGTGCAGTTACTACACGTGAAGGCGCACGGACAGCAACCGGGGCGAGCGGGGGAACTGTATTTGGTACAGTTCGTATCCGATTGGCTCCTCGGCACGAATTGGCGCGACTTCATCAATCGCGCTCGACTAGAATCGGCAGTGCACGTCTACATACAGTGCAGAAGCGGCCTTTAAATCAAATGAACATTACTGCCTATTCTGCTGATTTGCTTAATATCGCTTTTCGTTGTACGACACGCTTAATAAAACGTTGAAAATGGACGTTCCGTTTCCGAGTTAAAACACGCACACCACACACACACACACACACACACACACACACACACACACACACACACACACACACACACACAGTTACTTAACAAAACCACCACCCATAACAAACCACCACCACCCCATATGCTTAACAAAACCGCCACCCCATACGCACCTAACAAAACCGCCACACCACGTGGTGTGCCTCAATAGCATTAGTCGTTACTTAACAAAACCACCACCCCATACGCGTCGTTACTTAACAAAACCGCCACCCCATACGCATCGCTAACAAAACCACCACACCACGTGTGTCCCGTACCTCAATATCATTAGTCGTTACTTAACAAAACCACCACCCCGTTACTTAACAAAACCACCACCCCGTTACCTAACAAAACCACCACCCCCACGTTACATCACTCACTGCGCATGTACGTACCTCGTTATAAATAGAGGTATTCGAAAAAGTAGCAGCACAAAAAAGTATGCCGCCTACTACTACTAGGTGGCAATGTCCGAAATGCGGTGCTTATTTCTTGAAACAGTCGGCGTTAGAACGACACGCGAAGAGTTCGAAACGATGCGGCGATGACGCGCTATGCGTAAAGCGACGAGAGTGTCCGAAATGCGGCGTAACGTACAGTACGCGCGCCGCGATGCTACGACACCTGAGGGAACGGTGCGGTCATCCGGCGGTGTCATTACCGCCCGATGATAATCCACCACCGCCGCCGCCACCATCAGCCGATGCTCTTCAACGCGTCGTGGACGAGCATCGACGTAGCATAGAGACGTCGGTAGCGATCGGTGTCGTACAGTCCCGCTACAACTATCGCATGACCGCCTGTACGAGTACGCGGGTGCTCGAACCGCGTCTGAGGGTTATGTTTAGCGAACGAAAGAATGCGTTTAAAATAAACGTAAGCTATGGTTTCGTGTTACGCCACAAGGTGTCGGGTCGTTACCGCTATTTTCATTCGTCCTGTAACTGCTGCGGTCGCCTTCTCGAAACACCCGTCCTCGTAACCGATAGCCGTTCTTTCGAACGATTCCTCGATGTCGTGCGCACGACCGACGTACTACAGTACGTCCTCGCGCAGCGCCCCGATTCGGGGTGGGTGGTCGAGCTCGTAACGAACGCCACCTACTTCGTGAACGCCATCCTAAACCATCCTATCGGGTGCGTTGGCGCCGCGCTCCCCGCCTACGTGCGTAACAACAAGCACGTCGTGGCGTTGACGAACGATCGGGGAGGTAAGCCCTACGACGATCCTCTATGCCTCTTCCGATGCATTGCCATCCATCGGCAAGGTGGTGGTGGTAGGGGGAATCTACATACAACCCGTTTAACGCGAGTAGCTAAACAACTGAGCGCGCGCTACGCCCCGACGCCGACCGGCGTGCGCCTGAACGAACTGGAACGCGTGGAGACGCTTTTTGGTATCAACATCGTCGTCTATCGACTAACGGCGACTGGCGCCGCCGAACTAGTCCGTCGATCGCTCGAAGTGCACCCCACAACCCTGAATGTCAACCTGTACGAGAATCACTTTTCGTACATAATCGACCTGCGCGCGTACGCGAAAACGTACAAGTGCTCGAAATGCGGCAACTCCCTCTGGCAGTACCCGTCACTATTACGACGTCACGAAGCGACGTGCGAGGGCGGTGTTCGTCACGTGTTTCCCGGCGGCGTCTACCGACCGAAGCCGTCCGTATTTCAACGACTCGACGACGAAGGTATCGACGTCGGCGACGACGATCTGCGCTACTATCCGTACCGCGCGACCTTCGATTTTGAATGTTATTTCGCCGCCAACGAGCTACCGCCGGATACCGATAAATGTCGGTGGCTAGCGCGACACGAACTGCTCAGCGTGAGCGTTGCGTCGAACGTGCCCGGACACGAAGCGGCGCGCTGTTACGTCACGACCGGTGATTCGGCCGACCTAGCGCGTCGCCTCATCGATGACCTGGAAGCCGTGTGCGCGGCGGAGTGCGCGGTTCTACGCCCCCGCTACGACGCGGTCTTTGAGGCGATCGAAGCGCTCGATAAAGACTGGCGGCGACGAAGTGACGACGTCGACAAGGATGCGTCACCGTACGCCGCACTCGCCGACCGCCTGTGGACGCACCTTCGTCAAATGCCCGTACTGGGTTTCAACAGCGGTAAGTACGATTTGAATGTCGTCAAAAAGTACTTGACCCCCCTGCTCATAACCGACGACGCGCAGCACACATCGTCGGCGTTCACGATTAAACGACAGAACGCTTACATGTGCCTGACGACGTCGACGTTGAAATTTCTGGACATAACTAATTACCTCGCGCCCGGTGTCAGCTACGAGCGCTATCTGAAAGCGTACGACTGCGCGGCGACCAAGGGGTACTTTCCGTACGAATATATCGACGCGTTGACGCGCCTGGACGAGACCGTCCTACCGCCGCGCGAAACTTTCTACAGCCACCTGAAACGCGAGGGAATCTCCGCGGAGGCGTACGAAATTTGTGCGACGGCATGGCGCGACGAGTGCATGACGACGATGCGCGATTTTCTAATCTGGTATAATAACCGAGATGTGGCGCCGTTTCTCGAGGCACACGAGCGGCAGTTCGCCTTCTATCGCCGTCAGCGCATCGACATGTTCAAGGACGCCATCAGCGTACCGGGGTTGACGTTGTTGTACCTATTCAACGACCTGCCGTCGTCAATCCATTTCTCGCTGTTCAACGAACCGAACAAAGACCTGCACCGCCTACTGCAGTCGCAGATCGTCGGCGGTCCATCGATCATCTTCTCACGTCATCACGAAGCCGGCGTGACGTCGATTCGAGGCGGTAACAACCCGTGTCGTTCGATAGTAGGCTATGACGCGAACGGTCTCTATCTATCGGCGATGATGCGGGAAATGCCGACGGGTTGGTACACGCGCCGACGCGCGGAGAACGCCTGTCGAGTTCGGAATTCCTGACCGAATGGTAAGCGACAATGGCCCGCACTTTTCCAGCGAGGCCTACCGTGATTTCGCACGGACTTGGCAGTTTGATCACATCACAACCTCACCTAGACGGCCCCAGGGAAACGGTTTCATCGAGCGTCAAGAATAGTATGGAGGATACACACACACGAGACACGCCCCCTTTTGTATCTAGGTACGTGCATAAAAAACGTCAATTTCAAAATCGGGAACCTACTTATAAAAAAAAGATCAAAGGCTTTTGTGTAACCTGAGTGGAATCGGGAACCTAGTTATAAAAAACGTGATTGATGGCCTGTCACTTTTGTGAATGAAAAGCGCCCTCTAGCGGTTAATAACAACGTCCTAGTTACGGCGTCCTTAGTTACGGCGTCCCTAGTTACGTGATAACGCCATCTAGCGAATAATAACAGCGTCCCTAGTTACGTGATAACGCCATCTAGCGAAATATATAATAACAGCGTCCCTAGTTACGATACGGGGATATAGCAGAAACCAATGTGGTTATGTTATAGGTAAATCCACCGTGGTTACGGTAAAACCACCGTGCACTAAACCCAGTGTGAGCGAGACTAGCCGCTGTACCCTGGATATCGCGGTAGTGGTGAAAGTTGAGACGCGGCCGGTCGGCCTAGATACGGGCGGCTGAAAATAGATCTACGGCTGGGACGTTGTTAGCCGGTTTTGTAACGATGCTGAAATAAGCTGGTTGGCGTTGTGGAAACGGCGCTTATGCATGCGTTTAAAAGCGATAATCAGCGGCCTGGTTTTTGAGGTAGCGGAGTGTTTTACGCGGTGGACAAATGGATGCGGGATGACGGTATGTTTTTATGCTAGCAAAACGAAACGAGTGGAATATATAATTTAAAAGCTGTAAGCAACGGTAAGTACTTATAGGCAATAGAAAACGAGTGAATGTGAACGGTGTTTTATTCAGAGAAATCACGACGGTGGCGTGAACTTGGCGGGGTGCTGCCGGATTGTCCCAAGCGCGGTAGTCGCGCAGCGCGCATACGGGCTGCATCACGATGCCGTTGCAACGCGGTAGAGCGATCTAACTAGGATCTATAGCGGAACACGTGCACCGCTACGGTCGTATGGCCGTAGAGTGGTTGACGTACGAAGCGGAACGAATAGGCGCCCCTATACGACACCAGTTGAACGGCCGCGAGAAGCGCATCGGTAAGTACCGAGTCGACGGTTGGTGCGCCGCCACGCGAACGGCGTATCAATTTCACGGTTGTTTCTTTCACGGCTGCCCGATATGCCAGACGCACGTGACGACGAACGCCGTCAACGGTCAACCGATGACGACTCTATACGCCGCGACGATCGCCGTGACGTCCTACCTGCGCCGCCACGTCGATGCCGTCGTCGAAATGTGGGAGTGCCAGTGGCGAGCCGTGAGACCCCCCGTGCGCGACCCGACGCGAGGCGCGTAACGCACTCGACGATACTGGAGGGTGTACGCGACGGCTCTCTATTTGGTCTCGTGCAGTGCGATATCGCCGTGCCGGAAGCGCTGCGCGCTAAGTTCGCCGAAATGCAGCCCGTATTCAAGAACGTCGATATCGCGCGCGACGACCTCAGCCCGTTCATGCGCCGCTACGCCGAGTCGCACGATCTACTCACCCGACCTCAACGGACGCTCGTTGGTAGCTACTTCGGCACGGCGATCGTACTCGCCACGCCCCTCCTACGCTGGTATCTGGAGCACGGGCTCGTCGTCGCGCGCATCTACCAGGTGATCGAGTACACGCCGATCGCCTGCTTTCGTCGTTTCGGCGATACGGTGTCGACGGCGCGACGCGAGGGCGACGTCGACCCCGACAAAGCGATCATCGCCGACACCTTCAAACTTCTCGGCAACAGTTCGTACGGGAAGACGATTACGCGCGTCGATCGGCACCGGGATATCAAGTACGCTACGTCGGTAGGCGCCTCGCGACTCGTCAACAACCGTCGCTTCCGGCAACTCGACGTCGTCGTCGACGACGAGCTGTACGAGGTGGCGCTGAATAAGCGCACCGTCGTCTACGACCTGCCGATTCAAATCGGTTATTTCGTGTATCAATACGCGAAATTACGAATGCTCGAATTTTATTACGACTTCGTCGACGCCTACATTCCACGCCCTCTCTTTCAGTACTGCGCTATGGACACCGATTCGGCGTACATAGCCCTCGCGGGTCACGACATCGACGCGCTCGTACCGGAAGCGATGCGTGAACACTACTTCCGGAATCGATCGCTCTGGTTTCCGGCCGAATGTTGCGACGCGCACGTGGACGCGTACGTACGGCGCCGCGTCGCCGGACTGACGTGGGAGGGTGGGGACTGCTGCGCGCGCCGTCTTCTATTCGATCGTCGAACGCCGGGTCTCTTCAAAGAAGAGTGGCGCGGCGACGGAATCGTGGCGCTGTGCAGTAAGATGTACTACTGCTTCGGCGGCGACGGCGGCGCGAAGAACAGCACGAAGGGATTGAGTAAGCGTCAGAACGATATCGACGAGCACGACTTTCTCGCCGTACTGCGCGACCGACGCAGCGGCGTCGGTTGGAACCGCGGTTTCCAAGTGAAAAACTCGTCCGTGTTGACGTACGTTCAAGAGCGCGCGGCGTTGAGCTATTTCTACGCTAAACGCCGCGTGCTCGATGACGGCGTCACCACGGCGCCGATACTCGTCTAACTCGTATAACTAAACCTACCCTAGGGGTGGGGGGCCGCCTAGGGGTAGGGTTCTGTATGTATGTAGGTAGGGTAGGGTAATAATAAAACAAACACAAGTGCGTACATTTCATCGTCGTTGTTTTTTTATTACTACTATACACGTAAAAGCGAAGCGTTAATGCAATGGTTTTAGCCAATCGAATACGAGACAGTCATTGGCCACCCGATTGCTGCCGAATATGTTCTGGAACGTCGTCAACGGCATGCCGCGACATCGGAGGAGTAGGTAGGCGACGCAATATTGTCCGCACACGTTAGAGACGACGCTCTGCAGTCTCTTGTCGTTGTACGTCCACGCGTCGCCGCAGTGTCGGTGCAGGAAGGCGCGGAAGTCGGCGTGCAGCGGCGGGAGACCGTACGAATCGAAGTACTCGCCGACGCCTTGGCGGTCGACGTAGACGGCCACCCAGTGCTCCCCCGGTTCGCCGCCGTCGTCGGTATTGCACACGAAGGCCATCGGGTAAGTGGTGGTGGCGGTGGTGGTAAGTAGCGCGTCTTTAGGTACGACGCCGAGGACGATGCGTTTAGCGTACGCGTCGAGTTCGAGGCGACGAAGCAGTTGGAACGTATCCATTACGAGGTACAGTCGTACAGGACGTTTCGGGTCCGATCGATTTCCATCACCGTCTCGAATTCCGCGTACACGACGACGTTCACCGGTCGGGGTAGCGGCGTCGAGAACTGCATTTCAGCGCCCACGCTCCCCTGACGCACGACGTTGAAATGGTCCCCGTCGCAGCAGTCGGGGGTCAGGTCGAAAGCGAAGACGGTGTAGCCGGCCTCGAAGTCCGAGCGCGATATGTCGTTCCCCTCGTCCTCGCCCGCCTTTCCGGTGGCCTCGAAGATATTCATGTAGCTTCGTATGTACCGGTGGTGCGGAAAGTCCGGTTGCAGCGGCTTGCTCGGCACTTGACGTCCGTCGACGTTGAGCGCGAGGAAGGTTATGTCGTTGTGATGCGCGTTGAACGGATTTCTAGTGTAGTCTCCGTTGTAGGCGGCGTTGTCGATCATCATCAGGATTATGCGTTTCGGAATTGCACCCATGTACAGGTTCTCGTGCGTGTGCGATAGCGTACCCGCGGTTATCGAGAACGACTTGCAGTCGACGCGGCGCATCGGAAACTTAGCCGTTCCCAAAGTCCACGCTTTGATATGACCCAGCTGGACTTCCGGGTTCAACTTCACTTTTCGGACGTACAGGCAAATCGAGCGTATCACGATACGCCACCCCGGCGCGCCAGCCGCGCCCATGAGCGCGAAGGCGTCCTTCGACTGGACCATGCGTATTTTTGTGTCGACGCCGCTCGGTAGGAGGAGGTTTAGCATAAACGCGTCGACGTGCAGGTGTCCCATCATCTCCACCTCGGCGCTGGCCGCCGTCAGATTGCGCCGCGCTACGAACCCGGTGTTATCGTCTCCGCGCGCGTTCATGTGTCCGGCGCTGTCTTTGTACCACAACGACCCCGTGAGATGCGATCGTTTCGCGTCGCTACCGTAACTCAGCAGGGTCTCGATGTAGGCCCGGTACGCGTACGTATTGGTCGACGGCGTCACGAGCGTACCGTTCAGCGACACGTCGATTTGACTGAACATCGAATGAAGGAAATTGTTGACCGGCGCCACGTTGGTGCCGGCCGCCAGATCGGTACCGTCCCCCTGAACCACTTTGAAGAGGACGTGCGTTTGAAGGCTCGCCAGGTCCGTATAGTCGTTACCCGACCCCGGAATGAGGAACTCGATGGGACCGCCGGCGTCGAGAGCCGTCAGCGGTTGGTAGGCGGTCCGATAACTGCTCTCGATGCTCTTCTGCGTCACCGGTCCGGTGAACAGGTCCAGTTCGGCCTTCACGCCCTCGCACGCTGTCTTTACGAACGCCATCGTTACGCGTCGAAAATATCGACCGGTCGACGTCCTCTCTTCCGTCTACTGACGGTCGTCGCCGTTCGACGCTGCTTCTTTATAGGCGGTTTTTTTTTCACCCGTCTCTTCTTCGGCGCCGGCCCTTTCAATAGGCCGTCGAGAAGATCGACGCCGGCCTCCTTCGCGCGTCGTTTTACCGACGCTTTCAGATTGCCGCCGACGACGACGTCCCGCGCCACGTTCACGCCGGTTTTGAGCGCGCGTTTTCCCAACGCCATGGCGCCTCTCTTAAAAAGCGGCATGACGCTTCGAAACAGGCTCCCGAAAATATTACCCAGACCGTGTCCTCGCTGACCTCGACTGCCGATGAATACCGGTAGTTGACCGCCTACCTGTCGAACGTAGTAGTCCTCGTACGGGTTCGGCATGGTGGTTAAAACAATCTCGATTTACAGCGTCTGATGTGAAGCGTCGCCACTAGCTTCCCCCGCTCGAATGGTATCGGTTGACCGCAATCGTCTCTTATATCGACCTCGATCGTATCGAATTGATGCCGCAGCAGCTTCACGTATTGGACGCGATCGAACGTTTCCGAAATAACGCTACCGTTCGTACCGAAGACGGCGATATTTCGAAGAAGCGGCGCGTACACGTCGCCGACGACGCGCGATTCCACGAGATCCGTGTACACGTACAGGGTGTCGACGCCCGCCTTCATATCCACCGTATTTCGACCTTCGTACGCGAACGTGTACGAGGCGGGGGTGGTCTCGATAACGACGACTTCCGGGTCGGGACCCATCATCGGCGGACTTACGATAACGTTCTTATGGAAACCTAGCACGCTCTTCAGACGGCTCGTATCGGGTAGGGTAAAGGCGACACCCGCCGTCATACGCAGCGTCATTCGGTTAGAGACGCCGCTGTACTCTAGATACACCCTCACCTTATCGGTCCACAATTTCCTTAGCGCCTCGTTGATCTCGCGCAGTAGCACGAAAACGTTGTTGTAGAAACCGTGACCAATCGTACCCTGTCGGTATATTCCGATACCGTCCATGGTCGTGAAAAAACCCGCCTCACGTCGGGGCGCCGACAGGTAGAAGGTGGCATCCGCCTCTCTCACGTTGTACCACGTGTGCGGGTACTGTAGCGTCACCAGCCCGCATTCCCATTCTCCGCCGGCCAGGTCGAAACGTCGCGGCAGCGTCGTGATGTAGTGCGTCAACGTATTTTCGGGGTGCCGCTTCGTAGACGCGTTGCTCGGTAGCGTCAGGTAAAAGTCAGACGATACCGCCATCGTCTCGTCGTCGTCGTCGACCGGCGCCGCCGCTCATAGACGGACTCGGGAGCAGATAACCGAGACAGCTGCTCAACAGCGCCGTCCACAGATTGGAGTCGCCTTGACCCCGCGTTAAATTGTATATACTAACGGCGATGACGAAGTACAGGACGATGACCTGACAGAGGAATACGATTTCGGCCTTTGGGCATTCGTTACCGCAGAGCCGCCATGGATCGGGTTCGTGGACGGTGGAGTCGTCGGCGTTCTCGACGGCGTCGACGGAGTCCTCGTTGGTAGTCGTCGTCGACTTCTCTGTACCAGTAGCGGCGTCGACGGAGTCCTCTTTGGTAGTCTTCTTCTTCGGCTGCTGCTGTTCGTCCCTCGCCTCCATAGCGCCACTGCGGTCTGCGGGTACAGCAGGGCCCCTTATACGGGAGGAGCGACGTTCCCCCGCATAAGCACGACTCGTGCAGTCGCCAGCATTCCTCGTGACGCGTCCAACGCATGCTATAGGTCCACGAGCGCCGCGGCGTCGATCCAACTGTTGAAGGAGGCCGGGTAACCGCTCCATTTCACGAGCGCCTCCGAGCCGCCGCCGCGACGACGACGCCGCTGCAGAACCGCCTCCACTCGATACAGTTTGTCCTTCGGAACGACTACGCGTTGTACTTCCTGTTCGTAGAAGGCGCCCTCTACCGGTGTCCCCGCGTCGTCCTTCAGGCGATAAACGGGGGGTTCGGACGGATGCACCTCTACGACGGTGAAGAGCTCCTCGCTCCAATTAGGCATGTATCCTTTTTTTAATTGACCCCTCGTCTTACTGATACGCACGCGATCTCCTTCGCGAAGTTTCGGTTTTTTTCCCATACCACCGCTGCCGCCGTACAGGCGTTGCCATACGGCCTCCTGATTCGTCGCGTCGACGCTCGCCGGCGTCCTACCGATGCTTCGATGATAGGCGTTGTTGTACGAATGCACGAAATCCGTTAACGCCTCTACGTAGCGCAGCGTCTCGTGTTTCGTAAAATAACGCCACATGCGCGTTTTCAAAGTCCTATTGAAGCGTTCCACGACGCTCGCTTTAGTCTCCTCGTTATGCGTCACGAAATGATGAACGCCGCGACTCTTTAGGAACGTTTGCAGGGGTCGATTCAGAAACTCGGTCCCCTTATCGGTCTGCAGCGCGTTCGGCGGCGGCGCGTCGTTCAGCAGACGCTCGAAGGCCGCGACGAGCGATGCGCCGGACTTATTCTTCAACGGAACGCACCACGCCCGCTTCGAAAACACGTCGATGACCGTCAATAGAAATGTTATACCGTCGTTGTGTTTTTTTAACCTAGTCAGATCGACCAGATCAGCTTGCCACTGCTGGTTTTGACCGCCCACGATAACGCAACGTCGTTTGAAACGTCTTTTAACCGGTTTGTGTAGAGTATAAGCGTCCTGCGCCGCTAGCCACCTCTCGACATCCGGGCCTCGTCGACCCCCCTTTGACGCCCGGTGCAACGCGTCGACACCTCCGTAACTCCCCGCTCGTTTCGGATCGAAGTAGAGTTCATTCAGTTCAGCGTCGTCGTCATCGTCGTTTCGTTTTCGAAGGTTTCGTTTTGGACGACGACTCCACCCGGACACCATGACGACGACGACGACGACGATCGACGAACGACGACTATTATATAGAGAGCGATAACCGTGATGACGATGAGACCGACGACGGCGACCGTTCGTTGTATTGACGGCATCGTCACATCGATTCCCAACCGTCCAACGCTCTCTTTCTAGAACGTCGTCTTCGCATCGCCTTTCCCGCTGAACTGACCGATCCCGTCTCCTCCTCTCCTTCTCTTGACAGCCGCCGCCGTCGCTCCATGTACTCCCGATAGCGCGGGTTGCCGACGAACTCCATAGGAATGTTCATACCCTTCATACTCAACCCGAAAGCGCGCCATCCTAAGGGCTGCGTCGTCTTCGTTCTCGTTCGCATGAGATCGTTCACTAGATCGACCATGTTACTCCCCGCGATCGTTTTACCGTCGTACACGAATTCGCCGCGTTCGTTCCATCGACACAAGGGATCGGCTTTCATTTTCGCGATAAGTAGACTCGCCTTCCCTTTCAACGTTTTCGGCATGCTGGCTACGATTTCGCGCTCTACGGCCTCCGACGATGGTGGCGCCGCCGCCGCCGCCGTGGTCTGCGGCGGTATCTCGCCGCCGTCGGCGTTGACCATCGACACGCGTACCGGTTGCGCCGTTCGAGCCGCCTCTATAGTGTTGTAGCGACTCAGCAGCTGATTGTACGACACCACCTTATCGCGTTCGGATAAATCTGATCGCTCTAGAATATCTTTCATGTCGCTGTCCAGGCTACTCAGTACACGCGATCGGGGGGTGCTGCTGCTCGACTGCTGCTGCGGTTGAAGGAGACTTTCCACCAATCGCGGGTCGACCAACGCCATCTTCTTCGCGTACTGCATCGATTAACCCCCGATGAACTGTTTGAGTAGTGGCAGGAAAACGGTGCTCGCTAACGGCGCTAGCAGGGCCGTCAGAAAACCACCCGCCCCCGTTTGCAAGATGGCTCGCTTCCGCTTCACCGGAATTCGTTTGTTGACCAAGTCACGCAGGTGATCTCTGTATTTCGTCAACACGCGTTTCTGCTTCGGCGACACCTTCACGTTCCCTCTCAGAATATTGTACGCGCAATCGCATAGACTACATATGAGACCGACCTCCGAGTGGGCGAGCACGGCTTTTCGCAGATCTACGTTCCGCTTCTGTCTATCCATCAACTGCAGGGCGAAAATGTGTCTCTTCAGGCGTTGCTCCGAAAACGTCGTCGCCGCCTTCGGTCGTCGCTTCGCCGCTACCACCGCGCGTCTTCCCGTCATACCGACTAATGCGTACGCGGCGACGTCCCTCTCTACTTATAGTTGACCACCACCCTTCCTTACGTAGACGTACTGAAGGGGGTCGTCCGGAAATATACACGTACGCAGGCGCATGTACTCTTCCGTTTCCTGTTTCAGGTCGACGAAGAGATAGCCGTACGCCGTCGACGTCGCGTCTTTGAAAGACTCTATCATGTACTTGACCTCTCCCGGATACATCTGTTTCGCTAGGTGACCTACTTGACCAACGTCTCGGGGGTTCTTAAATAGTGCCAGGTATTGGGCGTTCAGGCTGATTGTGCGGTTTTCTCCCCCTTTCGGAAACATGTTCTGTCGGAGTTGTACGACCGACGTATTACAATGATGACTTTTTTTAGTAAATAGAGCCGTCACCCCGCTATCGGCTTCCTCCATGAGGTCGTCGAGTACTAAAAGCGTCCTCTTTTTACCGTCTAAATACGTCGTAGTCGGCAGGCCGTCTACGAACTCTATTTCCGGAGACATAGACGCGTAGGCGGGCTGCCACTGCCCGTAACACCACAGGACTTTTTCGGGCGCCGGATCGATCATAGCGCTTCGTATCAGACGGTCGACGAACGTCGTCTTACCGCATCCCGTAGGCCCTGATACTATACACGTAAACGGATGCTTCAACAACGGTCCGCCCATTTTCACGACTGATACTGGCTGATGTTTTTTACGCGTCTTTATAAAAGGTGCGCACCTCCATCAACAGTTTACCGAGCTTGTTCTCGCCCTCGACGTCACCAATCCTGGTACCCCAGAAACCCTCCCTACTCGGCACCCACTCCACCAATTCGGCGTCCCCGGTGGCCAACAGTTCGGCCTTCAACTCCCCACCGAACTTACTCATCAACAGCCCCTTCATACAAGCGACCCTAACGACGTTCCATTCGGTTCCCGTTCTCTTTTTTCGAATACCGTAACTGAGTCGTTTCGCTGCGTAGGGCGATCGCACACTTTTGATACACGCGGCGCATGCGAGGTCTTCGTTGAGTAGCGCTTTCCTATACTGATAGGCGTGCTCGGCGGATCGGAAGACCCGACCGTACGCCGTCAATCGGCACCTGTACATATTCGACAAGAAGGAGCGCGAACCGCCAAACTTTATACGTTCCGACGATGACAACATGACTACTACCGATAAAATCCGCTACCGCTTATATAGTCACGGATAGGGCCGACGTACGGATTCGGACCTTCGATCCCTAGTCGTACGCGCTCCCAGGACGGGCGCCGGCTTCTATGAGTGGTTACAGCTTCGATCGCTAGTCGTTGATCGCTTAGGACGTTGATCGCTAGGTGTGACTTGGGTTAATCGCTAGATGGCGTTATCACGTAACTAGGGACGCTGTTATTAATCGCTAGAGGGCGCCTGTCATTCAACACAAAAGTGACAGGCCATCAATCACGTTTTTTATAACTAGGTTCCCGATTCCACTCAGGTTACACAAAAGCCTTTGATCTTTTTTTTATAAGTAGGTTCCCGATTTTGAAATTGACGTTTTTTATGCACGTACCTAGATACAAAAGGGGGCGTGTCTCGTGTGTGTGTATCCTCCATACTACTGACAAGTGCGGACAATCAAAGCCTTGCTGAAGAAATCTAAGCAATCCGGCACGGACTATCAACTCGCCCTGCTCCACTGGCGTATCACTCCCATCATCGCAGCTGATCATGGGACGACGCCTCAAGTCAACCATCCCTGTGAGAGTTCGAAACGACGTCCCAAACGAAGACGATGTGCACCTCGAGCTACAGCGGCGACAAGTCTCACAGAAACACTACTTTGATCGACGAGCACAATCTACTGACTTGCCTCCTCTTTATCCCAGTCAACAAGTTCGTGTGCAACACCCGGTAACAGGACGATGGGACCCCGCCACTGTACGAGCAGAATCAACCGAGCCACGATCCTACATTCTACGGAACATGAACGGGAATGAGTTCAGAAGAAACCGTCAGCATATCCGCGAGAGTCGTCAACTCCCGCAGACTGATGAAGCCATCGAGGACACACGTCATGCGACACCAACGCCATCACCGACCGCGGCTACAGAAACTGAGCTACTGAGCACAGTCGCCCCAATACCTTCGCCATCAACTCCTGCACGATACACCACGCGAAGCGGTAGCGTTGTGAGAAGCCCGCGACGACTGGACTATTAGGACTTGTGCCATATCCTTTTAGTCGCATAGCTAGTATTTGTGTTTTACCTTTGAACATTTATCAGCATGATACTTAGATAGTTCGTTTTGACATTTACACGTTTGCTATTTGCACTTTTCGATTGTTATCTAGTTCTGCTGTTCGAAAGAAGGGAGATGTAATGATATGCACATCATTATGGCTAGCTGCAGATTAGCTGCAGGCAGTTCGTCTTGACCTGGAGAGCGAGGCTGGTGTTTCAGACATAAAGCATAAACGTTTCTTATTAATCCGTGTTCTGTGTTACACGCTACCCAAACAAACACAGCAACATGACACACAAGACCATAGGCATAGCCTGGCCCTAGCCTAGGCACGGACGCCGCCGGATTTTGTATGTGTTAAAAAATCTCCACTATGCGGCTAGAATAACTTTCCTGTGACGATTACAACGATATAGTTACGTATAATTTAGTCCAACAAATAATACATTTGTGCGTTTGTTTACATCGATGTGATGCTTTCTGCTGCCACCTATCATATTAGTTAATAAACAATTTCTGAGAGGTCTGTGAGGCTATTACATTTTGTTTATAAAACAGTAGTCGTTGTCTGACATGTGTTATGTTCTATTGAAGTAATAGCATATTTAATACATTCAAGATATTACCAAGTGAGATTACAACAGGTAGGCAAAACGTGGACAGTAGCTCAATCATTTTTTTTTACCAATCACTAAATGTCAATTGTGATTAATTGATGGCTGTAGTGCGTCACAATGGGATACGCCACAGAGTCAGGGTGTGCAACTGTGCATGCAGACTTAAATAGTAGTAAATTAAGTAATTGTAAACAATACAAATGGTATGTTTAAGCATTGTTGTAGAATTAAAAGTAGTAATGATCCCGTGCCAATATGTTTTAGACCTATTTGCATAGCTGCTTTTAGGCTATGCTAATGTTGTACATTACGCTTAAATGTTGTAGAAACAAAAGATGGCTAATTAATATCAGAAGGGGAGATCTTGACAAGACAACAGCTGAGTACAGGACGAAGAATCTATGTGTCTGTAGTGACCATTTTACACGTGAGTGTTTCATGACTGATGAACAAAAAAACTTACATGGACAGCAGTGCCTAAACTTTCAGCTTCAAGACTCCAAACTGTACGCCAAGGAAGCGACCAGCACCAAGGGATATACCCACTCTGAAACCTAGCAGCACGTTGAGATGTTTACCGTCAACGTCGATGTCAGCAGCTGAACACAACTACAGTGCAAAGCCACTTTCACCCAAATCCACAACAGAATTAACGGGGAAAAAGATCACCTTATCAACTGCGTGGTATCTGTGAGTACAATCACTGCATTCACACCTTCTCATCCACAAACCACTTTTAGCTGTGGTGTCTTAATGGAAATAAAAACACATATTTTAGAGATAATATAAATATTTAATGCATGTCTGGTGATATATTTGAATGTTCTGCTTTCCCTAAAAGTGATTCCCAATAAAAAATCATCCATGCTACTGGGGCATGGTGTTGCATGGGTATGTTGTCAAATGAAGTTAAAATAGTGCAAGTAATTATATATTTTGACATCCATGTCTTGTAAACAAACTGCAGTTTAAAATTGTTACTTTGTATATGAACTAGTTCCTTTGCAAAGCAGAAAAGCACGTGAACCCCCATAAAACCCACCGAGTCTGCACTCAGCAGAGGACATTGTTGATGCAGCAAGATCACTTGGTATGAGTAACACATCTTGCAATTTCTTAATGGGACAACTGAAGAATTGTAACCAGTCAAGCAAAGGTTCAAAGTACAATTTTGCAAAGACTTGAGTGACAGTTCTGCAAATTACTAACCTGCATTAATGCAATGTATTGGCAGGTGGTATGTTTAATTAATCAATCTCCCTGCAATAATGTGCAGTCAAATTGTTAATATTTTATTATAAAAAGTTGTTTGTGTTAGTTATTGCTTTTAAACAGATTGTAAATGTTCTGATGGTCTGTAATAAATAAATAAAAGTACTTATATAGTGCCCAATCAATTAAAATTGCCCACGGGCACTTTACATACATGCACACGTATATAATAGTATTTTACATAAAAAGAAATGCTAACTAAGAAATAAATATATAAAAAATATAACATTACCTTAAATATAGTTACTAAAAAAGAGAGATCATTAAAAAAAACGTTTAAATAAATTAAGACATTCTTAAAAACTACTATAAATACATTCATGTACATTCAAATACATTCAACTAATAAAACAAAAAAATATTTTTATCAATAGAAAGCACATAAAATGTCCTCGTCGGTGAATTATAAAAACGCTTGTTTAAAAAGGTGAGTCTTCAAAAGTGTTTTAAACACTTGTAATGATGTTGCTGTCCTGAGTGTAGGAGGCAAATTGTTCCATAGAACCGCCGAGCTAACCGCAAAACGGTGATCACCATGAGTAACAGTTTGTGAGGCCGGTACGAACAAAAGGCGAGGCTGCGAGGTAGATCGTAGAGTTCTGTTGATGGCACGGTAGCCAACTAACTCACTTATGTAGTCCGGCGCTAGACCATTCAAGGCACAATACGTAAACACCAGCACTTTGTAGGTCGGTCTCAAATGAACGGGTAGCCAGTGTAAACGCTGCAACACGGGCGTGATGTGTTCGTATTTCCTCGTGCGAGTAATTAGGCGAGCGGCACAGTTCTGCACCCTTTTTAGACGTTGCATCACCGTGTGTGGGAGACCACAAAAAAGTGCATTCCCATAATCTAAACGGGATGTCACTAGTGCGTGAACAAGTGTCTTGCATGATTCTTCCGTCAGATGTGGCCGAATTCGCCCAATGTTTCTAATATGATAGAAGCAGCTTTTCACAGTGCTGGCAATCTGCTGTTCCATTTCCAGGTTGCTATCAAATATCACACATTCTTAAACAGGTGGAAAACTTGTTCGCAGATAAGATTTCAAGTATGCTTGCTAGTAGACACATACTGAGGGACTTTAACGAAGCATGTCTATAACCATGTTGCTCTAGCAGTGTTGAATGTTTCTTGTCACAATGCCATCGTCAAAGATTTAATATCTATGTACCAGAGATGTCGTCTCAATTACTATTTTAAATACGAAACGAGGCGATTGATGCAGGAATGGAAAAATAAGCGCAGCCGGAAGGCTAAGTCTGTTCTGCACCAGTGAATACAGGACTTTGTCATGTAATCATGGATGTAGGGTATTTGCCCACTGGTCATTTGTCCAGTGGTTGTTTACCCAGCTCCCAAGTGTGAATACGATCATTCCCCCAGTTGTGAAAAAAAAAACAGTTATTGAAGGACATTAAAAAAAATTTTTTATTTAATATTGAAGAGATTTTGTATAAAAGTTATTTAAATTATTAACTGAATTATGTTGAACATTGATAAATTTTTGAACTTTTGCAATACAGGTAACATCATTGTAATTTGTTGACTGACTGAAAACCAGTTTTTAAATACAAATACAATTTTTTGTGAAGGTTCCATTTATTCGTGTTCACTCGTAGGCCTAAACAAACAAAGTGTTGTGTTTCCAGTAACGGACCAAAACAGGTAGGGTAGGCAGGGACATTTTGTTATTATATTTGTTGAAAGTTGTATTATGAGATGGTCCATCTTTAGATCTATACAAATTTCCAGTGAGTCATCATACCCCATACATTGTATCACCTAAACCAAGAACAAAATCATTAGGGTCGGGCTTCTATTTTTTTGCCTATGCCTTACTAAATGTATGTGTACATGTAAGCATACATATATTTATGTGAGTGTATGTGCATCTGTGGGTGCACAAATGCATGATTGCAAGCGTACATGTGTTTACGCATGTGGTCATGCTTGCATGTGTGCGTGCAGCTTCGTGGTAGTTTGACCTGTGGGTAAGCTTTACAAAATTATTTTTTTTACATGTAGTTTTGACAAGCTGTCCATATTACAATTGTTTTGTACATTTCAATGGTATTCCAAAGCAATATCAACTATTTACAATTAATTTTGTTGACGTATGCACAACAAATAAGTATAACAATGCAACCGATATTATTCATTATAGACGTATCACAAGAGGAGGTTTTTATTTTCTATTTGTTGATGGAGGTGCTAGTGATTATCAAAGAGGCTACTATCAACAACTAACAAACAGATTGGGCAAACTGATAGACAAATTCATTTTGCCTGATACGAATCATAGTTTTTACTGATTGCACTTGAATACGTATTAAGACGTATTCAAGAATGTTTTTCAAAAACCCGGATTTATTGTTATTGTCCTATTCAGTTTGAGATCTAAGAAACATTGCTAGCATTGACTTATGAATTGAATTACACATAATGATAACTGACTAGCTAGCTCTTAAGAATGTTAATGAAAGTGTCCCCTGCAGGGCACAGAGAATCAAGAGAGCAGTGAATCGATGGATATTTATAGAAACTGACACATGGAATTCCCAAACTGACGACATCAATATATGGCTATGCCTGTAGGCAATCCCCGTCTGAATTAATGTTTCTATTCGAGACAGACCTCGCTGATGGCGGAAAGCAAGGTAAATTATATTTTTCAGTAATAAAAGTACAATTTCGTGATTATTGTTTTGTGATTTTGGATGGATCATCCAGGAATAAGAAATGAAGCACATGTTAATAATTTGAGGGATGTATCATGTGGTTAACGAACATGTGTTTTCTCCTCTGCAGACGGCCATTTGTAGAAACATGTCAAGTCAAATCATAGAGTGAATTCGGGGTACAGTAGCTCAATTTGGCAAGTGATTCACTGTGCCCAGGTAAACGGTCTAGATTTTAATTTTACAAATACATTGTCATTCCTTCTACGTAATTATTTTTGTATTCCAAAGAATCTTGTGACTCTGCATAGGTCGATCACACCCGGCGTAAACAGCAGACATCCTGGTTTATTGCACCTATCCGTTCAATCCCAATGTCTTCAACGCCGAAGATTTCCTCTGCTCATATGCAACCGATCGTCAACACGTGGTTACGATACGCCCTTAGAATCAACAGATCCAATCGTTGATGTCCCAACATCTTCTCGTCCAGCCCCAGACGCTCCCCGGCCTGTGCAAGAGTCTCCAGATGATGCACATTCAAAGTCGCCCGAAGTGGTGGCTTCAACTTCAACAAACACAAGAGTGTTTAATTGCATCAACAGTTATCAATGAGTGTTCCGTGCTGTTCTGAAAGTCGTGTTGGTAATGTAATTTTAGGGAAGAAACCATGTGAAACGATTGCATCAAAATATTCACATATGATGGATGTTTCGTTAATTTTAAGCAAATCAATATAGTAATCACCTCCAATTATTATTTCACTTTTTGATATTTGTAAATCGACTAAATTGATCCAAATTCATCTGTATATATTCTGTAGTTTTCAATTATACATCTAGGTTATCGATATAAATATTTCCAAGAAAACGTTTTGTCTTCATGGTGCAGCATGCTATTTCTATAAATTGACATTTCCAAGTGTCTGTAGTAGCATGGATATTTATACAGATTTTTATTTGTTGCCGAGATAGATTGCCAAGCCAGCGTGTGGACTACAAATTTTGCCTTGGCTTATTAATGTATATCCATCTATTTGAAATAAAGAAGTGTCAGCCTCTTCAACGAGCTATGTTTCCGATAAACAGTCTAAGAAATAATTGTTATAATTCATATTTGATTGAAATAAATAGTACTCTGTGTATATAAGACTCATCATATAAACATGTACTAGTCGTGGTGAAAGAGTTGCATAAACTTTGCCACGAGCACTATACAAATACAATTTGTAAAAGAGAATATTACGAATATTACGCATACATATACAAGATTTAACAAGATAGCCACCCAGAAAATTAACTAGATGGCAGGTGGACAAGGAAGCCCTTTGTCTTATTGAGTGTCCGACCCTTTTATCTATGTGTATCCCGCCCGTCTGAGGTATGTGTCAATTTTATTTTAAAACATTCACGCTACTAGCACCCACACAATCGGCAGATAATCTGTTCCATTCATTTACATTTCTTTGTGAAAATGAAAACTTTCATATATTTAATCTACTCTGCTCCTTTGCTAATGTAACTTCATGTCCTCTAGTCCTTCTATCTTTCTTAACTGAGAAAAAAATATTTCTATCAATATTTTCATAACCATTCATTATTTTAAACACTTCTATCTGATCTCCTCTCAATCTCCTGGTCTCTTAGTGTTGTTAAACCGCATTTTTTAGGCGTATTTCGTAACTAAGATCCCTCAGTTTTGGTATCGTTTTAGTTGCTCTCCTCTGCACTCTTTCTAGCATATCTATGTCCTTCCTGCGATATGGCCTCCACACTTGAATACAATAGTCTAAATGAGGCCTAACTATTGTTTTGTACAGCGGTATTATTACCTCTTTTTTCTTATACGTTGTTTCACCTAATTAATTCAAGGATTTGATTTCCCTTTGAAGCTGCAATTCTATGCCATGGGCCTTTAGTTTAAGCAGTAATCTTTGATGTGGTACTTTGTCGAAAGCTTTTTGAAAATCTAAGACGATATCTACTGGTGATCCCTCATATACCCATTTAGTGATGTCTTCCAAAAAACATAACATATGTGTTAAGCATGACCTCGCTTTAAAAAAACCATGTTGAGATGGGTTTATTAAGTTTTGTTTAACAAGAAAATCCACCATGTGATCTTTAATTAGTCTTTCTAATAATTTGGAAATCACTGATGTTAAACACTCTGGTCTATAGTTTTTTAAATAACGGTATAATGTTTGCCTCTTTCCATTCTAAAGGAACCACTCCCTCTTCTAATGACAAATTGAAAACTGTTGCAAGCGGTACGCTAATTTGTTCTACAATTTCCAATAGTAGTTTGGGCGGAATCCCATCCACTCCAGGTGATTTATTATCCTTCATAGCCCATATTTTATTAGCTACCATTTCCGGGGTTACAATTAATTGTACTAAATAGTCTGAATCTACCCCCTTGAACTTAGCCTCTGGTACTGGCAGTAAACTAATATCTTCTCTGGTAAACACTGAACTAATGTACTCATTCAGGTCTTCTGTCATTAAGAATCCCCCTAATATTATATTTCCAGCACTATCTTCTAGAGGACCGACCTTATCTTGAACTTTCTGTTTGCTTCGAACATACGCATAAAAACTCTTGCTGTCATGTTTTATATTACTAGCTAACTGTTGTTTGTAGCTTCTCTTTGAATTTCTAATTTCAGCTTCTTTATAACTGTTGTAGTCCTCATCATTTCCAGTACATCTATATGACTTCCACATCATTTGTTTATACTTAATTTTTCTAATGGCTTCTTTCGATAAGTGTTTCTTTTTGGACCGTTTCCTTTGTTTTTTGAAGAGTACAAATTTATCGACTATGCACTTAATTTCACTCTTTAATATATTCCAGCATTCTTTTGCTGTCTTATTTTTCAGTGTGCTATTCCAGTCTATCTTTGGTAAATATTTCCTCATGTCGTTATACCTTCCTTTGTGTAAATTTCTCCTATATTGCTTTTTACTATTCCTTTCTGATTTTACTTTGATGATAAAATGTATCTGGTTGTGATCGCTACTCCCCAGTGGCTCACATATCTTGACATTGTCAGCTAATTAATTCTGTGAGGACAAAACTATGTCTAACACATTCTCACCCCTGGTTGGTTCCAGCACATGTTAAGAAAGGAAAGTATCTTGAACTAAAACTAAAAACTTGTGGTCCTCACTCCCCATACTCTGTAGAAATTTCCATTTTATATGCCCGTGGTTAAAATCCCCCATATTAATACAGTCCCGTTTGCTTACTTCCCTTATAGCGTTTTGTATTTTTTCATTCTCTTCTATGCTTATGTTTGGACTTCGATAAACTAACCCAACTGTTAAAGTTGAGTTTCCTGTAACTATGTTACACCAAACAGCTTCTTCGCAATCTGCTTCTCTTTCTAATTTTATTTCATAAGCCTGGATAGATTCTTTAAGATATAAAATAACTCCACCTCCCTTTCTTCCTATTCTATCTTTTCTAAACATTGCATATCCTGTCAGTCCCAATTCAGCATCTGATATATCGGTGGTGGTCCAGGATTCGGTTATACCTATTATGTGAGGGTCAATATCTTCTACCATAATGTTTAGTTCATTTGTTTTGTTTACTATACTCTTTGCATTTAAACAAACACATTTATATCCAGCTTCAGAAGAGTTTTCCAGACCGTTATTTGCTGATTTAGTTGTGCTGTCTTTATCTATGCCTCCATTTTCAGGCTTTTCTGTGAGTCCCCCCTGCGAATCTAGTTTAAATAGATGCAACCTGTCCCACTGTCAACAGATCGCAGCAGGTTCTCTGAGAAAACTGCTGCCCCCTTTCTACTAAGATGGAGGCCATCTCTCATGTACATATCTTCCATCCCAACAAAGTATCCCCATAAATCCCACCCCCTCTTCTTCACACATCTGCTCAACTAGTGTGTTGATCGCCATCCTCTTGCAGTTTCTATATGTTGCCCCCCTTCCTCCCATTACTGGCAACATTCCTTACAGAATAACCTGTTCAACTGTTGTCTTCTTTAGCTTCCTCACTAACTGTCTGTACTTCTGTACTATCGCAGTTGTTCCCTCCCTGTTTGCATTATTTGTTCCTACATGTATCAGTATAGACCCCCCCTTGCCATGTCCCAATACCTTCTCTACCCTGTCAGTCACATGTTCAATCCTAGCCCCCGGTAGACAAACAACGACGTCCTTCCCCTCGTTCAGTGTCTTGTCCGTCTTTCTCATAATGGAGTCGCCCATAAACACCCTCTCTTTCCTCATTGCCCCCTCAATCACTGCCTTAGAATAGCTCCTTCTTCGGTTTGCATCTGTCTGGTTGTTGTCTTTCCCCCTTGTCGTCTTCTCTCCTGTCACATTCTCTTCCGATCCTTTCTTTCCTGTTGCTTTTTCTCTTGTCACCTTTCCTCCTGTCAGCGTCCCTTTTATCGACTTCTTTTCTATCACATTTTCTCTCACTTCCTTTCGTCCCTTCATCTTTCGTCCCATCTCATTTTCTTCTCTCCTCTCCCGTCCCATCTTCCCACCCTCCTTCTCTGCGGTCACTTTCTTCCCTGTCACCTTCACGCTTGTCACATTTTCTGTTGTAGATTTTCCAATTTCTTTCCCTGCAATCACCTTTCCTCCTCTCAATCTCCTTTCCTAATTTTCTTGCCACTGCTATTCTCCTTCAGTCTTGCAGTATTATCACCTCTCTCCCTGTCGTCTCTCTCCATTCGACCTGCCTCCTTGCTAATTCCCATCTCCATTCCCTTCACAATATCTGTCAACCTAACTATCTCCTTCTACAGACACTCCACCTTCCAACACCCAATGCACTGAAAGGTGAATCCTTCCTCCATGGTTTCTGACCATGACTTATCGCTTTGCCTTGACTTGCCGCTTGCAAGGCGCCATATCCCGATCAGAATTTATTTAATAACTTAACTAACTTAGTCTTTATAAAGACTGTTTCCTGGGTACTACAGCACACTTTAGGTTACAAATTTCAATTACACAGCCCACTATTATTCCTGTCACGAACGCTAACATTACCGGTAGTGACCTAATTTAAATACAATCAATTACGTTACGTTAGGCTGCTTTATTTATTTAAGTTACGCCGCCCGACTATAGCCCTTGCTTAATTTTAATAACAATGCTACCTAATCAAAATATCTAGCAAGTACTGGCTAACACAGATATTATCTTATGTAAGTAGTTTGATGGTTGTTACTTTATCTCCTATATATTCTACCACATAGACAGTCAGGTTTGTTTACAACTTATCGAAGTCTAAGTGAGTTACCCTATTATCACTCACTATATTAAGGTGTTCTAAAATACTTTAACTAACTTTAAGCACAACTGCTACTCAATATATGTTTATTGCAACTTTATGAATGATATTAAGGCAAGAATAATACTTATTGTTACGTCCTCTAACTTGATATTGTATTCATAGATGGACACAGATTGAACTTCCAGATTTAATTCTCATCACTTTCCTTATACTCCGGTTCCACAACAACTAGGTCACATCCGGTTCAACTGCCGTAAACAGGATGATAAACGCCTACACGACACCCCTCCTTTTCTTAGATTAACGTCTAACTACTAACAAAAACATCTAACTACTGCAACTCTAAATCTAAACGTTCTGTGAGTGTCCAGTGACCGCACGTGCGTATGTTCTTGTTGTAACATAACAGAGTTCATAATGAAATATAACATAGTTCGCATTGAAGGAATGTCTGCGGTGAGATGCAGGGCATCTATTCACATACGAAATCTTCAAACCGTTTCGGGATTCTCCTCTCGCGTTGACATCTCGTAGGCAGGACTTGCTTCATCGGCGTGCTCAGGTTGTCCGTAGATGGCACCACTGCAGCTGACGTCTGTGGAGTAGGCGCTTCCATCACGCTTGCTCGGTCGTCGTGGACGTTCTCGGTCACGGGTTCCAGAAACTTCCGCACGTGGCTGGTGTTGCGGGAGTACCGGGCCCCGTCCTCATCCTCGATCACAAGACTGTTGCCAGTTTTGCTGACTACGGTGAGTGAATTCGGGCTGAAAGGTGTGCTCAGTTTGTTGGTTTTCTCTTGCTGAACCAGCACCCTGTCACCCGTCTCTACCTCGGAGTAACGAGCACCTCGTCGCTCGTCGGCGTGTATTCTCGATCTGCCCTTCATCTCGCTGTCACGGTCTCGTAGGTCGTGGTCCACCACAGGATTCGATCCGAGGTCAGTCAGCTTCCCTCGTAGTTTGCGGTTGTATAGTAGCTCAGCCTGGGTTCGACCAGTCGTCGTGTGTGGTAAGTTTCGATACTGCGCTAGGTACTTTCTCAGTTCCCATTTCCAATCGTTTCCCTCCGCCTGCGCGATTCTGATGCGTTTAAGCAGTGATGCGTTCTGTCTCTCGACTTCGCCATTGGCCTGCGCCCACTTTGCCGTCACTCTCAGGTGTGTGATGTTGGTCTCGGCGCAGTATTCTGCAAACTCGCTCGATCGGAATTGCGGTCCGTTGTCTGATTTGATTGTGACTGGCAGTCCGTGTCGACTAAACGCCTCGTCGAGACTGTCGATCACCTTGTCGGCTGTCGTAGATTTCAACACCGCGACCTCGTAGTATCTTGTGAAATAGTCCACCACGACCAGCAACGAGTGACCGGATGGCAGTGGTCCCATAAAGTCAGTCGCGACGTCTACCCACGGCCCGTCCGGCAATGGGGTCGGGCTGAGCGGTTCCGGCGGGTCGGGCCTCGCCACCAGCTGGCACCCGTAGCATGACCGACAGTGTCTTTCTGCCTCACGATCCATTGCAGGCCATCACACTTTGCTGCGTAGCATCGTCTTTGTGCCAACGATACCCAGGTGACCTTCATGTGCAATTGCTAGAGCTGCTGGCCTCAGTTTAGCTGGCAACACAATACGAGTACCGCGCAGAACCAACTGACCAACAACACAAAGTTCGCTCGCGATGGCCATGTAAGCACGACATTTCTCGAAGTTTCCTGTTTGAATTGCGCCTCTCACGTTTTGCAACTCCTCGTCTTTTCCAGAAGCTTCCTCTACTTCACGCGTCGACATCGCTTTTGGAGTAGCACTGACAGCAACAAACCGAACGTAGTCATCGGCTTCATTTTCTGTGTCCCTGCGTTCACCCTTGACTAGACGTGACAGGGTATCTGCAATGTTCTGTGGTCCCGGGATGTGCACGACACGAAAGTCATACGGTTGTAGCCGCAGCATCCACCGTTCTACCCGAGCACACGGCCTGGAACGTGGGCTGTATATTGCCTCCAACGGCTTGTGATCAGTGACAAGGTCGAACCGCATACCATACACGTAGGCATGTAACCGTTCACACGCGCAGACCAGTGCCAGCGCATCGTTTTCAGTTTGCGAATATCTCTGCTCACATGCGGTCAGTCCCCTGCTCGCATAACACACTGGTACCAGACTGTCGCCCTGTTTTTGAACTAGAACTGCACCCAGACCGACAGGACCTGCGTCAGCGATGACCTGCGTAGGCGCGTTTTTGTCGAAGTATGCCAGTGTGATCGCCTCTGCGATGCTGTCCTTCAGTAGCTTGAAGGCTCGCTTTTGTTCAAAAGAAGGCTCGCTTTTCTCCAAACACAAACGGCTCATGCTTTTTTGTGAGCCTCCTGAGTGGTTCGGATATCGACGAGAACTGCGGGATGAACCTGCTGCTGTAGCATACCAGTCCCAGGAAACTGCGTATCTCTGATGCATTTTCTGGTTCCCGCGCTTCCACCACCGCTTTGACTCGATCCTCCGTTGGCCCGATTCCGTTCTGTGACAGGAGTATTCCCATGAAGACGATGCGCTCGAGATTGAACTGACATTTTGCTCCATTGACTGTTAGTCCACACCTTCTGAGCCTCTGCATGACAGCGTGTAGTCTTTCATTGTGCGTTTCTTCATCTGGCCCATGAATGACGATATCATCACTGATGTTCTCAACACCCTCAATCCCGGCAAGGGCGGCAGCTATCTCATGCTGATATCGCTCGCTAGCAGACGATACTCCGAACAATAGCCGTTTGTACCTGTAGAGCCCTGAGTGAGTAGCGAACGTAGTGATGTCTCTGCTTTCCTCCGTCAATTCCAGTTGGTGATAT
Organism: Escarpia spicata; assembly: GCA_963995525.1. Taxonomy (NCBI): domain Eukaryota; kingdom Metazoa; phylum Annelida; class Polychaeta; order Sabellida; family Siboglinidae; genus Escarpia; species Escarpia spicata. The sequence goes on from OZ023217.1 coordinate 48,505,856, forward strand.
CCCCATTTCAAATCTATCTTGCTGAAGACTGTTGAGCCATTCATATTTTGCAATAGCTCGTCGACCGTTGGAATGGGGTACCTCCCTCGAATGATCGCCTCGTTGGCGCGTCTCATGTCGATACACAAACGAATGTCACTGCTGTTTGATTTTGGCACAATTACCACAGGATTCACCCATGGTGTGGGGCCGTCGACTTCCTCGATGATATCGTGTGCAATCAATTCGCTGATCTTGTCGTCGACTTTGCTGCGCAGGTTGAAAGGAATGCGCCTCAGAGGCTGCGCAACGGGTTTAACCTCTGGATCGATGTGAAGCGTGATTTTCCTACTGTTCAATTTCCCAATTCCATCGAACACTTCCGGGTAGTCCAGCTTCAAGATGCCTGCAACATCTGAGACAGCTGCGACATCAACGCCGATCTTCAGCACTCCCAGTTGAGTAGCGGTCTTCTTTCCGAGCAGCGGGACGCCTCGTCCTTTTACGACCAGAAACTCCGCCTACTCGCTCTGTGTGCCGGCCCTGACAGTGCAAACGAAACTGCCTTTCACTTTTAGTGGCGTATTAGATGCGTAAGCGTACAGCTTTTTCCCACTCGCAGCTACTCGCGATTCACATTTCACCTTTTTTAGTTTCAACTTCTCCCACGTCGCCTCGTCTACGATATTGCTCGTCGCACCGGAGTCGACAAGCATCTTCAATGTCACGTTCCCGACATCCACCTGTAGCATGCTGGAGTTGTCCTCAGTTCCATCCAGGCAGAACGCGTAGTCGGGGTCATTGCGGGTGGCGTCATCATTCACGAGGTTGACGCTCCTCTTCTGAGAACGACACACATTTTCAAAATGGTTCTTTCCCCCGCAGTTGCGACACGATTTCCCTTTGGCTGGGCATTGAGGATCACGCGCGAAATGTCCCTTTTTACCACATCTGTAGCATCCCCCCTTGCCGGTTGCCTTTCTCCTGATGTGCTGTCGCGCGCCAATCTGTTGATCTGTTCACTCTGACTTTCGTCGTTCTTCAGTGTCATGGCTGCCATTTTTGACTCAACGCTTTCACACTGTTGGGCTATTTGCAGTGTCCTCGCAAGCGTTAGTCCCTGCCCTTCTTCGAGTAGTTTGCGTTTCACGTATAGCGATTCACACTTGTTGAGAACCGCGTCCCGCATCTGATTTTCTACATAATTTCCGTATTCACAGTCCTTTGCTGCTGAGCGCAAACGCGTCGCAAATTGCTGCACCGTTTTATCCGGTCTCTGCGCAATCTGGTGGAAGGTTTGACGCGCAAACGCCGAATTTACTTGCGGGACGAAGTATGAGGGCTACAATGGCTGCCGCGTAGTCACAACGTTCACCTGTGTTTTCCAACGTGGCGAATATGTCCTGCACATCGGCGCCCGCCTGGGGTAGTAACAGGGCACGTCTGCGCTGCTGCGTTTGCCGATCGCGCCGACGTTCATCCGCGCTTGCATCATCCAGTAGATCGTTGCAAATCAACCCTTTACTGTCCGCGAATATTTCAAAGCTGTTTTGCCAACGCTGCCAACGCGGGCCGATCGTTGCCGGTTCGCGAAATGGGTTGAATGTCGGAATAACGTTTTTGTCTTCCATCGTGATTTCGCACTATGATATGCAATATGTTCTTCAACTCGTCGCCAGTGTTACTTCCTCTAACTTGATATTGTATTCATAGATGGACACAGATTGAACTTCCAAATTTAATTCTCATCACTTTCCTTATACTCCGGTTCCACAACAACTAGGTCACTTCCGGTTCAACTGCCGTAAACAGGATGATAAACGCCTACACGACACTTATCAATCAGTAATTCCACTTGTTTATCAACTTTTCTGCACCACCAATTTCTACGATCTATCTCCGCCAAATATAGCCTCGAATTTGTACAACACAACTTACTTATTGCGTAATCACAACATGTGTAAAAATAAATTAAAGTACATGCATTGCCACAGAATGTGAATAAAATATATATATGTTGAACAGAACACAAAATAATTATCGTGTAAACACTAAATGTTGGGACAATACTATATATGCACTGTCCCATCGTTATGACGTCATTACATCACCATTACCTAATATCAAAAATAGATAAGCGAGCGAAAAATTAACAACTCGGGACATGTCCAAAATCACTCAATTCAGCGTTCGCTAGCAAACTTACGGTTCATCCAATCCCAAAAATCTTGGTACCGTTTGAAAGATTACCTTTTCATCTACGTAGTAAATAGCACGGTTGATCATGTTAAAGTATAGTTTCACCATTGTGTTTATCTGAAATGTGGTTGTTTTCATCCGCTTGAACTCGGCGAACGATGTTAGCGTCGGGTATTCTTCGCCATCTGTCGGCGAAACTGCACATTTCCTGTCAATCACCACTGCGTTGCTATGGCATCGCACATGGCCGATCTCAGCAGTTGATGTTTACATGTTAAGCTCCACCCATTTTTGCATGTCAAAAAAGATATATTAAGTTTCACCGAATGTTGGCATTACATTAGCGATCGCCGGACGCTGACAGACAGTTTGTTTACTTGTGTTTATGTCGTCTGCAAAGTGGGTGGAGTCTAAATAGCATGAAAACAAGAACTTATGAAGTATAATCACCTACTCGGTTTCTGCCCTATCTGAGTTTCTGCCTCATTACAATTATATAGCTGGATCTCGTATTAAATACATATTTAGTCAAATATATCGGACACAATGAGCAAAGGATGTCTACAAACTTGCAACAAAATTATTTGTCTCAAATTAAAACGAGGCAAACAGGTTTTTGCCATATATTTTCATAGCGAACGCAGACCACGTGACTACAGTGCACCATGTCGGTGACGGTGATGTAAACAACCGTAATATTAAAATTTAGCGGACGAAATTGTAAGCAACTATTCACCCTAATCATCACAGGAATGTTAACGAACAGCCCGTGGAGTTTATACAGTGAATGCATAGCGATTTGTCGCACAGTGATGATTTTGAACACGATGAGGCAGAAACCGAGTGCTTCCGTTTGGCGCGTGAAGCGATTATCGTCTTACGAATATTGTCAGTATTTAACTAAAACAACTTATTTGACGTTTCGTTTGCATTCCATTAATGCAATAAGTGGTTCTGATTAATGATATTGATACGTTGCTGAACGATTTCAAAAAAAATTGTGAAAACTGCATATTATGCTTGCGTAAGGCAGAAACCGAGTGGTCCAGTATACGCATGTCTGAAACCTATGCAAATTAGAATTTGCGCTCCTATCGGTAGATGGGTGAACTTTGTCGACGAAACAAGTTGGTTCGCTGGTGTGTAAAAGACTGGAAACAACATGATTGCAGATATGTGTGAAGGTTCTTGTAGGAATTATTATCGGGAAACCACGTATGTGTTAGAATAACAGAAGGTGTAATCTTTCAAACGGTACCAAGATTTTTCGGATCGGATGAACCGGCGTAAGTTTGCTAGCGACCACTGAACTGAGTGATTTTGGACATGTCCCGAGTTGTTCATTTTTCGCTCGCTTATCTATTTTTGCTAATATTTATGACATCCTTGGAACGATAATTCTAATATAATTCTAATAATACTTCGTGTGCTATGGCTTGACTGACATGTATTGATGAAGTGGACTGATATCTATCCCATCCCCTTAACATTAGGCTTAACTTTAAGTCCCTAATCACGCTTGCTGTAATAAATCAGTAACAACTACAGCCTAGTACAGACTTACTTCCATTCGCAGATGGACAACAACTGGATTTCACGTGTGTATGTTGTGACGGTCTTGAAAAACGTTGCTGCGGAAATTTGCTAGGTTAGAGCGTTTCATCTACGTGAACTACGGACTAAAATGTAGAGTCATTTCAAAGCAATTATTAGATCCCAAGCAAAGTCACATGGCGATACGCCAGTTAAAACTGGATGGTGGCGCCATCTACTGACGTAGTTGCAAATATGACCACTGAGCCAGGACGGCGCCCTTGTGGTGGCTCATGTTGTGCCGTGTTTGGGTGCAACAACCGTTCGTCGAAAACACCAGAAAAACATTTCTTTTCATTTCCGAAAGACCCAACAAGGTAAGGAAAATGGGAATAATTATTTGTAACTGTACCGGTCCATTTGTTTGGGCCGCCAAGTAACTTGACACTGGTGTCGTGTAATCAATTAAGGTTTTTTTAATTACTACATGTACCTACCCAAATATAACATGTAATAGAAAATAGGTGGTGTAACAGCGAAGGTTAGATCAAATTATATACAAATCAATATATATATACACGGCGGAACTGCCAATATTACTTATATACGCGTACTTACCATGTGCTCACAAGAATAACATCGACTGACAGTGTAAACAATACTATCACTGTCAACAGCCATCGGCATCTGATTTAATTCATTGCCATTGCTAGGTACATCACATTCCGCTAGGGGCAGCACCGTAAATTTGTCCCGCATTCTAGACCTGAAACCTGTGACGGTTTTGGACGCCATTGCTACTGCTCCCGCCGAGATTGGGGGATTCCCCAAAATCGCTTGGCAACATTATGCAAATGAATTTACGTCGTATTTTGATGATCACATGAACTAATGAAAGACTGATCTACGTCATAGCCAGTTTCGCGGGAGTTTTCCGAGCACGATAAGCGAGGTAGGTGGATTCAAACTTTGATGTTGTAAACAATCGTTTAAAAATATGGTATAATAGATTTTCACCCCGTTAGTATCCTGTTGCAACCTTTTATAAATACATATGCCTTCATATGATATGCATTTTATGGTTGTGGACCCCCGTGGGAGCGTGCAATCGCTCGTGGAAAAACAGGCCTGTCGCACGCTGTTCGGCGTTCAAAGTTGAAATGCGTAGTTTGTAGCCTGCGCGCGACCGGTTCAGCGGTACGTACGCCACGCTGGCGTTGCATAATTATGATGTACTGGCGCGCGCAATGCAAATCATAAAATGTTTGCTATGCGGGTTAAACTGTATGCGTTTCAAGCAATCGTGAAAATAATCATAGTTTTAAACTGATTTACAAATGTAGCACTGGGCCTGAGAATGTGAGCGTAGTCGTAGACTGCATCGATCCAACATTCGTACGCCATTTCCTACGATGCAAAATCCACGCAATCCAAACTGTTTGCACCTAAATCCTAACATGTTCTGTGCACAAAAGTAACTATTGATATGTAAGTGTTGCATGGTATTCATTATTTTTCCAAATAACTCTGTGAAAATATTAGTTTTCTAATTTAAGGCCAGGCACGGCAGGCAAAAATGTATTATTGCATATATCTGGCATTTAAATGAAAACGTGATCGTGATTGGGTTACTTGTGCCACGTGGGCACTGACCTGCCACGTAATTGGCTGTTGTGAGGGATGGGCTAGGATCAATGGGTTTGACTCCATCTTGGAATCTTTGAAATTACCACCTACTGCAAGATTAAAACATTTAATATTAAATCCAGTGCCATCAGCACTTTTGTAATTATGTCCATTTAATTTAACATTTATTATTGTTTAAAATAAGAAATAGTAATTAAAATGTTGCCATGATATTTTAATTATTGTAATACAACAGTACTCAATGCCAGCTTTTTAATAGTTGTCTTAATATTTTTGTGTGTAAGATTACTTACACAAAAACAAAGTCCAGTGACACCAATTTTTTGTTTATTAACACTAGTGGTACTGCATTAATTTGTATCACACACATACATTAATACAGTTTTCCTCTATTTCATGTTGAAGGATTCTGCTGCAAATGTATGAAGAGTAACAGTACATTGACAGTGTCCTGTGAACATTGGCACGCTTCACTTGCATTGCTGTATGACACATTGAACGGATTTTATCTACAATCGACCAACAGTGTCCTGTGAACATTGGTACACTTCACTTGCATGGATATATGATATGAAACAGTGAACCGATTATATCTACACTAGTCGGCAATGTACTCTGTTCCTCCTTCTATAGTTCCCTGTATGTGCAGTGAAGTTGACAATAGTTATTGTACTTCTGCTGTTTCAGTTGTTTTCAATGTCTACTTGTCGGCTGCATACTGTGAACAACATGTTAACATTACTTCATGTTGATGTGAGACATTAATGAACAAAAGAATTAAGTATCATTGTTGTAGTACTGACCTTTGCATTGTACTGTGAACATTTCATGACATTGAACTATACAGGAAATTATACAGATCTTGGAATGCATAATAAATTATGTTAAATTCAAGCAATGCTGTTGTGTTTCTTCACAACAATGGTTGTGTCAGGGACACCTCAATGTTTACAAACAAGTCAAATAATGCCCAATGGTCAACAGTTAGTAGTTGAACTTTCATTTTGATCAACATACCATAATTATTAAGTAAAAATAAATTGGACATTAATAATATAGACAACATGGTTAGAGGTAATTTTTTTTCTAAATTAATCATTAATGGTTCACACTTTAATATGCCATTTTATCCCAAAAATTATGGTTAATATGTAGATGTGATAAATTACAAGGATTTATAAAGTTACTAAGTCCATGTGTTACACTAAATAATTTAAGTAAGTAATTTGTCAACATAATTAAATCGGTGCTCATTCAAGGTCAATTATCTAGGTCGTATCAAGGTCATATGCTATTATGGTCAAGGTTAAACATTTAGTTACTTTTAATTTGATAGCACAACATACCATAATTATTAGTTTAAAATAAATTGCACATTCATACATGCAATTAGGTCAAAGGTCATTTTAAAAAAACAAGTTACCTCACTATTGTTCATGCTTTAATATGCTACTTTATAGTCGGTGTGTACATAAATGTTCCATTTCAACACTTTATAAACATACCAAGCCCATGTGTCACACAGAATCATTTAATTAGGTCACTTGTCAACATATATAGGTCAACGGTCATTAAAGGTCAAATAACTAGGTCACGTCAAGGTCACAGTGCAAGGTCAACATTTTTGGGTCATAACATTTTACTTTACTTCAATATCTTACAATATACAGATTATGTAATGTTTTGCCTATATTCAGTGGCACATGGTGGCAGCACAGTCTGCACAAGCTCCAGATCACAAGAAATGGACATGAATCCTATAGACACAATCACCCTTTTTTCAGACACTAAAAAGTGGATTTACTTTGTTAATAATATAGATAATTCAAAATTTCAAAAAGGGTTGTAAACTACATAGCATACACTATCACATAGAAGTGATTAAATGATTATATATCAATTTTGAATTTTTTTGTAATGTACCTACCATTGCCATTGGCATTGGCAGTGTCCCGGCGCCTGACACTTTTTCGGCGGTGTTGATAATTCCATTGATCGTTGTTGCTATTAAACTCCATTAGTCTGAGACTGGCACATCACTTCACCTCCCTGATTCATTGGGATAGTGAAACATGCGTCTGAATGGTGACTGTTGCCTCAAATAGATTATCTGTTTACATGGGCGCCACGACGCGGTTAGCTCATCGATGCCAGACGCCGTCACGCATGTAAAAATCAATGGCCTCCCCATTGTTACTGTGTACAGTGACTGTGCTCGGCATCTAATTGCTTTGGTAATTTATAGCATAGTACACATATGACGTCATTACACCACAATTACATATAAATTATGATACCATTGGTAAGAGTATTCAAGAACCTTCCAAATAGTATCATATCTACTATAGTTAGGAAGATTTATGTTGGTGAATGTACTACTATTTACCCCTAGCCCATCCTTTATTATTCACACCTGAGGGCATTCATCACCATTAGCACGTTAGTCCACCGCTCCGGAACCTCTATACGCGGTGTTTAAAAAAATGCAAGTGTAGGGATATTAAAAAATACCTACCAGACACCTGGTCATTTCAAGGAAATAAATGACCGCTGGCTCTTGGACTAACTGTATTTACGTTTTTTAGTAGACCAGCCAAACATTGAAAAGTCCTCTAGAATTAGTTTAATGGCATTGTTTGTTAATAATAATAATTTATTATGCGCCGTGTATCTGTGTAAAATACTTGTTCAAAGGCGCTACAAAAGTAAAATAAAGGTCATGATCAATTGATATACATTACATTAATTTAAAACCAATTAAATAAGCTAAAATACAAGAGGAAATAAAGCAAATTAAGAAGTTAATAAAAAATAATAATTAAACGCATCGGCTGAATAATAAGTGAAATATGTATATAGTTTGAGTTAAAAACGATATTAAATTAGCTAAAATACATTATTGATAAAAGTTAATAAATAAATAAATATGTCATAAATGACAGAAGCAACATCGGTTGTTTCATGTCTGCCAGCTAGACTTTTTGCCACCGGGCATAGTCTGTGTGATCGTAGATAGTCGGTCTAGTCATAACATTGCAGTGAATACTTTTAGTTTCCATTCCTGTCAGCCATGATGATGTCCAGCATGATCTCCAACATGTCCATGTAAACCTCTATGTCAATCACATTGTGAAGTTTGAAGTGCTATAGTGCTTCTTGCTTAACTCCTGTATGGTATATTGAATTGTTTCTGTCCCCAGAACATCTGGCAGTTGGCCAAATGCGTTCCAAAATTATTCTCTACGATTGTCATCTCTCTTCTTGGATATACTAGCTACATTTTGGGCAAGTTAATTTACTTCCACATTATGTTAATCACCACACACATGTATATTAAAGGGAATAAAAACAAGGCATTAGCTAAAATCCGTTTTCCATGTGTACACAAAGATTAACATTGTATGTAACATTTGACAACATTAAAAAAATACAGAAAAATACGTTTGTAGACAAAATTCTATTTTAAACCCGTCTGTGTAGAGATTCCCGCAGAAAGTTGAAATTTAATGAGCTAGGCGATCACGTGGTACCGTGACGTCAAAGATGACTCTCGGCTTTGTTGACATCTATGCATCGCCATTGTTGTTCTCTCCATTCTCTTGTAACATCATGGCTAGTGGGAGTTTCCCAGAGTTTCAAGTGAAATCATACGATTTTGAGCCACTAGCGGGAACGGTTACAGCGGATGATTCGTCTGATTCCGCTCTTTCCGAGCATTTCAGCGACGGTAGCGAAGAAGATGATGCGGAGTCGGACAGTCACAATGTGAATGTGAATGTTCGCTCAGGCAACACCGACTGGTAAGCTGCAACTTCATTATAATGACACATATGGTGTGAAAACTTCGACAACAACACTGATATCGTTTTAGTACGACGTTATATTATAAAATGCGGTGTCAAAGCTGTACAGAGAGTTAGCTAGAGGTTGTAGCTAAGTAGGTCATCGGACGAAGTAATTGTAAACAGACTTGTCAAAGACAAACTTCACAAAGTTACGAACCGTCGAACGTCGTAAGCATGGTTGTCTGGTTTATGCGGATCGAGTTTAGGACGTTATAGCTACTTACGATATCACCCCTCTGGACAAAACCCACACTTTTTTAGTTGGACAGTTGTTCGCGAGATGACCATAATATCATGACATATATAATGACAGCTCTAGATTATGTCATTTATGTGGAACAATAATTTTATTACTCTGAGTCTGACACATAACAATATAGCTACTATATAATCAAAATAAACTAAAATAAACATTAAAACAACATGCAGAACAATTGAATAATTATGGTAATGGGTTATAGCCTGAAGGGTTATGTCCTAGACCTAGGGGTTTAGTGTAACCTTAGGGGTCTTATATGTGAGATGCTACCAGTGGGTATATATGTGCCCTACGACTATGTCCATACAAATCATAAGGACATAGCATTTTTAATCACATTTTTTGTGTGACATATTTATTACAAATCCATCAAGCAAGTTTCAGAACACAGTTTTACTGGATTGAATCATTACAAATTCATCAAGCAAGTTTCATAACACAGTGTTACTGGGATGAATCATTCCAAATGTTGGTAACTGTGTAGATCTGGTAACACAATGTGAATCACCACACGGTGCACAGACAATGGTTATAAGCCAAAAAACACCCATGGGAATATTTCCCCTGCAGGCAGATGAGAATATGGCTTCAGCAAATACCCATTGATAAACAAGTTATCTAGTCCATTTTGTTGATCACTTTACCTATGACATGCTAATAAATAGCATAGCTTCACATCTACAGACCAATTATTATCTTTACAGGGCAACTTCCCATTGAGCCGAGAAACTGCTGCACTACGACATTGGTTTGGCCAGTGCAGTTTCGGCAACGTGCGAAAAGATGACGAAGTGAAGACTCTGCCACCAAGAAGTACCTCTCCCTGGAAGGGCAGCAATCTTTCCTCAAGGGAGTCTTGTTTGTAACACCCTCCTCTGTGTCAGTGTACTGGTCGACATGGTCATCGCTGTCACTGTTGCTGCTGTCACGACTAGTCGACTCATTGTCAGAGCAAACATACTCTGGATCTGCAGCAGATGTCACTTCCTCCCCGTTTTAGTCACTCGAGTCACTAATCGGACCAGTCAACAAACTGCACTGCACACTCGTTGACCTCACTGCTGATGTCACCTGCACAGCAACCTGCTCTGATGCACAGACTGCTTGCACTCTTCTCGTGCGAGTTGATGGCCTGATGTCAACCTGAAAGCATTTGCTGCTCCTTTTTGGAGTGGATGCTGTGACTGACTCAGGTGTGGAATCCTCTGTATCACAGGAATCCGTACGAGAGCTGTCATATTCAGTTGCTGTATCTTCAGATGACCCATTCTTGGTCGACGGTGGACTATCTCGAGCTGCTGTCAGAATGTCAGCAAATAACTGAAATAACAAATGACCCTTATAGAATTTGCAAACAAATTAATTGTTGTAGGTTTCTGACAAAAGCAAACAAAATCCTGTCTTTTACCATCTTGTCAGAAAGGAGTACATCCATTTGTCTAGTCATTTGCCCAGCTTCCAAGTGTGAACAGACTGCCTAGCTGTTAAAAATACAAATTAATAAATTTATTTCAAGTTGCAAGGTATGTATTGTTTATTCTATGATAAAAACATCATAAATAATTGATATTACGCTTACAGAATCTACACAGAGACATAGTTACTTTTGTTATGTTACACTTTTATGCAAACAATTACCTGGAAAATGTGACAATATATTACTTGTGAACATTTTATTTTTGGTTATAACTAATCATCTATTAAATATACAATAGATAGGTTTGCAACTTGCATTGCATTTATTGTTATTGTTTCACAACAAATGACCATTTTCACACTTGGTAGCTGGGCAACAACCCACATCCAAATGTGAACATATTTATTATTTGATAAATTTACTTGATTTTTTTAATAACATTAAGTTAAAAATCAAATAAATTCATTAATGACATTTTGTAACATCATTAGTAGAATCCTTATCCATTGATATAGTTACTATCATAACAATATGTGACTATCATAACAATATGTGACTGCAGACATGAACAATCCTGCAATACTCAATTTTATAGTCACAATAGGAAGCCTGCTCCAGGAGTGGTGTAATAATAATAATACCTATTAGTAACAATAAGTTGAACAAAGCACAATATAATAACAGAAACAATGTAATAGTAACTGGCATATAATATATATACATGTTTATTAATATATGTCCCATCAAAATAGAAATTTAATTATGCTTTCTGTATCCTATTGAACTAGTTTATCCAGGTTTTATGATTGCCAACATCCATCCCATGAATAATGTGGGAGCCGAATAATGGTCCTTGGTACATTTCTGAGCTTCTGTTTAAAAAAACATCATGACTTGTGCCAGTAATTAGCAATGCACCAAGCAGTAAGGTGTAATTACACTGATTGCAATCTATTCAATTGCAGTGACATTTCTTTTGTCTTCCATTCATTCATGTTATACAGACATAAAATGAAAAATATGTTCTATCCGTAAACGTTGTTAGTAGATAATACAAGATACAATAGTTATATTTTTGTTCTAAATATTTATCTCGGTACATACTGTAGTTCCAATTCAAAATGTAATGATAATACCTTCAAATGTAATAGTATATATTGCATGATGTACATTGTCTTCGATATTCAACTGTAATAAAATGGAAACTAGGCAATAGCAATATATGACACTGTAATGTAATTCACCTGTGCACTGGAGTTATGAAAATACAAATCAATAAATTACTATTGAAATATTAAAAATTCTATAGTAACAAATGTAACAGTACTTGTGTGTTACAATAGTGTGTGTTATGAAAGCTGCTCTCTACTGTAAGAATTCTATAGTAACAAATGTAACTACTTGTGTGTTACAATAGTGTGTGTTATGTAACAGTACTTGTGTGTTACAATAGTGTGTGTTATGAAAGCTGCATCTACTGTAAGAATTCTATAGTAACAAATGTAACAGTACTTGTGTGTTACAATAGTGTGTGTTATGAAAGCTGCATCTACTGTAAGAATTAGATTTATTGAAAACATTACTTTTGAAAACTTAAACATAATAGATTATTAACTCGATGAATACATACTGTAATCTACAGGGTGTTCAATGTGGTAACCATTCAATATTAATAATAATTAATCACATCTACCTGCAAGGTTTACCAATTGCAATGGTGATCAGGGTGATATTAGGCATGGGTTAATTATAGTAATAATAAGTATCATGTCACATCCATGTTACCCAGTTCCTGCCATTTCCACCTAGCATGCTTTAATTACCAGTAGATCAGGTTCAGATAACTATTTTAACTGGAGGGAGAATGCAGTGGGCCAGCTGGAGGTGGCTGGTGTATTTGTTATTCATAGCAGGAAAGACCTACAAAGTGCAATGTCAACTGGTAATTAATTAGATTTGATCTTTGATCAGTTGACTCGGGCAAACACTACACTTAGTTCCTCAGTCAAGTGGAGGAGTCACAACAAAGGAGTCCAATTAGCTGGATTAGCAGACAGGTGCCAAACACTGTAATAAACTGTTTCTACAGAGAATACTGATGGGGGATAATTCTTCAGCAAGTCATTGATGACATAAGACTTTAGTGAGTCATGTGTCAGAGGAGGAGATTGCCAGCAACTGGTTCCAACTATGAGAGTGAGACAGACCACTTCCTAATTTTAAAATTTTTGTTTTAAATATATAACTTATGCATGGTACTTTATGTGTACATATATTTGATGTTGATCAAAATGCATGGCACTTTCATAAAGTCCAAGTATTGTCATTTAAAAAACAACAAATGTTATGTATGAAAAATAATAATTAATTTATGCAAATTCAACGTTAAATACATTTGAAAATATAATTATTCTTCCATCTGCAAATTCACATTGCAATGTTCTATATCCAAGTATTGCTTCTTACGGTTTAAAAAACATTATAACAGACTAACCTGACTCGGCAACGAGTATAATTAAAATAATTATTTCTTATTTGCATGTAAAACTAAATAGATTAATTAAATGCCTTACATTCCTGTAACTATGATAATGATAAAAACAGTCACCTGAATCGATTTGATTACACTATCAAATTTTCCACAAAACTGAGTATATGTAGATTTATTATAGTAGTATCGTGCATAACTACAATATTTAGAATATCAGATACTTAGGAAGAGTTCCGTGATATGATTGGAACCAATGGGATACAATGACAATAAGTTGAATAACTTATTTTGACACTTGACACACACGAGACCGTCCAGTCCAGGCATTATACTAGACCTACAGAATAATAATAGTAGATATAACATGTAAGAATTACCTTGATTCGTTGCCGCTTTCGGTAAGCAGACCTCGTAAATTCACCACTCGTCGAAGGAACCTGGTACCCCAAAGAAGCCATGGGTGTAGTTGCTGAGCCGGCTGTAGTCACAGCGGCAGCGGAGCCTGCGGCACTGGAACAACGCTTGCGAGACCCGCTTGCGAGACCCGCTTGCCTTCGACTCGGGCAAAGCGGCCGTCGATCCTGCCCGTGCCGACGCCTGTCTTCTGCGGATTGTCGGCATCAATGCAGCTTCTACTGCCGGGAATATTGTTGGGACTGCATCGCTTTTCAACGATATTCGAGCACCAAGATATCCAAGGGTTGCCAACATCTCCGGATCGCGATCGAAACAGCTTTTCTCAAAATGAGCGGAGCAAAGCCGGCTGTGTTTCGTCGGCTTGAAATTAGGTCGCTTGATTTTGGCGATCCATTTCTTCAATAAAACTGGATCCGTAGGGAACCGAAAAAAATTGTGTGTTGCTCTATGTTTAGAAGAGTTTGCATTACAACCGAATGCCGCACAATGAACCATGATGATATTCGCATTACACAGCCACCTCTGCTGTCATATTGCTGAGAATGAATGTAAACAAGCGGTCGCTGTATCGGCAGAGTCAACTCTGACGTCACATCTCGGCATCCCGAAAAGCGCGCCAAAAATATGCATATTCGAAAATGTCCGGATGTACAGCATAAAATGTGGAATTTCTAATTCTTCGATTTTGGGGGATTTTTTTGGCTTGGTGGACATGGAAATATATAGCAGGATCTAATTTAATATGAATTCAAGCAATAGATGTTTTTATTCCCTTTAATACGTTAGCGTGTATATTATGTCAATGGGATTCTGAAAACATATTTGGATAGAATGGTTGGATGTGTAAACAATCTTGGTATAAGCAATAAAACATATTTTGAGAAAATCGCGTTTTTTAAGTTCAACACATGATGACACAGACAATGCATAGGCAATGATAAAATTTTTGGTTTGATAAAAAAGACGGGTATATGTCACGGGTAGATATAATTTAATTAATAAAACTATTTTGTGCCAAGTTTGGGATTTTGACCTTCAAAATTACCTTCAAATGCAAAATCGAGGGTGTGATCCACACACACCTTTTTTCTAATCCCTTATGTGATGTATCTAGCATGAATTCCTGCTATTAAAAATGCCGTTAACACTACAGCATCACATGTTGGCTGGTCTACTATTTCGCAAAATCTAACTAATCCCATTTTTTTCGGATCCTCTAATGCGCCATCCACAAAGCTTCTGCCAGCAGCAGCCCAAAACAACACAATGTACTCTTTTATATCATGAATTTCAGGCCCGAATTCAGACTCCAGGGGGCGCCACAAGCTCACGTAGGGTTATATTTTTTCACAATGCAGAGGGTCCCACGTGTTCACATGGGGCTCATAATGCAGAAGGTTACATTTATAATTGGAGGAACAATGAAGTGGGTGTGAGATTGGTGGACCATGTGGTTTCGTCTTATATTCTTTCATCTTATATACAAACACCACATTAGCATCCCCAACAGGACCGTAACTTAACCAGAACCATAATAAAGTGTCGATCTAACATGTGGTGTGCCCCAGGGTAGCGTGCTCGGACCTCTTCTGTTCACGATCTACTGCCTTGGACTCAACCATGTTTTTGAACATCATCAACTGCGCTATCATATGTACGCTGATGTAATGCAATATGTGGACTTTCCCGGTGACCAGGCACTTACAATTGCCACCGATCGAATATATCGTTGTACCACCGATGTGAAAGCGTGGATGTCTTTCCATAATCTCCTGCTATAATCGGAAACTTGTTCACCCGCCTGTTGACCAAGTCATTGATATATGTGGCTGAGCTGTTTCGCCGAAGTCGGTTATCCGCGACATCGGCGTTCTACTCGACAACACTATGTCGATGACGAATCGAATGAGTCGAGTTTGCCAGGTGGCATATTGTCACCTCCGAAGCATCGCGTTGATTCGGAAATGTCTTGCCACTAATGCCTGCAGAACCATTGTGAACGCCCTAGTCATGTCACGTATTGATTACGGCAACGCAGTGTTATATGGTCTGTCGAAGACGCACTTGCGAAAGTTGCAGATCGTACAGAATTCCGCAGCACGTCTCATTACCGGGACAAGGAGACGAGAACACATAACACCTGTTCTGTACCGTCTACACTGGTTGCCTATACGCCAGCGGATCGAATATTCAAGCTGTTACTGCCGGTATATCGTGAAGTGCACCATCTCGGCCCTACGTACATTTCATCGCTCGTGACATCCTACATGCCGACCAGATCACTTAGATCGGCCGAACAAGTTCTGCTGACTGTTCCGAGATATCACCTTGAACATTATGGCCGTCGTACCTTCTCGGTGGCTGCTCCGATCCTGTGGAATGCCCTGCCTCATGCAGTCAGGCATGCAAACTGCGTTGTCACTTTCAACAGAATTTGTCGAAAAAATTACATCCGCAATGGATAAATGCCAAAGCACGATTGGGGTCTTTATCGACCTAAAAAAAGCCTTTGACACTGTTGACCACAACATACTGCTAAGTAAATTGCAATGCTACGGAATAAGGGGTTTGGCTCTGGCCTGGATAAATAGCTACTTAACCAACCGTAGACAATATGTATGCTATAACAACAGTAACTCAGAACAAAAGGAAATCAAGTGTGGAGTCCCGCAAGGATCAATCCTTGGCCCGTTATTATTTATTCTGTACATAAATGACATGTGTGAAGTCTCAAAATTGCTTGATATTATTTTGTTTGCTGATGATACAAACATTTTTTATTCCGCTAGTAACACAGATGAAGTAAGCACTGTTATTAACAACGAACTAAAAAAACTAGACCTGTGGTTTCGAGCGAACAAATTATCACTTAATGTGAACAAAACACATTTTATAATGTTCAACAATAAAAAGCAACCTAGAACAGATGTGAATATAGTTTTGAATGTGAAAAACATTGAGCAGGTATCATATACTAAATTCCTTGGAGTAACCATTGACGAAAACGTAACATGGAGAGAACACATAAAAATGGTTTAATTAAAAGTATAAAAAAACATAGCAGTTTTGTATAAAACTAGGCATGTTCTTGATTGTCAAGCGTTACACACATTATATAATTCACTTGTTGAACCACACATGTCATATTGCTGTGAGATCTGGGGAAATACTGATCAATCTAGACTCAGAAAACTATTTATGTTACAGAAAAAAGCTATACGGATTATTTATAATCTTAATTACTATGATCATACATCTGTATTTTTCCATCTCTCAAACATGCTTAAATTTCATGATTTAGTTAAATACAAGACTATGATCATACTTTATAAAGCAAACAACCATTCTTTAAATGGTCGTGTTCAAGCATTATTTGAACCAACCGCAGCTATACACATACATGATACCAGACAAAGCAAATTGTTCTATGTTAAAAAGACAAACACCACCCTCCGACTGCTGTCAATCACCGTCAAGGGTATAAAAACGTGGAACAATTTATCAAATAAATTGACTCAGCTTCCAAGTTTAACACAATTTAAAAAAGCAATCAAGTTGTCATTACTTTCTACATATTTGTGAATTGCTAATTGAAGGTGACGTTTTGTTAAACCTATGTAATAGTAACACAAGCACTATAGTAAACAGTTTATATATGAATTGTGAATATTATTTTGTGATTTATTTATAATTCCTGTTGTATTTATTCAGTTTTCTTAGTTCGAGTAGGGCATAGCAACACATAAGTCTATGACTTCAGCTATGTCCTTTCAGCAGCAGCAGCAGCAGACCATACTGTGCATGTATTATGTTGTTGTTGTTGTTGAATAAACGTTCATTCATTCATTGAAACATGCAAAATAGGAGTGAGAGTACATTATGGACAATTAGTATACGGTGAGAAAATTATATTTACATTTGAACAATAAAGTAAAAAATAACTTCACCTTATTAAACATAGGATACTATAATAATTTTTTTGAAAACAATCTCTGTTTAGTTTTAGACAAGGCTACTGTTCTACCGACAGCATCGATTTAAGCAATGTTTTTAAACACAAACATTGATATTGATAATATAGTTGTTGTCTTCCCTAAGTTTGATTGAAACATTTGTACTGTTATACAATGTATATACAATGTATGTTAGTCTTCCACGGACTCAATGTGCATGAGATAGTTTGGGCCTTTGCTATAATATTGCATCCGGGAAAATCTGTTTATTCTTCGCTCGGATACACTTTCTGATTCCATTATTTGTAACAATGTCATTACCGTGTCCCTATAAATGAAATAAACTATCATAAATAAATTCACACATATGTAGATAGAGCCTCACATCACTTAGTTACAGTATGCCCTTCAGTAGCAGGTACACATCAAAATTAGTGCTGTCACGGTAGCGGCAAACGTTGCGCTCACATTTACGTCCGACTGACAACCAAGGTTTCAGCTCAGGTTTAGAACACGTGTTGAAACAGTAGCAAAAGACTTCGTATAATCCCAGGACAGTAGCCACAGGAACTGAGAATATAAGTTATTATGCTAATAAGATTATATTACGATTTAAAATGTTATTTGCAATGAAAGATAAATATTAGATGAAAATAAAAACTGTCAAAAGTGTTTTGCTGTGTACGTCTTATGCCACATTAGAATCTCCGTCAATAGTACCACACCTTTGGTCATAGTGGACATGTAATTAAACTAAATGAAGGATAACATATGGAGTGTTATATATACTACTGCTAATGAATAAACTTGTTGTTGCTAAACACTGGACACACCTTGGCACCATCAAACCGTGGAGGTTGCGTAGTCGCACTGTCATGCTCCTGTAGCCCAAACAACGTCCACTTCCTTCCAACTCGTGCTGAAACAATTATTACGTGGAAAAGAGATTGACATAATATATATATATATATATATATATATATTGTTGTAAACAAAAAACACACCCATTAAAGATAGTGTATCATTAATATGGTTTTGTGTAAATGTGGTAAATCGTTAAAGGGATGAATTATACTTTACTTTCATAAGGTATACATTATACACAACAAAGCGCCTCTATTTAACTGGTTGTTAAGGTATTGATGCATATTGCATAAGCAGGTTAGGACACTCAATAAGACAACTATTTAACTGTGTACATTTATTGGTAGACATGTGTGATATATTTCATAGTGATGATTAAATTTGTTATCGCAGAATATACCCTAACACATTGTGCTATTTTCTTCGATATGATGCTAAACAGAAACAATTACACCTTCCGTTTATATGTGTATTGTTTCAAGAATGTACTAGAATATAGAAGATCATAAAGAATTCATTTAATACTGAATCGCTATTCATATTTTTGACATATTCAAATACATTTAAATTCTACTTCATTTACGAACTTTCCTTTTACTTCTTTTGTTACATAAATAATTTTTTATTTTATTTCCAATAGCCGTGAACATGTGCAACATAGACATGAGTACTTATTTAAACTTGAAAGTACCTGCATTGCTGTTGCAACCCTAGCGTAGTCAACTACTTGTCTGCGCCACAAGCCAAGTCTTTGTAGAAGGCGTTATAACGTCCGCACACTGCACAACATTAAGTCGTTTACATACACATCTTGCACTAAGCCCGCTTGCTATTAAGTCATTGTGCATTATTTATTTTATTATAACTTGCTCGTTTACCCTCTCCCTCTCTACCTATCTCCCTCTCTCCCTCTCTCCCTCTCTCCCTCTCTCCCTCTCTCCCTCTCTCCCTCTCTCCCTCTCTCCCTCTCTCCCTCTCTCCCTCTCTCCCTCTCTCCCTCTCTCCGTCTCTCCGTCTATCCCTCTCTCCCTATCTCCCTCTCTCTCCCCCTATCCCTCTCTCCCTCTCTCCATCTCTCCCTTTTCCCCTCTCTCCCTCCATTCCTACCACCCTACCCTGATGCGCGTGTGCGTATGTGTACGTATGAATATATTGAGTTTATAAACATTAATGCGTTCAGTATATTCATGGTTAGTTAATCAATACGTTTTAAGCATTCACGACGCAGTTACTCAACAACATACCGTCATTCATTTTACAAATAGCGAATGGAAGTGCAACAGTTATCTAAACAATTGAGTAGTAGGGACCTAAGCGATCAATACAAGTTGAAAGAGTATCCTCTATCATCCTCGTAAGCCAGGTCGATGACAACGTACACTACCCCTGGCAGATATCCTACGCACAGTATGCAGGTCAGCTGATTCAAACTAGAAATTAGCTTCGCCGCAACTGTACAACCCGTGAGAACAATGCAGACACCCGCCCCACCCGCACCTCAATTCTAAGACGAAGCCAGTGATTCCAAGGAATCATAACATCTTACGAGGGACTGTGCGGTATTGTGTATTCAAATAATTACTTCTACTTCCCCCAACATTGCACATAACATTACCAAAATCATGTGGTTGAAAATTTGCCGGCACGCAATATTATTGGCTTAGCTTATATTCCGAGTCCCGCAAGGCGATCTGCCGGGAGCACTGGGACGGGTGTAATCAGCAGCGCCCCTGTCGCGCGAGGATGTCATCTATGAACACATTATGTTTTTTACTCAGATTATTATATTATTACCATATTATATTTATGAAAAACACACCTGATGGCTATTCCGTTGTGGCTGAGTATCGCACAGGTTTCAACATTACTGTATCCTGCCACAAAACACTGTCTTACTAAACTGTGAACTAAAATGAACATATAAATTTTTTTATGAAATGCACTCATGAAAAATACACAAGTTTGCAGCAGTTAGCTTTATTTGACCTGGCAATGATGCTACAACTGTATTTACAACAATACAGTTGACACACATGCATGCTATAATTATATGTTTATAATCACACACGCACGCACGCACGCACACATACATGAATATATTACAGACGTATCTTCCATGGTTGTAATTTACTGGGGGCATGCAAGATAGGCGATTCCTAGATTGACTGCCTCCACAGTACTTCCATATCAAAGAACAGACAGACACATACAAGATAATCATACTGTTCTAATGAATATGTCTGGCTTAACTAGTGGCACCTATTTCAAAACAATAATCGTATCCACATGTGACCACATCAAAGCAGTTGCCTACACACAACTATGACTAGAGTCTCAATAATTGCCACTTCGTGCCGCATGCTATGTTGGGCGGCTTCGTAAATCGCTGCGATTGACAGGCAGTTACACTGTAGCGTATCTACGGTTTGGTAAACTGTGCCTCAGCTATTCGATTCACTTAACTAAAAAGAAACAATTAAACTGTAGACAGAAAAAAACATGTGACGCAAATGACGACTAAATTAAGTTTTTTCGATGATTTAATGTACCTGCTTCTTGTTAAACCGACTTCGAATATTGTAGCTATTTATAATAATTGAAACATAAACTTGGACACAAACGAACGGCATTTGCAATAAGCGAAAGTTGAAAAAAGTTGTCGTCTCTTCCCATGTATATAAAATAAGTTTTATATTTTCTACCAAGGATATCCAGACGAAACCATTTAAAAACTGCAATTTGCGCGGTAGAAGAAGTACATATATGTCATGTTATGAACTATGTTTGCCCCAGACTTTCGTCACAACATTTAGAAGTACGAACACAACAAATTCTGTGCGCAAACCAAATATATATGTAACCGTATACGTACAGTCAGCATCATCAGCCATCATCACATGCTCTGAACACAAAAAGGAATGAATGAATGAATGACGAATGAACGTTTATTCAGAATATTGATAACAATATATATATATACAAGACAAGACAACCAAACAATTTTAACTATAATACAAGTGAGAATATACAATGTTTGAAGGGGGTAAATACGAAGTCATTGACTTTTGTATAAATTTACCTCTGACATATATTTATATATAATTATATACCTGTATGTATACATACATATACACACATATATACATAAATATATTCACATACATATGTACATGTATTTTGAGACATCAATATTATATTATTCGAATTTGCTATTCATCTAACCATCTAGCTACAATAATTGAAAACATGTAATGGAATATGTGCATATTCAAAATTTAAAGTATGTGATAAGTACACATCTTTACACATATTGTAGTTTCCTCAATGGCATGAGTATATGCGTGTATGATTTTATTTAGATTTCCACAACCAGATATTTCTCAAATAAAAGGTTCTTGCATTTACGCTTAAATTCAGTAATAGTATTAGTAGTTTTTAAATGATCACATAGATAATTCCATAATTGCACTCCCTTTACACAAAGAGACATTGATCGCATGGTAGAACAGACTCTCTGTCGTTCTAGGTCATGATTAGCTCGCATTGAGTATGCTATTTCCCGTCTAGTAAACAAACACTGAATATTTGATGGCAAATAGCTGTAGTAAGCTTTGTACATAAATAATGATGTTTTCAGTTCTATGATATCTGGAAATTTTAGAACATGTAATTGTTGGAAAAGTGAGTTTGTGTGATCCAACCATCTTGCACCAAATATAATGCGGATTACTCTTTTTTGTAATAAGAAAATACAGTTAGTATTTGTTGGGTACGTGTTTCCCCATATTTCTGCACAGTAATTTAAATACGGCAAAAAGAGAGAACTGTATAGAATACGTCTACTATTTCTATCAAGTAGATGACTGCATCTATGCATTATAGCTGTACTTTTTGAAAGCTTTGATTGTACGTATTTTATATGAGCTTTCCAATTTAGTAGATCATCAATAAACACACCCAAAAACTTGGTGACCCTTACTCTTTCGATATTAACATTTCGTATTGTTATATTAATTTCTTGGGGCCCAGGATCGAACTCTGTGGGACACCACATGAAATATTACGCACAGTAGAATTACATTTGTCAATGGACACAAATTGTTTTCTGTTTTCTAGATTTTCTTTTTAACCAGTTAAATGCCCCACCACGGATACCAAGAAATTCCATTTTTTACATAACAGTTTGTGAATGACAGTGTCAAATGCCTTTTTAAAATCGATAAAAACACCAATAGCATAATTTTTGGCATCCAATGATTGGGTTATTGCATCAACAAGATCTATTAATGCGTGACATGTTGACATATTTTGTTGAAATCCATATTGGCTTGGGTTTATTAGTTTGTGTTTGGTAATAAAGCTATCTAAACGAGAACTGAACAAGTTTTCTAATATTTTTGAGAATTGTGGTAATAGTGAAATAGGCCTATAATTAGTGCACATATAATTATCCCCAGACTTAAAGAGTGGGATAACCTTTGCTATTTTCATTTTCTCCAGGAATACTCCAGAACTGAAAGATAGATTACAAATATAAGTGATAGGTTTTGCAATGGAGTTAATAACTTCTTTGACCAAATGCATACTTATGTCTTCGCAATCTGTGGATGTTTTACTTTCCCAATTGTTCACAGCTTGGATAACTTCATCTTCATTAACTGGAGGTCTTGATACGTGCGTTTCTGAGTCCTTTAGTAAACCACGGTTTTTTAAAACTAATTGTTAATACTTTAGGTCATACAGTTGACACAGGACAATGTTTGTACATTTGTATAAAATCATGAAGAAAGTTGTCATATGCTATATTTGCATTTTCACTACCGATAACAGTATGCCAAGAATTTTGCATTAAGTCACACTTCAATGCATTGATGTTTTCTTCGCTAAGATGACGAATACACTTGTTAGAATGTTCGTTCACATTACGTTTTACAGTACAATGGCACAGAGCAAATACAGGAAGATGATCACTGATATAATTTACTAATAGACCACTATCAATCTTGCACTCAAGTTCAGAAGTAAAAATGTTGTCTATAAGGGTTGCAGAGGTAGTAGTAATTCTGCTAGGTCTATTAATTAAAGGGTATAGACCAAGACTGTACATAAGATCTACAAATAGCTTGGTCCCACTATGACTATCACATTTAAACAAATCTATATTGAAATCACCACATGCATATATGGTTTTGGTGCAACGTATACGACTAAACAATTGTTCAATATTGTCATTAAATGAAACCATGTTAGACCCAGGGCACCTATATACACAACTGACCAGTGCAGTTTTGTGTCGGTTAATTTCACATTCAACAGTAACACACTCTAGTACGTTATCAACTATTAGTGACTTTGTTTCGCATAATCGCCCATTTAGCTTCTTGTTAACATAAATCACCACACCTCCACCTTTTCTGTTGTCTCTAACAACATGAAAAGCATCATAATCATCAAACATATATATAGGAGATGAGTCCTTGCTCAGCCACGTTTCGCTTATTGCTATAATATCAAACTTTACATTAAGTGATTTGAGAAGATCTTGTATTTCGCTGAAGCTAGTACTCAGACTTCTAGCATTAAAATGTACCAAAGACAAACCACCATCATAATTTCTGTTTAGCTCATTATTGAATTGTTGTTCTATATAATATTTACAAGATGTTGATATGTTGTTGTAATAATTATTTTCAGGATCGACATCCTTCTCAAAATGACACCTGCTGTATTCAGTATATTTGTAGGTTTCAAATATGTTATCCATATCATCACAATTTGAGAGTGAGTAATTTTCTTTCACGGTGTTAGCCATGTAAATGGTAGATAGTAGCGTTTAATAAAATACAAATGGATGCCTAAGTCTCGTTTTCGACGTACGCTTGCTCATTACGGCATCTTTATAATTTATACCATCGCATCGCGCATCGCGTCGCACATCGCATCGCGCATCGCATCGCGTATCTCATCGCGCATCGCATCGTACATCACTTTCTGAGATCTACAAACATGCAACTAGCTACCACTGTATATCGGCAACCATAGAACCACACAATGACACGATTTCTCATCAGCACGCGCATTTAAAAATAGGTGAAGCTAAACTTTATTTTGTATTGGTTAAATACAATTATTCATCAAATTCGCGTTCCAGCTCAATAATTGAAAATTATGATTCGGGTTAAGCCATAACAGTTTGTGGACCCCGTGAACCCCCCTGGCTACGGGCCTGAATTTGTTTAGTAGTTTTACATAATTTTACCTGTACATGTATGTATATAACTCACAGCCCTTAGCAAGACAAAATGTATATTTTATAAGGGTATCGTGAATAAAGACTGTTTATTATCATTATTTATTAATAATTTAATATACTGCTGGCTAAGCTGTATACTAAATGCTTATCAGAAAGACGAATACCCGCCGCTTGGAAGAACGCAAAGATGGTGATGATCTTCAAGAAGGGAAATAAGAAAGACTTAAAGAACTACAGACCGATATGTCTGTTATCAAACATCTACAAATTACTCACAAAGATACTAACGAATAGGCTAGAGAAGACACTCGACGAAAACTAATCACGAGAGCAAGCAGGATTCAGAAGCAGGTACTCAACGACAGACCACATACACGTCGTATACCAACTGAAAGAGAAGTGCCGATAATATAAAATCCCGCTCTGCATCGCTTTCGTCGACTACGAGAAGTCTTTCCACTCGGTTCAAACTCAAGCAGTACTGACCTCCCTTAAAGAACAGTGGATAGAAGATGTGTACATCGATCTCCTGAAAGACATCTACACTAACAGCTCGTTGACAGTCCACCTACACAAAAAGAGCAACACGATCAACATCAAGAGAGTAATACGACAGTGTGACACCATATCGCCCAAGCTGTTCACGGCAACACTCGAAAGCATATTCAGAAGACTGACCTGGGAAACCAGAGGCTTGAGGATAGACGGAGAATACCTCAGGCATCTTCGCTTCGCCGACGACATAGTCATATGCGCTACTACACCGCAAGAACTACAAAACATGCTGCAGGAGCTAGCTGATGAAAGTGAAAAACAAGGTCTAAGGATGAACATCTCGAAGACAAAAGTGATGCTAGAAAATGACACTCAAATATATATCAACACGACGCAGATAGAGAACGTTGTAAATTACGTCTATCTGGGACAGTGGTACAATATCAGAGACAAAAACCAAGACAAGGTGATTCAAAGAAGGATCACCGCCGGCTGGACAGCTTTCGCCAAACACCGGGACATCTTCAAGGGTAACGTTGGAACCTGCTTGAAGAGACAAGTCTTCAACTCATGCATACTTCCAGCGATGACATACGGCGCGGAAACATGGGCACCATAGACGTTCGCCACGATGCAGGAAGCCGCCTGAACGTTTGTACAAGTTTATAATTATTAAAGTAGCATCAGACTGGCTGCCTATCGTTGACCTTTGGGTGATATTACCGTAACGGGTGTCTAACTAAAGTGGGGAGGAATGCTGTGTATCGAACAGTTGATGTTTCCCAGAGTCTGCATGAGTTCCGTTTTAACTCTAATCACGTTTGACCATGTAGTCGTTAATAAACACGTGTTAAATACATAACATATAATAAATACATGCTTAGTTCATTAGTATTATGTCTCTGCTTTTGTGGATTATTCTGAAGTTTGGAGGAATGCAACGATCGAGCTTGAATGTGCGAGGCGCCACGGACGGAGAGCCAGGTCTGCACGTGACGGCGTCCGTTGGCTAATAGGCCTAATCTCCGTCATTTTCATAATCACAGTGTGGTATTCTACACATTTCCATTAACGTCAAAATAGCACGGAGAATAATTATTGACACATATTAGAAATCGTGTAATTGTCACCAGTGAGCGTGTCTCTGGCTGTTGTGCAAGACAAAAATGGTGGCGCCGCATCACGGAGTCTGGGTGTACTACTGACGTCGGTGCCCCTGGCGGATAGGCAATAAATTAGTGAGAAAGCCGGTTAACCTTCACCTTCACTTGAATAATTTCTAGTATGTTATCCTTCATCTTATTAAAGTTAATATTATGCAGTTGTTGTTAATTATTTCCATAGCAAATCAGTTCAGGCTGTAGCATACTAGAAAGTCTTTAAATAAATTTCGTAGCCGGGCCTTCGTAAATTCACTGCTGATCACCGGAAGTCCCAGAAACATCATGGATCTGCAAAATAAGGGAATCGGCACAGAAATACAACATATTTCTCTGCATAACCTGCGTCCATTGATTCTACATGGCTACATGGGCCCTTTCCTGGTATTGTATGGCCTATGGCTATACACCTGGGTAGTGGTCTATGGTTTGGAC
Organism: Escarpia spicata; assembly: GCA_963995525.1. NCBI lineage: Eukaryota > Metazoa > Annelida > Polychaeta > Sabellida > Siboglinidae > Escarpia > Escarpia spicata. The sequence continues at coordinate 48,532,803 of OZ023217.1, forward strand.
GGCTATTTCGAGGCGGGGTTGATCGCTTTGGCGATGATCGGGTTGCTTCAGATTCTCTGCTGTCTGTTCTGTCATTGGTTTGTCAGCGTGCAGTGTGCACTAACCTGCTCGAAGGTAAGCTTTCGTTGGTCCTTTTAAATAGATTTACAGTAGCCGATAGGGATTATTCCTAAGCCAAGGCAGTGAGACTGATGTATTTAAACCCAAATCTGTCCCACACTCCCATGGTAGGTATATTACAAACCGCTAGGGGCAGCACTGTAAATTTGTCCTCGGAATCTAGACCAAAATCTGTGACGCATGGCTCCGCTCCCGCCAAGATTCGGGGCTTCCCCAAGATTGCGTGGCAACATTATGCAAATGAATATTTGGAGTGGTTCCTTTAGAATGGAAACAGGCAAACGTTATACCGTTATTTAAAAACGTTTCGAGAAACAAGTCAGAGAACTATAGATCAGTGAATTTAACATCAGTGATTTGCAAATTATTAGAAAGACTAATTAAAGATCACAAGGTAGATTTTCTTGTTAAAGATAACTTGATAAACCCATCTCAACATGACCTCGCTTTTAAAAAGTGAGGTCATGCTTAACAAATATGTTATGTTTTTTTGAAGACATCACTAAGTGGGTAGATGAGGGATCAAGTAACATCTCCGTGGAAGCTCTCCACGACAGCAGTGTCTGAACGTGTCATGTACCAGTAAATAACACTACATGTTAAGCAATAAGAAGGATGCACGTACACATCTCACTGCAATTTTTTATAGCGTTTGGTTTGGGTGAAGATAACTAATATTGGAGTAAGTACCTGAGTTAAAATATCAACCAAATACAAAACATACTAACATATTCCATGAAAACAGTGTCAGTATTTAGAAACAGTAGCTAAAGACATAAACTGTTGACATAAACAAGTTTATGACGATATATGTTAGTAAAATTTGGTTGATCACAAAGTTACTCCCCATGGCGGCTAAAATTTGGGTTTTACAGTGTTTAGAAAATTATTTTCATGTTATTACTAAATGGAATTAAACTTGATGTATATTGTTGTATTAATCTTTCCATACCCCTTCTGATGGTATACATCATGTGTATAAATTGCACAAAGAATATAGAATACACAGCTTAAATGATGCCTTTCCCTAAATTTTACTATGACAAAAGTGACCGGCAGCGACTTTCGGCCACTTGTCATTATCATCAGAAATGAAAATGTTCCGCCATGTGAATCTCAGTGGACATTTTATCTAATAAATAATGCAGACATATAGTGCTAACTACAAAACACCATAATGATTGCTATTACAATTTGTTTGAGGCTAAACCATAGATTGACTGGACTAGGCCGAAAATCAGGATACATGTAAATTGTGATAATTTGCAAATGTGTTTAGAATACGATTATGGCCTTACAAGTCCTGCATATGGACTTTTTTCTGGTAACATAAACATGCAGTAGAATCTAAAAATGCCACAAACTTACTATTGCAATTTGTTTGAGGTTGAACCCTAGATTGACTGGACTAATATTTTGTACTAGTAAATACACAACAAAATGTGTCTGATGAAATTTTACTAACTTTCGAACAGCTGTATCTTTGCTAATAGTTCACTTAACATGATTGATGAAACAAATAGATAATAAATTAACATGGAAAAAACATATTTCTGTGATAAAATCTAAACTCTCAAAGAGATGTACCATAATGTATAGAGCCAGGTTTGTCATTGACAAGCGTGGAATGCTTATTTTATATCATTCTCTCTTTCTTCCAAACATTATGTATTGCATTGAAGTATGGGGCAATACGTATGCTACTACCTTAAATAGTTTAGTATTGTTACAAAAGAGAGTGGTGCGCTTAATTTGTAGAGCTAAGAGGTTGGATCGCACTTCTTCTCTATTCTCTGAATTACCTATCTTGAAAATGTCAGATATTGTTGAATTACGAACTGCACTTATTATGTACAAGGTAAATAGCAATTTGCTACCAGTGAACATACAAAAGTTGTTTACTTTGTACAGTCCTGTCTATGCAACTAGACAAAGACCAACTTTTAAACAACATTTTGCTCACAGCCTCACACCAATTTAGAGAGAATGTGTCTTTCGTTTAAAGGCGTAACAGTATGGAATTCTCTAGACAATTAATTAATATGTTCTAGAAACGTCCATTGCTTAACGGTACTTACTAAAAATGTATTGTCTATATTGGACTTCACAAATTGTTAGTCTTTAAGACAAGTGGTATTGGTGATATATATGTTTCATTCTTTAAAAAATATAAATTGTATGTTGTAATCATGCATGTTGCATATTGTAATATATTTTTGATTGTAATTGTATCAATTGTAATTTGGGCAAGTGTTAAAAGTGATACACTTCTTGCCCTTTTCGACTTCAAAACTGTGATTTACAATTGTATATTTGGCATCTTTGTGTATTGTATACTGTGCATGTATTATGTTGAATAAACTTGCATTATTATTGTAATACCATATATTTTAATTCTTATAATCAAAAACTGTTAAAAAGAAAACATTTGACCTCCCTAAAAAGGCCTAAACTACAAGTACTAGTTAAGCCAGGGATAAGTTATGATATTTTTGATATTTTCTTGTCTAAGACTAAGCATCCTGTACTGACTTGATGGTGCACATGTTTAAAGGTCAGTATATCATTTATATATATATATCTCACATATATATTAACTCCAATTTGGCCTCATATGACCACACTGACTGCCGGCAGCCTCTGAACCAGTTGTACATATGATGTGCCAAATTAATGAAACCAAAATTAATGAAACCATGAATGAGAAATGTTGTAACTTGTAGGATAAGTACTGGTTAGTGAGACCGAATGAAAATTATAATCATGAAACAGTGGTGTTTTGTATGGATCATTGATACAAAGTCTGCAGTGATTTAAATTGGGTTGGTTCCATAGTGGTTGTGTTGAATACTTTCAGGCTAGCAGCCCATCCGTTGCAACATTAGTGAAAGTCAACCCCACCCTCAACAATGGCTACTCTGAGCTTGTCCCTCTCTACAAGAAAAAGGTGAGTTATTCATCATATTGTTTACTAGTCTGCGGATATCTTTACAGGCTAGTAGGTAGTTCTGTCTTTGCTGATACGATACAAAAAATTACCCGTTTCTCACCACTGTCACCGGAAGGCACATTTAAGAATAGAAACAAAAAGTGTTATCTTCCGGTACCATATGTAAAACTATTATTCATTTCAGGCCAAATTAAATTGTCTATGGCGTTGCTGCTTGTAAGAATAAGCTGACATTTTCTGTGTGTTTAAATGTCACAATAATATAGTTATTACATATTTATCAGATGTGGACTTTGTACATACCTTTCAAATACTATAAACCTCGCCTAAATCGGAATTGCCTAAGTCGGATCTTCGCTCAACTCAGACAGAATTCTGAGGAATGGTCGATTTGTAATGTATTTCCCATAACAAGTCTTTGTCTATGTCGGATCTTTGCCTAACTCCAAAATAATATGTTTTTCCTCACGTAAGTCACTTGGTTGCTTGGACTTGGACTCGCCTTGGAGTGTAGGTACCAGATGAACAAAAAAAGTGAAGTGGCTATTCCAAGAAAAAGATCCAAACACCCACAACAACAGACAATGGACACTGGTATTACCAAGAACATGATGTTCCATGGCTGGTACATCCTAGCCACCAGGAGACTAGAGGCACCAGAAAGAACATGATGTTCCATGGCTGGTACATCCTAGCCACCAGGAGACTAGAGGCACCAGAAAGAACATGATGTTCCATGGCTGGTACATCCTAGCCACCAGGAGACTAGAGGCACCAGAAAGAACATGATGTTCCATTGCTGGTACACCCTAGGCACCAGGAGACTAGAGGCACCAGAAAGAACATGATATTCCATTGCTGGTATATCCTAGCCACCAGGAGACTAGAGGCACCAGAAAGAACATGATGTTCCATTGCTGGTACATCCTAGCCACCAGGAGACTAGAGACACCAGAAAGAACATGATGTTCTATTGCTGGTATATCCTAGCCACCAGGAGATTAGAGGCACCAGAAAGAACATGATGTTCCATTGCTGGTACACCCTAGCCACCAGGAGACTAGAGGCACCAGAAAGAACATGATGTTCCATGGCTGGTACATCCTAGCCACCAGGAGACTAGAGGCACCAGAAAGAACATGATGTTCCATTGCTGGTACACCCTAGGCACCAGGAGACTAGAGGCACCAGAAAGAACATGATGTTCCATGGCTGGTACATCCTAGCCACCAGGAGACTAGAGGCACCAGAAAGAACATGATGTTCCATGGCTGGTACATCCTAGCCACCAGGAGACTAAAGGCACCAGAAAGAACATGATGTTCCATTGCTGGTACACCCTAGGCACCAGGAGACTAGAGGCACCAGAAAGAACATGATATTCCATTGCTGGTATATCCTAGCCACCAGGAGACTAGAGGCACCAGAAAGAACATGATGTTCCATTGCTGGTACATCCTAGCCACCAGGAGACTAGAGACACCAGAAAGAACATGATGTTCCATTGCTGGTACACCCTAGCCACCAGGAGATTAGAGGCACCAGAAAGAACATGATGTTCCATTGCTGGTACACCCTAGCCACCAGGAGACTAGAGGCACCAGAAAGAACATGATGTTCTATTGCTGGTACACCCTACGCACCAGGAGACTAGAGGCACCAGAAAGAACATGATGTTCCAATGCTGGTACATCCTAGCCACCAGGAGACTAGAGGCACCAGAAAGAACATGATATTCCATTGCTGGTATATCCTAGCCACCAGGAGACTAGAGGCACCAGAAAGAACATGATGTTCCATGGCTGGTACATCCTAGCCACCAGGAGACTAGAGGCACCAGAAAGCTAGAGGCACCAGAAAGAACATGATGTTCCATTGCTGGTACATCCTAGCCACCAGGAGACTAGAGGCACCAGAAAGAACATGATGTTCCATTGCTGGTACACCCTAGCCACCAGGAGACTAGAGGCACCAGAAAGAACATGATGTTCCATTGCTGGTACACCCTAGCCACCAGGAGACTAGAGACACCAGAAAGAACATGATGTTCTATTGCTGGTACATCCTAGCCACCAGGAGACTAGAGGCACCAGAAAGAACATGATGTTCTATTGCTGGTACATCCTAGGCACCAGGAGACTAGAGGCACCAGAAAGAACATGATGTTCCATTGCTGGTACATCCTAGCCACCAGGAGACTAGAAGCACCAAAAAGAGTTGCACCATTTTCTGAAGAAGTTGGACTATCTTGGACGCTGTCATTGTCCTGAAGTCAGCATGGAACAATGTGAAACGGAAACACACTGTAATTGCCCTTACAGGGATTAATCAAGTTGTATTGATTGATTGACACTAAACAGCTACAAAAAATCAGCATTCATCGAAAGTGTCAAACGTCAAGAATAAACTCACGATGATGACAAGGACAAAGCAGCTTCTTGTTTCAGAAACGTGTTGGACAATCTCCACAATGTGTATGGAGATGCTCTTTGTATGATGGACGTCTATGTTCTTGTGGACGAGACAGCATAAACTTTGGCTACCCTAAGAGACGAACAGATCGTCAAAACCGTACGACACCCTGATGCAGAAGGTTTAGTGAGCGATGATAAGAACAACAAAGTCTCGGTGTCTGGAGATAATAAAACTCGGCACATGCAGCTTTACGGATGCCAAAACACTAAGGTTTGATGCTCGGCACCAGTGACGTCAAAGAATTTGAACCGACAAGTGCAAGGCCTTTCTCATGAGACGGTCACAACAAAGACTTACGCAGAGCAAGGTGACTGACACTTACAGTCAATAACATAATTATTAAGGCTACAACTATAGAGATTTGTGCCATAATTAAGCACAGACTGTTCTACTACTGCATAATGTGTGTTGCTTGTGGACATGAACACATGTAGAATTACTGCTATCCAGTCACGTTTAAGCATGGTTGGCATGTTTCTGCTCGCACTGTAGAAACCTTGCGGCAGAAATACTTTCTGCCTGTGCCCTTAGGGCAGAAACTTCTGATATAGTCATATTTTTACAACTTATGGTGCAAGCCCCAACAAGTTATTAAAACACAGACAGCTAGACAGTCTTATTAGCTCCCCCAACCACTCAAGCAGCAAGCCTAGTTAGTTGGATACAGTGGCCAGGTGCTTCAAAACCAGGCTTTCCACTGCCTACAAAATGACCAGGTGATAATTAGTTCAACTTCTAGGCTGGTAATAAAACTGCTGTACACATGGACTGAAAGAGAAAAGGTAAGAGAAATATTGAACAAAGGTGATTCCTTTATGCTGCAGTCCAGGTGTTGTCAGGTGACAAGTCTTGTATACATGGGCACAACAAAATGCACACAAATTAACGCAAGTTGTGGAATTTTGTCCCTAAGAATTATGTCTGGTTACTGTGTACTCTAGATCAGTGATTTGACTATATTGCAAGAAAGTAAGCACACATCTAACACAAATCTTGTATCCACTGTATTAAAACCAGGGAATCGCCAAGGAAATGCAAGCACTGCAAGGCCGAGACAAAACATTTTTATTATACAAATGTACTTGTACTCATGTGAATGCACTCGTACTCATGTGAATGTACTTGTACTTTTTTTAGATTGCACAGAGACACGTACATAAAGATATTAACAACATATTCTATAAAAAAAAGTGCACTTTCTTATGAATGGCATGTATCCTCTGGTTGTTGCCATATCTGCCCATCAGAAATACGTTCTCCACTATTTCTGCCCTGGGCACGGCAGAAATACCTTTCTGCTAACCCTGCATTTAAGTGTTATTCACATTTACCTAAGGGGTTTTAGAGGGTGCCTTTCATGTTAGTGCTGGGATATATTATCATCTTCGTTTAAGTCAGATTTTCTTATAACTCGGATTAAATCACTTGGTCCGATTGAATCCGACTTTAGCAAGGTTTACTGTGTTACACCACAATATGATCATAGTCTTCAAGAAGTGATGTTACCAGAAATGTTGTAAATTTATCTTATTGCAGTTATCTCGGCATATTTTATTTATAATTCTTGTTTGTGCAAATTTACTGTATAGTACTTTATGCAAGAAACAACACAGAGACCAATGTAGATATGAAAAGGCCAAATGGATGACGTTTATTAGGGGGGTCCAGTGTGTAAGCCCTTTTTGGCACACTGTGACGGTTTAAGTGAACGAAATGTGGACTCTACAACCCAATGCCAGGCCTGTGACTGAGCCCATGCTAGTCTCCTGAACATCAGGCTGCTAGAGAGCCCACATTTCCACATATAACGCAGCAGCAGCGATATTCCTAGAACAAATGGGAAAAACATGTACAACTGATTTAACTAACAAGTGCCTTTGCAAATTGCCACACTGAATACCAGACTACCTGCTGCTGACTATACTAATGATAAAACTATAACCCCATAGGTGGGGGCAATACGCCGCACTTCACTCTGATAGATACAATATGTTGATCCTAAATCGAAAGTGGAAAGAAGCATGCGGTCCCTTGCAGTAAAACCCCGTGAACACATCCGGTGCAAACCCTTATGTTGTAGTAATTATTTACTTGTTTTCCTACAGGACGCAAGTACGGGCGTCGTTGATATCTGGTTCGTCTTCCAAAAGATGCGCTATGTTTATGATGCGGAAGAGAAGAAGCGTTTTGAGGCCGTCCAGTTTCCGGTGCACTGGCCGATTGGCGATTACATGGAGTGGAAGGGATACACGGACGAAGAGACAACAAAGACAGCAGTGAACACATATGGCAAGAACAGGCATGTCTTGTGAACTTTTATACTACAGAGGGTGTACTGGTTTCTGATGGTGTGCTGTTCTCGTTTTTGTGATGAAGTGATATGTTTCTGCTGTTGCGCACTATATATATGTATATAAACAAATAGCAATATTTATTGCATCTTGCGATAATTGCAAAATGACTGGTTGTGAGGGACGTTAATGTCAGCAAGGGCCGTGAATGTTCACATCTGGACAAAAGCATGACATTTTTCACAGATGACCTTGATACCATATTATTTCAGAATTTTGATGGAAGCAACCTGAGATTTTGATGCTTCTGGCATTTTGTGCAAAATCTAAAATGGCCGAAATAGAAAATTGCCAGATCTCTGGAACCTGTGCTCCGATTTGGATGATCCTAGTGTCGTTTCTAGGGATTTTGGGGGTGTGAAGTGATATGTGAAGTTTATGAATCGATTTAGGGTCACGGTCACATGCTAGAGGTCAATGACAGGGTCTAATTGTCACCAAAACACGAGTAAACTCCCAGCTGTGAATACTCACTACCAGTTCATAGGTGATTGGTGTCCATTGTGGGGTTTACATACACCCTGGGTGGATTGATAAAGATTTGTTTTCAATTAGGGGTTGTGGTCACACATTTTGAGGGTCAATATCAATGTGCAATGACCCCGTTGTATCCACTGTCATGGCGATCGTGATCTCTATGTGTATCATTGGGTTTTCTTGTACCCTAAGTTATTTATGAGTTTTCGTAAATTAATTGGATCCAAAGTCATGTGTTGGGTTGAGCTCAAATCCAATTTTGGAGGCAATATACCGATGTATATATTATGCGCTTACTGGCGTTAATTAACTTTGTAATCGCAAGAGACCGCTTCAAGCGACAAGCGCAATGCATCCTGGTATTATGGCGTTTTTTTTAAACAATATAGTTTTACCAAATGAAGCATCATAGTATTACTTCCATGTCTTATATAGATTGAAGTATAAATATTTTATAAATGGTACATGCTACTTAGTAAGCAACATTACTGGATAGTTTAACTGAATTAGAATCATATAGTCGACCGATCGCGATGCAAATTACATGCCGGCGTTTCATTAGCGGCTGCGTTGATACAAACTGTTCATCGCGTACGCCTGGTCCACAATCCTGCAATTGGCAACACATAACAATGTTGGATTATACACGTGGGTAGTATCTCATCAGAAACACGAATGATTGGTGTCCGAATACATATGGACAAAAATAATTACATTTATTTACAAAGGTGTCCCAAAACATATGGTACAGAAAAATAATATTTTGTTAGATTTTTAGGGGTCCCAAAACATAGTCACTAACAAACAGCCAAGCTCTGTAAAAGCGTTTCAGGAGTTGCCAACCTCTTTGATATGCCAGATACAATGGAAGAGCATGTGATGGCACTAAATGAGAAGCTGTAAGCACTCGCTGCTTTCGAGGACGCTGCTGATGTCGGTGCAACTGCGCAACATCTCGGTCATCACTAAGACGGTCACAGCCTGCAAATGACATTCGTCACGGATGTCCTCTCAATTATCAATGTTCTACGACCAAAAAACCCTTTCTTACCACAACATGGTCTAGATTTGGTCATGCTCCATACTCGAGAGGTCATGCCATCTGCAATCACAGAGGCGCTCCGCAATGCATACGAAAGAGGCAAGGATCTCAATGAAGCTTTCGTTAGTGAGCGCCTGAAGAAAGAGAAGGTTTCCATCACAGACACCATCAAGACATTTGCAAGACGCATGGATGAAACAAAGAACAGGAGCAAAGTCAGTGCACTGAAAAATGACATCTCACTGGTTTCTCATCTTTTCCTGTCGCTACAGCCAAGGCCAGATTTCGACTTGGACATTTCTTCAAGTTCGAAAACCAAAGAGAGCCACCACCTTTGTCTGACCAGGGAAAGCTCAGGTCCTGCACAAAATCTGATATTCTGCACTGTCTGACTATCCCAAAACTCACACCTCTAGATGGTGTTACGGTGGAGGTGTTGGATGCCCCAGCTGTGGTTCACATGGTCCGCCCAACCAACGCCACTAACTTCGAGCAATATGTTGTGCGTCATTCCATGCCCTTCATTACCAGCTTTTTTTCTCAAGTTCATCATCGCGACTCGACATCACATGGGACACCTACCCTGATGACAACCTCAAAGCCCAGGCTCAAGCTAAACAAGGTACCCCTGGCGTGACAAGCATCGTTGAAGGCTCTACACCTGTCCCTCGTGACTGGAACAAGTTCCTGGCAAATTCAGAAAACAAGGTCCAGCTGTTTAGGTTCCTTTCAAAAGCTGTTATCGAGGCATCGTCTCAGCTAACCAATGTTATGATTTGCTCCACGTATGACGATCTCGTCCTGGTGAATACCTCTCACAGCTAATTGGCAGCAGATTTGGACACGATCATGCCATGCATGCAATCACCAGGATGCCGATAGCAGGATATTTCTGCATCTCTCTCATGCCGCACAAGGTCACTCAAAGGCTTTCATCCCCACAGTCGACAGTGATATTGACATCATTGCTGTTGGCCACTTTGGCAGCCTTGGTTTGATGGAGTTGTGGATAGGCTTTGGTACTGGAAAAGCCTTTCAGCACATCCCCGTTCATGCAATCACCCAAAGACTTGGTCCTGAGAAGTCGCTCATGCTTCCACTGTTCCATTCCTTCACCGGGTGTGATACAATGTCATCTTTCCTTGGCATCGGTAAGAAAACTGCCTGAGCAGCATGACAGGCATACCCAGACCTTACTGAAACACTACTTGCTCTTTCTGACGACCCTAGACTCCTGACACTCGACTCCATCCATATGGTACGCCTTGAATGCAGGACTGTTATCATGTACAGCAAGAGCAGTGGGTGCTCAAGGGTCAATGATGCCAGAAGTCAACTCTTCACACATGGTACTCGGACGCTCGACCATACCCCCCACAGGAAAGTCTGGGCACTATTCTGGACAGTGCAAGCCGACGCAAGCAAAGCATGTGCCCTCCTTCACCACTATTCTTTGTCAGTGTGAAAGTGGATGCATCAACAACAATGGACTGTAATAATAGATCTCATGTATGCAAAACATCTTGCTGGCGAGAAGGATTTTGATGCGATCCTGCAAGTTGATTGCCTGTAAATAGTACGTACATATGTAACTGATGGTGCCTAAGCCCTATGTCATGGTCTTGAAGGTATTCCTTTTACTGGTTTGAAATAAACTATTTTCCACTATAATATAGTTATATTTATACGTTACATTTTCCACAACCGATATCATGCTGTGATATCAACTACCTATATCATATTCCGTGAAAGGCCCAATGCCACATACACGTAGCTTTTATAAACAGCAAAGTTATGAAACCATACTGACCTTGATCCCAAACATGGGACCTTGACCCCAATATAGATGGAAAGATTTCATCGATGGACTAAGGATACCTGAAGACCCCATGAAAGATATAAAGATAATAATAATCGTACTGGACGATACCAGAGATATTTGAGAGAAAATATTAAGAACGTAGTGCTTTAGTGGAAAATTTACTTTCACATTGACCCATAACATGTGACCTTGACCCTAAATCGATTCAAAAACTCCAATCACTTCCGCACTCCCCCAAACCCTATAAACGACACCAAGAACATCCAAATTGGAGCACAGGTTCCAGAGATCTGGCAATTTTCGAGTGGTGGCCATTTTAAATTTTAGCAGAAGCATCAAAATCTCAGGTTGCTTCCATCAAAATTCTGAAATAGTATGGTATCAAGGTCATCTGTGCCAAATGTCATGCTTTTGTCCAGATGTGAAAATTTATTACTTTATCGTCCCTCACTATGGTTATAGAGTTACAAATGCTGCTTGCATGCGTTGGCTCTGTTGCTCTGACACCCAATAAGTTTGAAGGAACTAGAATCAGTGTAATCATTTGATTCTGTCAGTTGGACTGACCCAGTGTATTTTCTTTGTAGCATGGTGCTTGACATCCCACAGTTTGCAGAGCTGTTCAAGGAGAGAGCAACAGCACCATTCTTTGTCTTCCAGGTATGATTCTGTTGATAAGACCAACATTAAGAATAAGATAGAGATATAATGGGAAAACATGGACCTTCATTTTACCAGAACTTTAATTTTATCTGAAACATGAAAATTGGAAGTCTGCATCCAAACATCGTTTCTAATGTGTTTTCACAACTGTCCACTGGATGGCACCACCACACAATACAGCATTATGCGATTATTTTGCACTGGGTGAAGAGCAAATGGGTGAATTTAGCCGACTTTGAGGTCTAACGGGTTAAGAGAGATCTCACTAGACCTTTGATAAAGAGTGAAGAGAGGGAAAGAAAGACAGCTGATCATGCTGGATGAAGATGGCTCATCGATGAGGTTGAATTGCTGTGTCTAGTTTCACCCACAAGGGATCAAGAAGAAAGAGCGAGTTACCAGCTCAGGTTTTCTTCATTATGTGTTCACTTCTTCCACATCAGTTTGTCAGGAACATTTGCACAAAAGATGAAGGGCATATCTGTTGTATACAAGTACAATATCTTCATTGACTTTGCTGCAGGTGTTCTGCGTGGGTCTGTGGTGTCTGGATGAATACTGGTACTACAGTCTCTTTACACTGATGATGCTGATTGCCTTTGAGGCGACCTTGGTCCAGCAGCAACTACGAAACATGACAGAGATCCGCAAGATGGGAAACAAGCCCTACATGATACAGGTGTGTGTGTACTACCTGAAAGCCCTACATGATACAGGTGTGTGTGTACTACCTGAAAGCCCTACATGATACAGGTGTGTGTGTACTACTTGAAAGCCCTACATGATACAGATGTGTGTGTATGTGTGTGTACTACCTAAAAGCCCTACATGATACAGGTGTGTGTGTGTATGTGTGTGTACTACCTGAAAGCCCTACCTGATACAGGTGTGTGTGTGTGAACTACCTGAAAGCCCTACGTGATACAGGTATGTGTGTGTACTACTTGAAAGCCCTACATGATACAGGTGTGTGTGTGTGTGTGTGTGTGTGTGTGTGTGTGTGTGTGTGTGTGTGTGTGTGTGTACTACTTGAAAGCCCTACATGATACAGGTGTGTGTGTGTACTACTTGAAAGCCCTACATGATACAGGTGTGTGTGTGTACTACTTGAAAGCCCTACATGATACAGGTGTGTGTGTGTGTGTACTACTTGAAAGCCCTACATGATACAGGTGTGTGTGTGTGTGTGTACTACTTGAAAGCCCTACATGATACAGGTGTGTGTGTGTACTACTTGAAAGCCCTACATGATACAGGTGTGTGTGTGTGTGTACTACTTGAAAGCCCTACATGATACAGGTGTGTGTGTGTACTACTTGAAAGCCCTACATGATACAGGTGTGTGTGTGTGTACTACTTGAATGCCCTACATGATACAGGTGTGTGTGTGTACTACTTGAAAGCCCTACATGATACAGGTGTGTGTGTGTACTACTTGAAAGCCCTACATGATACAGGTGTGTGTGTGTGTGTGTGAACTACTTGAAAGGAAGTACTTTCCATGTATGCTATGTGTTATAGTGCAGTGACTAATGCATCATAATCTCAATTGAGTGAACCTGTATGAATGAATACATAGTAATTGCAGCGTGGCTGAATGCTTCCCAGAACAGTTTTACAGGTCTACATATATGTTTTTGGCAGCTGGGAAACAAGCCTTTCCTTAGAATCAAAACTCAAACGAAGTCTTGAACATAATAAAATCTGTATGGCTTTTCACACTTCTGACTGTTTGAAATATGTATTTTTTCCCATTCAGACGTACAGATGTCGGAAATGGCGTCCTGTCTTAAGTGATGAACTTGTTCCTGGGGATATTGTCTCTATTGGTGAGTATACTTTGAATTTATATTGGCATGTTGGCTGCATAGTGTGTTGCTTTTCTTCATGGCTGCTCGTCTTTGTTTCACTTCTATTTTATACTATACATAAGCCAATAAAGAGCTGGTTAATTTTGTCTTATTTAGTAGCAGAGTGAACAGAAGAGCAGAGAGCTCTAGACAGGACAGAATGGAGGGCTGTGACATCCAGGAGGATACTGAGGGGTCAAATTGGTATAGACATTTAAAGGTAGTCACTGGTCCTAAATTTGATTTATGGCCATTTTGGGATTTCATCTTATCCGATAGATTAACATGTTACGCATTCCCAAGATGTTGCATTTTTGATGATTCTTATTAGAAATACCTATAATCAGATGACGTATACCTGCCCATACTGCTTAATGTCTGACGTTCTTGTTTTGTTTTGGCCGTTTTTTTCACCAGTTCTGTATAATGTTCCAGCTGCAGTGAGCTATTTTTTATGTCAACTGTATCTTAAGGGTTTGTTAACACATTTTTTTTTAAATCTTCACCTGAATGTCGCAATTCATACGGTCATAAAACACATGGAAGTCAGAGCCCAAAACCATCTTATTGTGCAAAGAAACATTCCAACAAACAAGTTGTTCCAATATTATGATGGTATTTGCTATCACTTACTATGAATAATTTTTCCCATGAGGACATATGTCAATAGGCAATTAAATCACTGTTGCCATGACAACAATTATGCAAATCAGCCGATTTTTCACATGTTCAACAACATTCACCCATCTAATATAATCCTCAAGTTTTATGAAGGTATGATGAGTTTTCACCAAGATATGGTCTCTAGTTACTTTAGGACCAGTAGCTACCCTTAAGTCAAGTTAGTCTGAGTTTTATTTTAAGACAGGTTTTCGAGTGAGAGTGAACTACAGAGTGGTCTGACGTTGATTTCAGGTCGTTCCCAAGACGAGAAGTTGGTGCCATGTGACATGTTGTTGCTACGGGGACCGTGTATTGTTGACGAGTCGATGTTGACGGGGGAATCAGTACCGGTGATGAAGGTATCCACTGCTTCATCTCATGCAGAAATATGATTGGGAGATGTTGGCTGAGGTGGCCACCAGAGGAGCATTTCACTAACGTTCGGCTCTTTAAAATAGATTTTTACTTCTTAACAGTGATTTGTACACTGAAATTCAACACTAGGAGGCACCACTGGGACACTTGTCGATGTTTCGTGGAAATAGTGTCCTCAGTGTTACAGCAGTGGCTTTTTGCATCATTTTGAAAAAGCTCCTTAAATTTCAAAAGAGATTTTGTTTAAAGGGAATAAAAACATCTATTGCTTGATCCTGCTGTCTATTTCCATGTCCACCAAGCAACAAAAATAAACAAATTCAATGAATTAGAAATTCCACATTTTATGCTGTGCAGCCGAACATTTTCTAATATGCATAGTTTTGGTGCGCTTTTCGGGATGCTGAGATGTGACATCACATATGACCCATACTTGGATCAGGCCGACCCTGATCACAATTTGTTTTCACCTATATAATTACAATATATTACAATTAATAAACTTTATATTTGTTTAGATAAATAAAATTTAGAAACATTGTTATATAATTCCCATATTTTAATTTTTGTGGCGAATAAATCATTATTAAAAAATATTTACAAACAGTGCATCATAGTATAAAAATGATTTGGTTTATATTACTTTGTGAAAATGTAAACAAAAAAGTGTAAAGAAAACCAGTGGTTTGGTGTTAGGATTAAACAGGCGTCACACGATTGCAAAATAAATGACAAGAAACCAATGCGTTTACCAACTGAGCTAGCGGCACCAGCAGAAACTCACTGACTCATTTAAGTTATGATAAATTGTACAACTCCTCCTTCATACATCGATATTCTAGTGATGTTATGAGATTATGCACGTTACTTTCTGCAGCTGGATACAATTATATATGTTTGCTATGTCTGTTTATTGGTGTAGATTATCTCCCGTTGGTTGCATTCGATATAATTATTCTGAAAACGAGCCCAAGAACGGCGAAACCTAGTCGACTTGTAGGTCCATTCGTATTCATTGTTTTGAATAAAATTGGATTCATGTGGAACCTTAAGATAACTGCTTGTTCCTCTATGATGACTAGTGTTTGTATTGCATCGGAATATTGCACAATAACTCATTCTGACGCTCGTTTTGATCCGAAAGCTATACTTGTAAACATGCTCTGAATGCATGGAAAGGGTCGGCCTGATGCAAGTGTGATTCATATGTGACGTCACGATACCACGTGACCGCCTAGCTCATTAAATTTTCCACGGGAATCGCTTCACAGACGGGTATGTTAAACTTTATGTACACATGGAAAACGGATTTTAGCTAATGGCTTGGTTTTATTTCCTTTAATGATGAATTTTCTTATTTGCTCATTCTGTTGTTGAAATGGTCCTTTGGTTGTGTGCCACCCCCAGACCTGCCTACCATTCCGGATTGTCCGGAATCATTCCGGAAAGTCACCTCAAATTACGGTATTACGGCGAGGGATGAAAATATTATGGACTGTCACCATGTTTGCCAATCACTAAAATTAGTTTCCACTATATTCAACAGGTGGCAGCATATGTATGCAGCATGTTGTGACATGGCTTTTAATTCGCTGAGTCTGGTCGTAATCTAACCAATAGGAAACAACGTTATGACAAATTGCCATTTCCGTGATCAAACAAAACGAAGTCACGCTGCACGAAATGGTGGATGACAGCGAAACGATGCCACCGCCAACCGAAAAGAAACGTGTAATGCAAAAATTTAGTGAGTGTTGTACTTGTAGTGTTAGGCCAACTGACTGTACTAAGACTAAGTTAGTGTATTTATTGAGGAGTTTAGTCTATCATTGACAGCCTATCATGCAGTCACTAGAGTAGGCGATGTCGATGACAGTGTGATGTAATGGTTTTGGTCGGTCGCTACCCCCCCGTCTATCATTTATAATGCTAGAGTTGAGTAGGTTAGATAGAGAGTGTTGGCTAATGTTGGTGTCAGCGTAAGTATAGTGGTTTTGACCTGTTGCTAAAATAAATACGGCCTACCAGGTAAATCCAAATTTGACTGGTGACAAAAGTGTATTTCGGAAAGTGACCAACATCGGCAAGGTGAAGGCCACATATTTTGGTGGTGTCACCTAGTGAATCAACTGGGAAACACCTAAAAAAAGTGGCAAATGTATTGTATACATGCATCTGAGTACGACACTAATACAGTTAAATACAAGTACTAGCTTTGGGCAGAATTTGAACAATCAGGACATACATTTGAACAATATTTAATATTATTATAGGCTAGTTTGGTAATTAAATAAATATTATTTTAGAATTTTGCACTTTATTATTATAGTGTGCTTACAATAGTTACGTATTTGTTTGTACATTTTTCAAGGCCTAATTTTTATTATTTATGCATATATACGCGATAAGCGCCATCCGTCTTTTTTTTAAATGCGACACGTGTAACTGTTCAGAGTGATGGATATATCGCGTATGTACTTACATGTAAAATTCAAATGATAGACATTCATGTTTGTGATTAAAGAATGTGGAAAAATGGAAATGTGTCGATGTGGTTTGTAAATTAGTCGGGCCAGTTCAAATTCAATAGGGTCAGTTAAAAATGTATCTGGGCCAGTTCAAACAAAATCTGGGCCAGTTCATTCTTTTGCTAATTTCAGACACTAAATAACACCTATTGAATGTTTGTGTGAAATATAACTATAAAAAGGCTTAATTGGGATGGTGTAAAGATGGATGTATATTACAGTATGTGTTACAGTTATCCAAGTAAGTGAGTTACCTTGAAGGGTTATGGTTGTTTCAGGAGGCAATCGAGACGCTGGATTCCATGAATGAGTTTGACATGGAGCTGGATGGCAAGTTACATGTGCTGTACGGAGGCACAAAGGTGGTGCAACATTCACCTCCCAGCAAGACTGGGCCAGGTCTTAAAGGTACCATCTTGGCCAACGCAACAAGTGAAAGTTGCATACTGTGTTAAACTACCGTTTTAACGCCAGACACCCCAGGTGAAATGGTGTTTTTGAACAAAAAGTACTGAAAATGGTTTTCTGGCAGATTCTTATACCTTTGTATGCATACTATCAATAAAGTTCACTTCTATGACAATTACGTACCTCTAAATGAGTTTTAGTCATGGATTAAGCATGTCGATATCATGTAATGAAATCCATTATGCAATCTTTGACAGCCATTTTCTCAAAAACATTTTTCTTCAAATTTCTGCATTTGGAAACGGGATATCTCTTGGAATAATTAAGCTATATAAATAATATTTTCAGTGTTGCATTCAGCATATTCTACTGTGTGCCATGATCAGACTCTTTTTAAAAATCAAGAATAGTTTGAAAGATATAGCCATATTTGTTGCCAAAAAACTATATTTTTTTTCGTATTTTATATTTAAAAAAAAAAAACATTTCAAAAAATGCTCTGATCATTTCACAATAGAATCTATAGAGAACATGGATTTGCAAGAATTATAACTATATATGGATTCAATAAAAAATGGCAGTGTTTCCAAATTTGCCAATATTTACTCAAAATGGTGGCCATTTTGTTTGTTACCTTGGAAACGAGGGGTCTGGCTGAAAAAAGCAATATATATATTTTACTCAGTGAGACCCATTTCATGCATTGGGCCGAAAAAATTGAACTGTTTGCACAAATAAAAAAATAATCTTATCTATCTGCCGTGTCTGGCCTTAACTGTTTTTAAGAAAGTGTATGTAAACATAAACAATATTTGCTTATTTTATCAACTTTGCTACACTTCATGAAATGTGCCCCTGAACAGGAAGGATACCAGAAGCCATCCTAGGTTTGATGCAGTAGTTCCAGGCTTTAACCTGTTCCTACGACAGTCGGCAGTGTCTCAGAAACTAGCTCCACCTTCCTTAAAGTTGCATTCTGGGTATACTAGCATTTGTTTTGTAACTTTTGACTTTGAAACAAAGTGTATGTACAACATGAACAATATTTACCTCTTTGACCATACTTGATACCATATATATGTCGCTTTGGCATTTTATATAGTATTCGATAAATTATGCTTTACAAATTATCGGTCACCATGTATGATCAACGTATGGCACACAGACCTCACATTCCATCTTAGGTACAGTTTTATCTTAAAATTGCAAATACAGAAGTTTGCATGTAAAAGGTGAACGATCTCAGACTGCAACTTTAGTGGCCAGCTCAATTATAATAGTTGTGTTGACTAAAGCATTTAAAAAAATTATAAAAACTTAAATTGTTATACCTTATATTTCTCACTGTTGATCAAAATTATTTTCTCATGCCTGACATTGTGTCCCGTCATCAGCACCCTCTAGGGAATGATTCCAGAGTGAGATTACAATGCGCAGTTTTGTGGTGTGTTTCCAGCAAGTGATAATGGCTGCGTGGCGTTTGTTCTGCGCAACGGATTCAGTACATCGCAAGGCAAGTTGCTCAAGACAATCCTCTTTGGTGTGAAGAGGGTGACGGCCAACAACCTCGAGAGTTTCTTCTTCATCCTCTTTCTCCTCATCTTCGCCATCATCGCAGCCTCCTATGTCTGGGTCAAAGGTCAGTGCATCGTCATGCTGTTGTTTCTTATTTTTGTGGACCAGGAATATGAAACAGGCTTATAATTAATTTTTAAATGTCAAGAATTGTTGATCGAATTAGCTATGAAGAAGCTGAAGCAAGATGTAGAAATTAGCACTACGAACAATTGGATCATGTGATAGGCAGATCGGTAACGGTTGTTAGATTGTGTTCCCCCACACATGCAGTTTAAATGTAATATTCAAATTAAACAGATAACTGTCAATGTACAATGTTAGTGGTTTACTAAAACCATTTGGGAAGTTGTGATGATATAATAGGTACAGTTTGTGCTACATAGTTTTCTTGTTGACGAAATTAAGACAGAGACAATGACAAGTGAGATGTTAAAGGAAATCAAAACAAGGCATTAGCTAAAATCCATTTTCCATGTCTACACAAAGTTTAACATTGTATGTAAATTCGATTTTAATCACGTCTGTGTAGCGATTCCCGCGGAAAACAAAAATTTAATGAGCTAGGCGATCACGTGGAAATAGATAGCAGGATGTAATATAATATGAATTCAAGCAATAGATGTTTTTATTCCCTTTAAAAGGGCGGGGTGAACAGAGACACTGACAAGTGAGATGTTGAAAGGGCGGGGTGAACAGAGACAGTGACAAGTGACATGTTAAAAGCGGGTGTGAACAGAGACACTGACAAGTGAGATGTTGAAAGGGCGGGGTGAACAGAGACACTGACAAATGAGATGTTAAAAGGGCGGGGGTGAACAGAGACAGTTACAAGTGAGATGTTGAAACGGCGGGGTGAACAATGACAAGTGAGATGTTGAAAGGGCCGGGTGAACAGAGACAATGACAAGTGAGATGTTGAAAGGGCGGGGTGAACAGAGACAAGTGAAATGTTGAAAGGGCGGAGTGAACAGAGACACTGACAAGTGAGATGTTGAAAAGGCGGGGGTGAACAGAGACAGTGACATGTGAGATGTTGAAAGGGCGGGGTGAACAGAGACACTGACAAGTGAGATGTTGAAAGGGCGGGGGTGAACAGAGACAGTGATAAGTGAAATGTTGAAAGGGCGGAGTGAACAGAGACAGTGACAAGTGAGATGTTGAAAGGGCGGGGTGAACAGAGACAGTGACAAGTGAGATGTTGAAAGAGCGGGGTGAACAGACACAGTGACAAGTGAGATGTTGAAAGGGCGGGGTGAACAGAGACAGTGACAAGTGAGATGTTGAAAGGGCAGGGTGAACAATGACAAGTGAGATGTTGAAAGGGCGGGGGTGAACAGCCCAGAGAGAGGGGAAATTGCAGAAGATCGAGATAGGTGGAGACGTGTCGTCAAGAGGGTGGAACAGAATTATATATTCCCAAGGGGAAGAAGAACATGATTTATTATTTTATAAATAACGCAATCATCTTAAATGTGACCCCCCCCCCCCCCACAGTGAACCAGGTATTAAGTGACACAGGCTTATTCTGCATACGAACCAAAAATATTGTGCCACCAATTTTGTGATTTTGGCAGAATATAATCACTTATAATCACTCCTTTCAATGACCAGTTTATTTTCCTCAACAAATAAAAACTAATGAAACTTGTGCACTTACAAACAACACACCAAGAAAGAATGGACAATAATGGGTTAAAATTGACTAATTTCCCAAAACAAGACAGACTCTATTTCACAATTTTATATCTTAATACCCACTTTGCCGTGGCAGGTGATAGTTTATGACATAATAACAAGACTGTGTATGTTAAATATGTCAGTGTGTGCTTGCAGGCTCGGAGGATCCGAAACGCAACAAGTACAAGTTGTTCCTGGAGTGTACCCTCATCCTCACCTCCGTCGTGCCTCCAGAGCTCCCCATAGAACTTTCCCTCGCTGTCAACACATCTCTGCTTGCACTCGCCAAGCTCTGTAAGTATCTAATAATAATAAACATTCTTTATTCACGGTAACCTTATAAAATATATATTTTATCTTCCTAAGGGTCGTGAGTTTAAAACATAATTGTACATGTAAAATGATATAAGACTGCTTAACAAATGAATTGCATAAAAAAGAATATATTGTATAATGCAGTAAAGATATTTTTAAAATATTAAATAGATTACATTAACAAAAATTGATCTGCACAAAGATTATTAATAAAAAATACAGCATTAAAAATAAACTAAAAAACGATCTTAAAATATTCATGATATTTTGGGTCACTGTTGTCTAGTCGAACACATTGTGCATATGTAGTGCTATCGAGTTCTTGAAAATGTTGGTTCGTACTTCTGGAACCTACAAGTCATTTCTTGCATTTGACTACACCGTCCAACAATCCTCATCAAGTTGTACTCAGATTTAGACTTGCTGGAACATTGCACGTAATTAAAATTAATTGATCGTCTTGTCCATAGACCATTTTAAATTCTGATGAAATATTGTGTGAAGTTTTGAAAATTAAACAAATTGTTAGGATGATTTTTGTGATTTTTTTAAAACCATTGCTTTTAAATGTTCACATCAACCGCGATTTTGTTTGTTGAAGTCGACTTTGGAGCATATCTATAGTGGTAAAGTTTTTAACTCTGTCTAATTATTACAACTAACACCATTGATTGTGTTTGTTGTGATTTACATATGAAAATATCTTCTCTGAATATACGCACAGTTCAAGTTCACGTTTTAGGTTTATAGGACAAAGCACATATTGTTTTATTGGTGCACATGTATGATTTGGTTAACTATCCTCTAGGTGATGTGTTTAGCTTCTTGATTGGAAGCACACCATTTATGGATAGTGTGATGTTAACTATTTGTTGCATAGTTTCATTGTTGCAGTATCAGAGTTACAATGTTGCAGTATTAGTTACATTGTTGCAATATTAGAGTTACACTGTTGTGGTATTAGTTACATTTTACAACATCATCCTTGGCGTTCTTCAGATGTGTTCTGCACTGAGCCATTCCGAATTCCATTTGCGGGTAAAATAGACATCTGTTGCTTTGACAAGACAGGCACGCTGACCAGTGACAACCTCGTGGTCGAAGGCATCGCTGGACTTGAGTACGTCCACTCACTGACCACATTTAAGGCCAGACACTGGAAAATGAGCCAGATATAGCATACTTTAGCAGTACTGCAACTCCTTCAGTAATACAGTTATCAATGTTACTCTTTCTACTTCTTATTCATATACATTCAAATGTGTTGATAGATTTCTTAATATTAAATAATTACAATGTTATCTTTGTGTAATTGCATAACGTAAGGTGATTTATGTTATGCACCTACAAAGAGATAATATTGCAATTATTTAATATTATGAAATATATGAACATGTTTTACGTTGATAAATAATCCACAGTTACAATTATGACAACTAAGTTCACAGCAAAACCATAAAAAAGTTTTGAAATATATTTTTGTGGTTGCATACAGCACGTAATAAGGAACTCATCAATCAAGTAAACATATGTTTCCAGACTTTCAGTTAAATTTAAATATAATTTACTGTCATGTGGACACAGGCTCCTCCTGAAATGTCATAATTCAATTAACTGTCATATATTAAAAAACAATTTTTCATGTCTTGACAAAATTTGCAGTGAATTAAGTCTGAAAAAAAGTCAGGTATTAAATAATAATCAATTTGCATGACAGTAATTACGGTAACAAGATCATTCTTGTAATTTTTTTATGGGGGAATGGGAAATTGATTTCATTCAAACAAATAGTTTGTAAGATATGATTGTAGATTAAAAATCAGACATTCATGAGGAGTGTGTCGAGATGACAGTGGTAATATTGGTACATTTGTAGGGGCACCGATGGAATCTGCGCCGTTAGTGATGCACCGCTGGAGACGGTGCATGCACTGGCCACCTGCCACGCACTAGTGCAGCTGGATGACGACCTTGTGGGTGACCCCCTCGAGAAGGCCACACTCAGTGCAGTTGACTGGAATCTCACAAAGGGTGAGTTATAAAATAACTTCCTCAGTACAGTGGGTATACAGCTATAAAATAAACAAACAAACTACCCACAACACATGTGCACAAACAAGCACCATACAACTCCTGCGTTAGCTCAAGTTTGGGCTGTTTGGAGTAAATCACCTAAGACCTAAGTATAGAGCAACAAATAACCCCGCAGAGAACGATGAAGGAACACCGCAAGAGTTGTGTTGAATAATTTATGTAACTAAATGCGTAAAAATACATTAAAAATTATGTTGAATTTGTTAATCACAGAACTGTCTGTGGCCTTTCATGGGCTTTGAATTTAGATACCAACTAACTTAATTTGTGATGGGGTAAAACAAATGAGGAGACACTGTTGGATTGACCAAACCTGCATAACAATGACATCGATGGCAAGTGTCGTGAATGTGGGTCGCGGTGGTCTAGTGAATACAGCGCTGAACTGTCAGTCAAGGTAACTGGGGTTTGAGGTCATCTAAAGCCAATTTTCAAAACCTGGAAAAATCAATTTACATATTTCTAGCATCTGGCACAAATCCTGAAATCAGTAATAACCTTAACCCAAAGAGGAATAAAAAAAATATCAAGTCAGTACTTTTCTTCCAAAGGGTCTGGATTAGAATAAGATTAGAATAATCCATGAAAGTTTGGTGCCCAAGATGTAAAGAGTCTAGGAGAAAACGTTAATATACCCTACCCTCCCCCCAACACACATACACATAGTGTAGCTAGATGACAATTACATCATCTATTCATATTGCAGGTGACACTGTGATTCCTAAGAGAGGCAAGTCTCAGGCGATGAAGATCAGCCATCGCTTCCACTTTGCGAGTTCTCTCAAGCGTATGTCTGTGATCGCCGGCCACATGCCGACGGGCTCTGTAGACACGAAGTACATCGCCGCCGTGAAGGGCGCCCCAGAGACGCTCAGATCTATGGTAACTATGGTGATGATGTATTTACTGTCAGGAATCGTTGATCGTTTTTCTTTGTCTTAAAATTTTGGATTTATGGATTAGTCTCCTGTGTTGATTCAGCCTAATCCATTGCATGATACCAAGCTGGGATTTGCCAATTATTTAACAGAAACAGAAATGGAGCCTCGATACACAAGGCAAGATACAACATGGAGGTTGTCATTACTACTTAATGATTATGACTACCATGGTATAGACAGCACTGTGATAACGGTACTATTTGTCCCAGCAGCATTGAAAAGCAATATAAATTATATATATATATACAGATATTGAAATATACACTACCAATTAATATATAATCAAGAAACTATACATTTTGTAGCAAAAAATAAAGACTAGAGTCTCCTAAGATCAAAACCGGCCGCTGTTGTAGGAGCCACCCAAAGTAAAAATAAAATATTCTCTGTGCATCTAATCTTGTGTTGTCAGTTCTCGTCGGTGCCGGCTGACTACAATGACGTGTACCTGGAGATGGCAAGACGAGGGGCGCGAGTTCTCGCCCTCGGCTACAAACCCCTTGGAGTCCTCTCTCACCAGCAGGTCGGTGTCTCATCTCACACTACCAGACTCAGCAAGTAACATAGTATTATATAATTAACTTCCATAGTTAGTAAGATATGTATGTATATTTGTGTCGAGTCCTAACGAAATGAGTCACTTGTACACATTTAAAAATATTGAGTTATATATACCGTTGGAAAGAGCATATAATTAGCTTTAATGTGTTACATATATTTTGGGCGTAGCGTACTCCTAGCTGAAGTGATGTCACAATGAACACACATGGGGTAGAAATGTTCAAACTGAGAAAAAGCCGTTTGAAGTTTTGGTACGTTTACTGAAAAGTACCTTAGTTACCATGAACGGATTCTGCACCGTCTTAGATAGTAATATCCTTTTAAATGTCTGAAAATATGAACAAAATGTATGGGATATTAAAAAAGTTATGAGCAAAAGACTTTTCCATGTATACTAGTGGAGTGGTATGTTTTAACGAATTTTACAGCACACACAAAAACAGTCTGGTCTGTCTGGTAAATGCATTTATTTATAAACTGACATTGTCCTAATAAGTGAAGCTCACTGCTACAAACAAAAACAAAATAAAATTGCAAAAGAAAACTGCTGCAAGTTTATATGACTCACAAAACCAGTCAGTGAGTTTATTCTCATTTTCCCACACTGGCACCACCACGACCCCTGCCAGCATTGCCATGTCCCCTGCCAGGACTACCACATCTCCTGCGAGCACTTCCATGAGTTCTCAAATGCCTGGGTCGGAGAAGGTGATGGCGAAGGCTGGCGAGGACGGCGACCTCGGCCACGTACACCTCTTCTGCGTGATGTGGATGCGACAACATCGGGAGCTGTGGAGGGCCCCGCCACGGGAGCAGTAGATGGCCCCACCACAGGGGCATCCTCCCTCTCAGGGGGCTTGGACACAGCACGTCCTTATGCAGGTCCTTTACAAACGGACGAATGTTTGTGTGGAGGTAGTGTTGGCGGTCGTGACTGAGGCCGGGTGGCTTGATGGCGACTGGTGGTGCAGAAGGCAGCAAGGCATCGCTGCAAACCAGGAACTCGAAGCGCTCTTCGGGGCTGTCCGCATCAAACCTGTGAACAGTGTTTAACACAGTTTAAATAATTGTTTATCATCTTTCATTGCATACAGGCATAATGTCATAACAGGCAAATATGTTTTCCTTGGTTTTATATTAGACAAACACAAAAAAGATGGATGCAAAACATCAATGTATCAGCCGTGCATACATGGGTCAAGTAACATTATTATAAGAGTCAAGTAACACAATTATTGTAATCATGTAAATAAAGTAACGATAAACAAACATTTTCTTATGAATACACCAACTCACCTATGACGAGAACCCTTTATGTAAAGCTTTATTTAGCATTCATAGCATTTATTTCCTTTAATTTTCTGTTATTAAACGACTGATATTGTGGATACTACTGGGATAAATAGATAGCATCGAATGTACCTGAAGTGAAAGTACTTCTTGATGCCTGGCAGTGCCTTGAAGTGGGGACGGAGGTGTGCTTGCCAGTCTGCCACAGGGACGAGGGAAGTGCCGTCTTCTTTGCCAACCAACTGGGTGGAATTCAGACAGGCGCTCCCATTCACCACAGACTCGAGCTCAGTCAGCGACGATATTACGTATCGTTTGAATGCCTACTTGAGAAGCCCAAAGCAAGCATCAGGGGCAAACTTTGGACCAATGGCGACCCTCCATGCACAATGCCACGGGAAAAAAAACAGTTCTTGTTTTGCACAGTGAAGGTTGGCAGTGGTCTCACCTAGTCCAAAACACTAAAAAAAGCATTCGACCCCTTCGAAATGAGCCTCATCAATCAGGAAGCTCACCTGCTTTGGGAGCCCCTCACAGCAGACCCCAAATATGCCACACTTCCTAGGAACCAGGAAGTACACGGGGTCTGGCTGGAGAGGGTCACTCGGCAGGTGAACTTGCTGCGCAAAGTCGAAACTGTAGTGCATCGAGATCTGCCGGCTGCAGGGAGCACTCCTACTGAACTCCACCAGTTTCATTTCGTTGCAGGTCTGCTTGGCAGCTGTCACCATCCCGTTGTGGAATGTCCTGGCCATGTCAACAACTCGCAGGTGTTCCTGTGAAATGCGACCAGTTATAGCAGGCACTTCCACAAACGGCAAATATAATTTCATATGCATTTATAAAAAGGCAAATCATAATAGTCCAGTGCTTGTTATGACGTACATTAAAAAAACATTGCCATGACATGCAATATCATTTTATGTCCCTTTGAAATGCCTAAAGTATCTGTTACGCCAAAAACATTATTGTAGACACAAATGGAAATTTAGGCTACATTAATAATAATAAGGAATTAATAAACCTATCCTACTATCAGTGCCAGTGGTGTGTCAGTATGTCCGACATCATTCCTCCATATCACAGAGTCACAATTTTATGACAGCAGTAGCACTAGTCACGTGGCTAGCAACAAGACGTCGAATGTTTACATCATAGCTCGCACGTCAAGCCCTCCTATTGGCTAAATTCAAACCAGGTCAAGGCGACCTCACTATATTTAGAAAGATGACATCCAGCGCTCTCTGGCGGTATCAAAACGTTGAGGGACAGCCCACAATTTCCGCAAAAAACTGCGTTACAAATGTTGCGTTTTCGGCTTTGTATTAGCGAATTCATGCATGACATTTTACACAGTGATATCAGAAAACTACTCTATAAACAGCAAATAAACGCACATTTAACAAAAATAGCGACTTCAGTCAATACTATACATATTAAGGACCAAGTTTATTGAAAAAACGCACAATCGTAAATGTTGCGGTTGCAACACATTTGGGCATTTCTTGACGTTCGACAAATCTGTACATCCGACTCATTTCGTCAGGACTCGACACATTTGTTCTTCTTCATGGCTTCCTTTATAAAATGGTGAGTCTAGTTCTTGCACTGCAGTGACTTGTCTCATCCCCTTCTCCCTGCCCCAGACTCCTCCCTCCACTTGTCATCCCCTCTGCCTTTCTTACACCCATCTGTGTAGTCTTCGTGCCTTATCTTCTGCCGTAATCTTCTCCGGTATTCCGTCAGACTGTCACTCCGGTTTCTCGTATGAATGTTGTTGTCTTGCACCACCAGGTTCGTGACATGCCACGGGATTCCGTGGAGTGTGACCTACAGTTTGTTGGTTTTGTCATCATTTCTTGTCCACTGAAGACCGACTCAAAGTCAGTCATCCGTGAAATACAACAGGCCAGCCATAAGGTATGTCACTCGTGGTTTGTCTTTGCAGTTTAAACTGATTATGTGACCTGCTGCTGCTAAGTGGCTATTAAGTTGCAACATGTGAAATAGTGTCTTGTACGTGTTTGGATTCCACAGATAACAAGCATTAAAACCATACCTCATTTGTTGAAATGGTTTTAGTCAGTAGTTTTTTTATTGCTGAAAAAGAAGCAAACTTTTAAAAAGAAACGTTTCACAAAAGTAAGTTTACAGTTGGGCTGTGTGGAAAAACTAACGTCCATAACCAGCAACCATACATTTAATTTTTTATTAGTTTTGATTTATTTGTTGAGTAAAATAAGCCGGATGTTGCAGGATGTGTGTAGAATAGGTGTCTGTGATACTTGCTGTGGCAGGTCACATTTTGTCATGTGACATTTTTGTGTGTGGGTCAGCATTACCGCTTTCTGGCAGGAAATATCGCTTTCCCCTCAATCCTACTGTCTTGGTTTTTTTAATGAAATGCAATGCGTTTTGTAAGAAAAATATGTGGTAATCAATCCATTTGTTGCACACCGTTGTAGAAAAGGCAAGTAAACGTTGATGAAACATGAATGGAGAAGTTTTTCCACAATAATTTCTGCTTTTACACATGTCAACTGCCAGTGTGAAGAAACACTTACACTTGAATCAAACAAAATTTGCTAAATATATTTGGATGTTTTCCTCAGAAGTGTTTTCTTTTTGACTTGTAACAGTTTGTTAGTCAAGTTTTTACTTGACTGGTGATCAACAGAGAATAAGTATTATTGCATGATTTTTCCATTTGCAGCAATTCTGTATTAAAAACTGGTTGCTTCCGTATTCCTCGCAAAACTAAACAAGTGTGTGTCAAAAAGGATAATTAATTAAATTAGAGTTAACGCAGATATTTTCCAATTAAATTAACCCCACACATTCATCAGGTCAATTAAATTAACCTCCCAAATTGTTCAGTTAAATTAACAATTAACTGTCATTCAGTTAACAATTAATTTCAATAAACTTCATTGAAATTACCAATTAACTTCAACTCAGTTAACAATTAATTTTAATACAAGATTGAAACACTAAGGGGGCTAACTGGAACAGATCCCCACTGGAACAAATGTCTAATAGGGCAAGCCTGCTAATAAAGCATAGTTACATTGTACACATATCTCTAAAACTTGAAAGCAAATTTCAATAAAATATTGTATTGCCAAATTGTGCTCACTTTTCACATTTATCTTTTGGGATTTTGTCTTAAGGTGTGTCTAGAAAACCCCCAGACTCTAGATACACTTTGTACTTGGGTAGGTGCTAGAAACTAATGAAACAGACATGTGGCTGGCAGTGGCAGAAACCCTGGTAATGTCCACAGCTACTGTTTACTTATAATTTGGGTTAGCACTGGCAGTATCCATGTGTTAATATCAATATCCCCTTTGTTCTTTAGCCAGGCTGCAAGGTACCACTAATTTATTTGTGTCTACCTGAACCCAGCTCAGAACAATCTCTTACATAATACAACTGTAGCACCTGGTCTCATCACAGTTCCTCCAGCTCAGTCACTGAGACTGACACTGGCTGGACATTTGACCCTGTTCAAACAATTACCTGGACCTAATTAATTGCTATATTTGATGTCAGTTGACTGCTTCTAGTGTGCCATTTGATCACCAAAGTTAATTGTAACTACTGACAGCAGGCCAATGACAACCACCTCAGGAATTAGAAAAATAGCATCCAATAAAACAAAGTTAATTGAAAGTTAATTGAGATTTGTTAAATTAAATTAACCTCTTCCATAAACATTAATGAATAGAATTAAATTAATGTGTGCCTTTTGAGAAAGTTTATTAATTAAATTAAGTTAATTGAATTAACAAAATAACAATTGAAATTAACATATGTCTGCTTGGCAGATTCTACGTATCACATTTTGTATTTGGTTCACTCTAGTGTAATGACAATCTGTATTCGGACACTAAATTATTTTCAGACACCCAAATATCTACAAAAATAATTGTTTTTGACTACGTTGTGATTTCAAACACCTCAGTAAATATAAATTTGTTGTTTATATGTAATCTGAAAATTACATTTGTGTGCTGTATGTCTTCAGGCGGCTGATAATTGAATTAGTTTTAAGAGTCTGAATTCATAGGCATTTGCTTCACTGTAGAGTCTGAATACATACAGTCATTATGGTAGGTATTTGCTTCATTGTAGAGTCTGAATACATACAGTCATTATGGTAGGTATTTGCTTCACTGTAGAGTCTGAATACATACAGTTGTTATGGTAGGTATTTGCTTCACTAGAGTCTGAATACATACAGTCATTATGGTAGGTATTTGCTTCACTGTAGAGTCTGAATACATACAGTTGTTATGGTAGGTATTTGCTTCACTGTAGAGTCTGAATACATACAGTCATTATGGTAGGTATTTGCGTCACTGTAGAGTCTGAATACATATAGTCATTATGGTAGGTATTTGCTTCACTGTAGAGTGAATACATACAGTCATTATGGTAGGTATTTGCTTCACTGTAGAATCTGAATACATACAGTCATTATGTTAGGTATTTGCTTCACTGTAGAGTCTGAATACATACAGTCATTATGGTAGGTATTTGCTTCACTGTAGAGTCTGAATACATACAGTCATTATGGTAGGTATTAGCTTGACTGTAGAGTCTGAATACATACAGTCATTATGGTAGGTATTTGCTTCACTGTAGAGTCTGAATACATATAGTCATTATGGTAGGTATTTGCTTCACTGTAGAGTCTGAATACATACAGTCATTATGGTAGGTATTTGCTTCACTGTAGAATCTGAATACATACAGTCATTATGGTAGGTATTTGCTTCACTGGAGAGTCTGAATACATATAGTCATTATGGTAGGTATTTGCTTCACTGTAGAGTCTGAATACATAGAGTCATTATGGTAGGTATTTGCTTCACTGTAGAGTCTGAATACATACAGTCATTATGGTAGGTATTTGCTTCACTGTAGAATCTGAATACATACAGTCATTATGGTAGGTATTTGCTTCACTGTAGAGTCTGAATACATATAGTCATTATGGTAGGTATTTGCTTCACTGTAGAATCTGAATACATACAGTCATTATGGTAGGTATTTGCTTCACTGTAGAGTCTGAATACATACAGTTGTTATGGTAGGTATTTGCTTCACTGTAGAGTCTGAATACATACAGTCATTATGGTAGGTATTTGCTTCACTGTAGAATCTGAATACATACAGTCATTATGGTAGGTATTTGCTTCACTGTAGAGTCTGAATACATATAGTCATTATGTTAGGTATTTGCTTCACTGTAGAGTCTGAATACATACAGTCATTATGGTAGGTATTTGCTTCTCTATAGAGTCTGAATTCATACAGTCATTATGGTAGGTATTTGCTTCACTGTAGAATCTGAATACATACAGTCATTATGGTAGGCATTTGCTTCACTGTAGAATCTGAATACATACAGTCATTATGGTAGGTATTTGCTTCACTGTAGAGTCTGAATACATACAGTCATTATGGTAGGTATTTGCTTCACTGTAGAGTCTGAATACATACAGTCATTATGGTAGGTATTTGCTTCACTGTAGAGTCTGAATACATACAGTTGTTATGGTAGGTATTTGCTTCACTAGAGTCTGAATACATACAGTCATTATGGTAGGTATTTGTTTCACTGTAGAGTCTGAATACATACAGTTGTTATGGTAGGTATTTGCTTCACTGTAGAATCTGAATACATACAGTCATTATGGTAGGTATTTGCTTCACTGTAGAGTCTGAATACATACAGTCATTATGGTAGGTATTTGCTTCACTGTAGAATCTGAATACATACAGTCATTATGGTAGGTATTTGCTTCACTGTAGAATCTGAATACATACAGTCATTATGGTAGGTATTTGCTTCACTGTAGAATCTGAATACATACAGTCATTATGGTAGGTATTTGCTTCACTGTAGAATCTGAATACATACAGTCATTATGGTAGGTATTTGTTTCACTGTAGAGTCTGAATACATACAGTTGTTATGGTAGGTATTTGCTTCACTGTAGAGTCTGAATACATACAGTCATTATGGTAGGTATTTGCTTCACTGTAGAATCTGAATACATACAGTTGTTATGGTAGGTATTTGCTTCACTGTAGAGTCTGAATATATACAGTCATTATGGTAGGTATTTGCTTCACTGTAGAGTCTGAATACATACAGTCATTATGGTAGGTATTTGCTTCACTGTAGAATCTGAATACATACAGTCATTATGGTAGGTATTTGCTTCACTGTAGAGTCTGAATATATATAGTCATTATGGTAGGTATTTGCTTCACTGTAGAGTCTGAATACATACAGTCATTATGGTAGGTATTTGCTTCACTGTAGAGTCTGAATACATACAGTTGTTATGGTAGGTATTTGCTTCACTGTAGAGTCTGAATACATACAGTCATTATGGTAGGTATTTGCTTCACTGTAGAGTCTGAATACATACAGTCATTATGGTAGGTATTTGCTTCACTGCAGAGTCTGAATACATACAGTCATTATGGTAGGTATTTGCTTCACTGTAGAGTCTGAATACATATAGTCATTATGGTAGGTATTTGCTTCACTGTAGAGTCTGAATACATACAGTCATTATGGTAGGTATTTGCTTCACTGTAGAATCTGAATACATACAGTCATTATGGTAGGTATTTGCTTCACTGTAGAGTCTGAATACATACAGTCATTATGGTAGGTATTTGCTTCACTAGAGTCTTAATACATACAGTCATTATGGTAGGTATTTGCTTCACTGTAGAGTCTGAATACATACAGTTGTTATGGTAGGTATTTGCTTCACTGTAGAATCTGAATACATACAGTCATTATGGTAGGTATTTGCTTCACTGTAGAGTCTGAATACATACAGTCATTATGGTAGGTATTTGCTTCACTAGAGTCTTAATACATATAGTCACTTTGGTAGGTATTTGCTTCACTGTAGAGTCTGAATACATACAGTCATTATGGTAGGTATTTGCTTCACTGTAGAGTCTGAATACATACAGTTGTTATGGTAGGTATTTGCTTCACTGTAGAGTCTGAATACATATAGTCATTATGGTAGGTATTTGCTTCACTGTAGAGTCTGAATACATACAGTCATTATGGTAGGTATTTGCTTCACTGTAGAATCTGAATACATACAGTCATTATGGTAGGTATTTGCTTCACTGTAGAGTCTGAATACATACAGTCATTATGGTAGGTATTTGCTTCACTGTAGAGTCTGAATACATACAGTTGTTATGGTAGGTATTTGCTTCACTGTAGAATCTGAATACATACAGTTGTTATGGTAGGTATTTGCTTCACTGTAGAGTCTGAATATATACAGTCATTATGGTAGGTATTTGCTTCACTGTAGAGTCTGAATACATACAGTCATTATGGTAGGTATTTGCTTCACTGTAGAATCTGAATACATACAGTCATTATGGTAGGTATTTGCTTCACTGTAGAGTCTGAATACATATAGTCATTATGGTAGGTATTTGCTTCACTGTAGAGTCTGAATACATACAGTCATTATGGTAGGTATTTGCTTCACTGTAGAGTCTGAATACATACAGTTGTTATGGTAGGTATTTGCTTCACTGTAGAGTCTGAATACATACAGTCATTATGGTAGGTATTTGCTTCACTGTAGAGTCTGAATACATACAGTCATTATGGTAGGTATTTGCTTCACTGCAGAGTCTGAATACATACAGTCATTATGGTAGGTATTTGCTTCACTGTAGAGTCTGAATACATACAGTCGTTATGGTAGGTATTTGCTTCACTGTAGAGTCTGAATACATACAGTTGTTATGGTAGGTATTTGCTTCACTGTAGAGTCTGAATACATACAGTCATTATGGTAGGTATTTGCTTCACTGTAGAATCTGAATACATACAGTTGTTATGGTAGGTATTTGCTTCACTGTAGAGTCTGAATATATACAGTCATTATGGTAGGTATTTGCTTCAC
Organism: Escarpia spicata; assembly: GCA_963995525.1. Taxonomy (NCBI): domain Eukaryota; kingdom Metazoa; phylum Annelida; class Polychaeta; order Sabellida; family Siboglinidae; genus Escarpia; species Escarpia spicata. The sequence goes on from OZ023217.1 coordinate 48,566,956, forward strand.
TGTAGAGTCTGAATACATACAGTCATTATGGTAGGTATTTGCTTCACTGTAGAATCTGAATACATACAGTCATTATGGTAGGTATTTGCTTCACTGTAGAGTCTGAATATATATAGTCATTACGGTAGGTATTTGCTTCACTGTAGAGTCTGAATACATACAGTTGTTATGGTAGGTATTTGCTTCACTGTAGAGTCTGAATACATACAGTTGTTATGGTAGGTATTTGCTTCACTGTAGAGTCTGAATACATACAGTCATTATGGTAGGCATTTGCTTCACTGTAGAGTCTGAATACATACAGTCATTATGGTAGGTATTTGCTTCACTGTAGAGTCTGAATACATACAGTCATTATGGTAGGCATTTGCTTCACTGTAGAGTCTGAATACATACAGTCATTATGGTAGGTATTTGCTTCACTGTAGAGTCTGAATACATACAGTCATTATGGTAGGTATTTGCTTCACTGTAGAGTCTGAATACATACAGTCATTATGGTAGGCATTTGCTTCACTGTAGAATCTGAATACATACAGTCATTATGGTAGGCATTTGCTTCACTGTAGAGTCTGAATACATACAGTCATTATGGTAGGCATTTGCTTCACTGTAGAATCTGAATACATACAGTCATTATGGTAGGCATTTGCTTCACTGTAGAATCTGAATACATACAGTCATTATGGTAGGTATTTGCTTCACTGTAGAGTCTGAATACATACAGTCATTATGGTAGGCATTTGCTTCACTGTAGAATCTGAATACATACAGTCATTATGGTAGGTATTTGCTTCACTGTAGAGTATGAATACATACAGTCATTATGGTAGGTATTTGCTTCACTGTAGAGTCTGAATACATTCAGTCATTATGGTAGGTATTTGCTTCACTGTAGAGTCTGAATACATACAATCGTTATGGTAGGTATTTGCATCACTGTAGAGTCTGAATACATACAGTCATTATGGTAGGTATTTGCTTCTCTATAGAGTCTGAATTCATACAGTCATTATGGTAGGTATTTGCTTCACTGTACTTATTTCATTGTGTGATTTCAGGTTGTGATGATCACTGGGGACAATCCACTTACTGCCTGTCATGTAGCGAAGGAGTTACGAATCACCCGCAAACGTCAAACACTCACCCTCGCTCCCCCCGACAAACAGGGTCAGTTTGAGGATGGACAGTTTCATAAGTTGGTAAAATATAGAGAAATATAATTGTTTTATTGTAATAATAATAGTTATTTTATATAGCACACCATATCCATTAATGTACTCAGCGCTGTACATACATACATAAACTAATAGATACAAAATATTAAAAGTGTACGTAACGAAGATAATAAACATCAGAAGATTAAAGCTAATTAGTTTTTATGTTAAAATAAATACACTGTTTACATAAGATAAATATCAATAAGCTAACGCAAGTTAATCTATAAAATAGAGTAAATATACCAACATCAAGTAGTTAAAACAATTACAAAATAACAAAAATAACAGTCAGTTTGTTTTACTATGAATTAAAGAAAAAGGAAAAGAGCAATCAGCGGCTGGGTAGCGGTATAGCACCGTCAGTGTGAGCTTCATTGTGAGCATGACGAGTTATGCGAGGCAGCATTCATAGTGATTGAGATCACCAGGAGGGTCTCCTTATAATGTTAAACTTCACAGGTGGTGTGTCTGTATATTACCAAGTAGTGTTTGTAGATGATCCATGGCACTGGCATTCGATTGATGACTCCGTGACTTTACAAGTGCAGTCTCTATCCGCCAAGAAACTCACAGACACCTATGACCTCTGTCTGACAGGGCAGGTGAGGCACATAGTAGTCTACCAGCTTATGTAAGAAACTCCCAGACACCTGTGACCTCTGTCTGACAGGGCAGGTGAGGCACATAGTAGTCTACCAGCTTATGTAAGAAACTCCCAGACACCTATGACCTCTGTCTGACAGGGCAGGTGAGGCACATAGTAGTCTACCAGCTTATGTAAGAAACTCCCAGACACCTGTGACCTCTGTCTGACAGGGCAGGTGAGGCACATAGTAGTCTACCAGCTTATGTAAGAAACTCCCAGACACCTATGACCTCTGTCTGACAGGGAGGTGAAGCACATAGTAGTCTACCAGCTTATGTAAAATAACAAAATAATTGGTAGGATCTTGGGAATTGTGCATAAAATTAGCTAATTATTGTTGTAAACATGAAAATTATCGTCATGTTTTCTGTGATGTTTTAGTATGATTTTGAGGGAAAATATGAAATTATTCATTAAAAAAAACAATATTAAAAATAAAAAAGCACGCCAAAAATTATATTACGCAAGTACGAACACATCAGTTACAGTGATGGAGTATCTCCTTTTTTGAAGAAATTAAGTTGAGTCCACTGTTTTTATTATATCTTTATTGGACTATACAATCTATTCTCTTATTTATTTAGCAGTAATATGTTTACCTGGATGTTTATGTTTTAAACGTACAACTCTTTGTAAAATTAAATGTATATTCTGTAGAGCTTATCATGGATAACCAGTGTTTATCGTTATGATAAATTTGCTGACTAGGCTGGTGTTGCTGTGTTACAGGCATTGGTGTATCTGCGCCAGTCGTATCCAAAGTTGCTTGTTTGTATTCTGCCTCATGTCAAAGTGTACGCACGAGTCGCACCAAAACAGAAGGTTTGTCTGCACTATGCCATTGATTAAACACATAGTAGAACCCATCAAAGCGGCAACTTCTCAGAGACAGCACTGCCTTGATAACAGCTTCTGTATCATAGTCTGTTTAATGTTTCCACAATTGTGTTGTAATTCTAAAGCTAAGAAGACCATCCAACAAACTCCCTCAGCATCAGTCTTTGTTCACTTAAAAAGAAATGTCAGTTACTAGAGACATTCATCACAAATTATTTCCTATAGAATACCAATAATATATTTTTAATAATGTGAAATAATGTTCCAATAATAACAACACTGAACACCTTTTGCAGTTGATGTACCTGCATGTACACAGTTGATGTACCTGCATGTACACAGTTGATGTACATTCATGTACACAGTTGATGTACATGCATGTACACAGTTGATGTACCTGCATTTACACAGTTGATGTACCTGCATGTACACAGTTGATGTACATGCATGTACACAGTTGATGTACCTGCATGTACACAGTTGATGTACCTGCATGTACACAGTTGATGTACCTGCATGTACACAGTTCATGTACCTGCATGTACACAGTTCATGTACCTGCATGTACACAGTTCATGTACCTGCATGTACACAGTTGGTGTACCTGCATGTACACAGTTTATGTACCTGCATGGACACAGTTGATGTACCTGCATGTACACAGTTGATGTACATTCATGTACACAGTTGATGTACATGCATGTACACAGTTGATGTTCCTGCATGTACACAGTTGATGTACCTGCATGTACACAGTTGATGTACATGCATGTACACAGTTGATGTACCTGCATGTACACAGTTGATGTACCTGCATGTACACAGTTGATGTACATGCATGTACCCAGTTGATGTACATGCATGTACATAGTTGATGTACCTGTATGTACACATTTGATGTACCTGCATGTACACAGTTGATGTACCTGCATGTACACAGTTGGTGTACCTGCATGTACACAGTTGGTGTACCTGCATGTACACAGTTGATGTACCTGCATGTACACAGTTGATGTACCTGCATGTACACAGTTGATGTACCTGCATGTACACATTTGATGTACCTGCATGTACACAGTTGATGTACCTGCATGTACACAGTTGATGGACCTGCATGTACACAGTTGGTGTACCTGCATGTACACAGTTGATGTACCTGCATGTACACAGTTGATGTACCTGCATGTACACAGTTGATGTACATGCATATAAACAGTTGATGTACCTGCATGTACACAGTTGATGTACATGCATGTATACAGTTGGTGTACATGCATGTACACAGTTGGTGTACCTGAATGTACACAGTTGGTGTACCTGCATGTACACAGTTTATGTACATGCATGTATATAAATGTTTATTGATTTGTATAGCACAGTACTTATACAATAATATTCTATGGTGCAGTCCAGTACAATAAATGGCATAGTAGAAAGTTAAAACAACAGCATTCAACATAATAAAAATATTGATATAAAAAGGGAAAAAAATGAAAAAATGTATAGAAACATCGAACATATTTTATATAATTATCTAACAAGTGTAAAACTATTTAAATTAGTAAAATTAATAAGTTAATTGTATGCAATTCTAAAATAGCGAGTCTTCAGTTTGCTCTTAAAAACACTGACATTCTTGCAGCTGCGAATATCTTTGGGAAGGGAGTTCCACAGTTTCAGTGCAACAACTTTAAAAGCACAATCTCCCAGAGTTTTCCTTGTTGTCGTTGGTACATCAAGTTTGAGATCATCCTGCAATCTTAGACCGTAATGGATGCTTCTAGGAGTCGGCATTTCCAACATATATTCTGGTCCATGGCCATGTAATGAATTAAATGTCAGTAAGCAAATCTTATGTTAAATGCGAAATTCCACTCATGTTTTCAAACCGCTGAGAATATGATTCTCATTAAGTGTTAGACTATATACAGTCATCACAGTAGGTAGATTTTGATGCTATGTTGAGTGGGTAAATGTGGACACTGTGATGTTGTCATGTTTGTGACATGTTTAGGAGCTGGTGATTACGTCACTGAAGGCGCAAGGCTACGTCACCATGATGTGTGGTGATGGGACAAACGACGTCGGAGCACTGAAACATGCACATGTGGGTGAGTGACCTTCATCCGTGACGGCAGGTTGGTGCAACAGAGTCTGACAGTGTTGGTGCAACAGAGTCTGTGACAGTGTTGGTGCAACAGAGTCTGTGACAGTGTTGGTGCAACAGAGTCTGTGACAGTGTTGGTGCAACAGAGTCTGTGACAGTGTTGGTGCAACAGAGTCTGTGACAGTGTTGGTGCAACAGAGTCTATGACAATGTTGGTGCAACAGAGTCTGTGACAATGTTGGTGCAGCAGAGTCTATGACAATGTTGGTGCAACAGAGTATATGACAGTGTTGGTACTACAGAGTCTGTGACAATGTTGGTGCAACAGAGTATATGACAGTGTTTGTGCAACAGAGTCTGTGACAGTGTTGGTGCAACAGAGTCTGTGACAGTGTTGGTGCAACAGAGTCTATGACAGTGTTGGTGCAACAGAGTCTATGGCAATGTTGGTGCAACAGAGTCTATGGCAATGTTGGTGCAACAGAGACTATGACAGTGTTGGTGCAACAGAGTCTATGACAGTGTTGGTGCAACAGAGTCTGACAGTGTTGGTGCAACAGAGTCTGACAGTGTTGGTGCAACAGAGTCTGTGACAGTGTTGGTGCAACAGAGTCTGTGACAGTGTTGGTGCAACAGAGTCTGTGACAGTGTTGGTGAAACAGAGTCTGTAACAATGTTGGTGCAACAGAGTCTATGACAATGTTGGTGCAACAGAGTCTGTGACAATGTTGGTGCAGCAGAGTCTATGACAATGTTGGTGCAGCAGAGTATATGACAGTGTTGGTACTACAGAGTCTGTGACAATGTTGGTGCAACAGAGTATATGACAGTGTTTGTGCAACAGAGTCTGTGACAGTGTTGGTGCAACAGAGTCTGTGACAGTGTTGGTGCAACAGAGTCTGTGACAGTGTTGGTGCAACAGAGTCTATGGCAATGTTGGTGCAACAGAGTCTATGGCAATGTTGGTGCAACAGAGACTATGACAGTGTTGGTGCAACAGAGTCTATGACAGTGTTGGTGCAACAGAGTCTATGACAGTGCTAGTGCAACAGAGTCTATGACAATGTTGGAGTTACAGAGTCTATGACAGTGTTGGTGCTACAGAGTCTATGACAATGTTGGTGCAACAGAGACGATGACAGTGTTGGTGCAGCATAGTATATGACAGTGTTGGTGCAACAGAGTCTGTGACAGTGTTGGTGCAACAGTCTATGACAGTGTTGGTGCAACAGAGTCTGTGACAGTGTTGGTGCAACAGAGTCTGTGACAGTGTTGGTGCAACAGAGTCTATGACAGTGTTGGTGCAACAGAGTCTGTGACAGTGTTGGTGCAACAGAGTCTGTGACAGTGTTGGTGCAACAGAGTCTATGACAGTGTTGGTGCAACAGAGTCTATGACAGTGTTGGTGCAACAGAGTCTATGACAATGTTGGTGCTACAGAGTATATGACAATGTTGGTGCAACAGAGACTATGACAGTGTTGGTGCAACAGAGTCTATGACAATGTTGGTGCAGCAGAGTCTATGACAGTGTTGGTGCAACATAGTATATGACAGTGTTGGTGCAACAGAGTCTGTGACAGTGTTGGTGCAACAGAGTCTATGGCAAAGTTGGTGCAACAGAGTCTATGGCAATGTTGGTGCAACAGAGACTATGACAGTGTTGGTGCAACAGAGTCTATGACAATGTTGGTGCAGCAGAGTCTATGACAGTGTTGGTGCATTATAGTATATGACAGTGTTGGTGCAACAGAGTCTATGACAATGTTGGTGCAACGGAGTCTATGACAGTGTTGGTGCAACAGAGTCTATGACAGTGTTGGTGCAACAGAGTCTATGACAATGTTGGTGCAGCAGAGTATATGACAGTGTTGGTGCAACAGAGTCTATGACAGTGTTGGTACTACAGAGTATGGGACAATGATGGTGCAACAGAGTATATGACAGTGTTGGTACTACAGAGTCTGTGACAGTGTTGGTGCAACAGAGTATATGACAGTGTTTGTGCAACAGAGTCTGTGACAGTGTTGGTGCAACAGAGTATGTGACAGTGTTGGTGCAACAGAGTCTATGACAGTGTTGGTGCAACAGAGTCTATGACAGTGTTGGTGCAACAGAGTCTATGACAGTGTTGGTGCAACAGAGTCTATGACAGTGTTGGTGCTACAGAGTATATGACAATGTTGGTGCAACAGAGTATATGACAGTGTTTGTGCAACAGAGTCTGTGACAGTGTTGGTGCAACAGAGTCTGTGACAGTGTTGGTGCAACAGAGTCTTTGACAGTGTTGGTGCAACAGAGTCTATGACAGTGTTGGTGCAACAGAGTCTATGACAGTGTTGGTGCAACAGAGTCTATGACAGTGTTGGTGCAACAGAGTCTATGACAGTGTTGGTGCTACAGAGTATATGACAATGTTGGTGCAACAGAGTATATGACAGTGTTTGTGCAACAGAGTCTGTGACAGTGTTGGTGCAACAGAGTCTGTGACAGTGTTGGTGCAACAGAGTCTGTGACAGTGGTGGTGCAACAGAGTCTGTGACAGTGTTGGTGCAACAGAGTCTATGACAGTGTTGGTGCAACAGAGTCTATGACAATGTTGGTGCAACAGAGTATATGACAGTGTTTGTGCAACAGAGTCTGTGACAATGTTGGTGCTACAGAGTCTATGACAGTGTTGGTGCTACAGAGTCTATGACAGTGTTGGTGCAACAGAGTCTATGACAATGTTGGTGCTACAGAGTCTATGACAGTGTTGGTGCTACAGAGTCTATGACAATGTTGGTACTACAGAGTCTGTGACAATGTTGGTGCAACAGAGTATATGACAGTGTTTGTGCAACAGAGTCTGTGACAGTGTTGGTGCAACAGAGTCTGTGACAGTGTTGGTGCAACAGAGTCTGTGACAGTGTTGGTGGAACAGAGTCTATGACAGTGTTGGTGCAACAGAGTCTATGACAATGTTGGTGCAACAGAGTATATGACAGTGTTTGTGCAACAGAGTCTGTGACAGTGTTGGTGCAACAGAGTCTATGACAGTGTTAGTGCAACAGAGTCTATGACAGTGTTGGTGCAACAGAGTCTATGACAGTGTTGGTGCAACAGAGTCTGTGACAGTGTTGGTGCAACAGAGTCTATGACAGTGTTGGTGCTACAGAGTCTATGACAGTGTTGGTGCAACATAGTCTATGACAATGTTGGTGCAACAGAGACTATGACAGTGTTGGTGCAACAGAGTCTATGACAATGTTGGTGCAGCAGAGTCTATGACAGTGTTGGTGCAACATAGTATATGACAGTGTTGGTGCAACAGAGTCTATGGCAATGTTGGTGCAACAGAGTCTATGGCAATGTTGGTGCAACAGAGACTATGACAGTGTTGGTGTAACAGAGTCTATGACAATGTTGGTGCAGCAGAGTCTATGACAGTGTTGGTGCATCATAGTATATGACAGTGTTGGTGCAACAGAGTCTATGGCAATGTTGGTGCAACAGAGTCTATGGCAATGTTGGTGCAACAGAGTCTATGACGGTGTTGGTGTACAGAGTCTATAACAATCGTGCCACCACCAGTTGTTTTTTTAATCTTTTAGTGGTGAACACATTGTTGTATTTAGTCATGGTTGTCCTATGGTAAAATTTAATTGATGTGGCTATGATTGTTGGCGTGCAACTTCACTATTAAAGTCATTCTCATGGCTGGACCAAAGCAACCTGAGTAGTGAGGTGTAATTTAGGACTGTCCTATGGTGATCGTAATTGCAAGGTGGCTGTATTAAAAAATGCGGTTTAACAACACTAGAGACCAGGAGATTGAGAGGAGATCAGATAGAAGTGTTTAAAATATTGAAGGGTTATGAAAATTTTGATAGAAATATTTTTTTCTTAGTTAAGAAAGATAGAAGGACTAGAGGACATGAACTTACATTAGCAAAGGAGCAGAGTAGATTGGATATAAGAAAGTTTTCATTTTCACAAAGGATTGTAAATGAATGGAACAGATTACCTGCTGATTGTGTGGGTGCTAGTAGAGTGAATATGTTTTAAAATAAAATCGACACATACCTCAGACGGGCGAGATACACATAGATTAAAGGGTCGGACTTTCGATAAGCCAAAGGGCTTCCTTGTCCACCTGCCACCTAGAGTTAATTCTCTGGGTGGCAATCTTGTTATATCTTGTATTATTGAGGCGACTAAAATGAAGTTTGACTGTGCTTGAAATCTACTTCGGAAGTTATACTATTTTTAACTAACGTCAACGTTGTTTCACTATTCCAGGTGTGGCGTTGTTGGCGAATGGCCCGGAGCAGCCACCAGAGAGGAAGAGGAAGAAAGAGGAAGTGAGTAGCAGAGGAGTCTAGTAGAGGGTATGAAAGGAATCTACCCAGACTACTAGCCAAGTAGAGTGTATGAGAGGAGTCTACCCAGACTACTAGCCAAATAGAGTGTTTGAGAGGAGCCTTTAGCCAGACTACTAGCCAAATAGAGTGTTTGAGAGGAGCCTTTCGCCAGACTACTAGCCAAATAGAGTGTTTGAGAGGAGCCTTTAGCCAGACTACTAGCCAAATAGAGTGTTTGAGAGGAGCCTTTAGCCAGACTACTAGCCAAATAGAGTGTATGAGAGGAGACTTTAGCCAGACTACTAGCCAAATAGAGTGTTTGAGAGGAGCCTTTAGCCAGACTACTAGCCAAATAGAGTGTATGAGAGGAGCCTTTTGCGAGACTCAGAATTATATATCAGCCACACACGTATGTGGCTGGGGTATTGTGTGGGTACAGTGTATGTGGCTGGGGTATTGTGTGGGTACAGTGTATGTGGCTGGGGTATTGTGTGGGTACAGTGTATGAGGCTGGGGTATTGTGTGGGTACAGTGTATGAGGCTGGGGTATTGTGTGGGTACAGTGTATGTGGCTGGGGTATTGTGTGGGTACAGTGTATGAGGCTGGGGTATTGTGTGGGTACAGTGTATGTGGCTGGGGTATTGTGTGGGTACAGTGTATGTGGCTGGGGTATTGTGTGGGTACAGTGTATGAGGCTGAGGTATTGTGTGGGTACAGTGTATGAGGCTGGGGTATTGTGTGGGTACAGTGTATGTGGCTGGGGTATTGTGTGGGTACAGTGTATGAGGCTGGGGTATTGTGTGGGTACAGTGTATGTGGCTGGGGTATTGTGTGGGTACAGTGTATGAGGCTGGGGTATTGTGTGGGTACAGTGTATGTGGCTGGGGTATTGTGTGGGTACAGTGTATGTGGCTGGGGTATTGTGTGGGTACAGTGTATGAGGCTGGAGTATTGTGTGGGTACAGTGTATGTGGCTGGGGTATTGTGTGGGTACAGTGTATGTGGCTGGGGTATTGTGTGGGTACAGTGTATGTGGCTGGGGTATTGTGTGGGTACAGTGTATGAGGCTGAGGTATTGTGTGGGTACAGTGTATGAGGCTGGGGTATTGTGTGGGTACAGTGTATGTGGCTGGGGTATTGTGTGGGTACAGTGTATGAGGCTGGGGTATTGTGTGGGTACAGTGTATGTGGCTGGGGTATTGTGTGGGTACAGTGTATGAGGCTGGGGTATTGTGTGGGTACAGTGTATGTGGCTGGGGTATTGTGTGGGTACAGTGTATGTGGCTGGGGTATTGTGTGGGTACAGTGTATGAGACTGGAGTATTGTGTGGGTACAGTGTATGTGGCTGGGGTATTGTGTGGGTACAGTGTATGTGGCTGGGGTATTGTGTGGGTACAGTGTATGTGGCTGGGGTATTGTGTGGGTACAGTGTATGAGGCTGGAGTATTGTGTGGGTACAGTGTATGTAGCTGGAGTATTGTGTGGGTACAGTGTATGTGGCTGGGGTATTGTGTGGGTACAGTGTATGAGGCTGGGGTATTGTGTGAGTACAGTGTATGAGGCTGAGGTATTGTGTGAGTACAGTGTATGAGGCTGGGGTATTGTGTGAGTACAGTGTATGAGGCTGGGGTATTGTGTGGGTACAGTGTATGAGGCTGGGGTATTGTGTGAGTACAGTGTATGAGGCTGGGGTATTGTGTGAGTACAGTGTATGTGGCTGGGGTATTGTGTGGGTACAGTGTATGAGGCTGGGGTATTGTGTGGGTACAGTGTATGTGGCTGGGGTATTGTGTGGGTACAGTGTATGAGGTTGAGGTATTGTGTGGGTACAGTGTATGAGGCTGGGGTATTGTGTGGGTACAGTGTATGAGGCTGAGGTATTGTGTGGGTACAGTGTATGAGGCTGGGGTATTGTGTGGGTACAGTGTATGAGGCTGGGGTATTGTGTGGGTACAGTGTATGTGGCTGGGGTATTGTGTGGGTACAGTGTATGTGGCTGGGGTATTGTGTGGGTACAGTGTATGAGGCTGGGGTATTGTGTGGGTACAGTGTATGAGGCTGGGGTATTGTGTGGGTACAGTGTATGAGGCTGGGGTATTGTGTGGGTACAGTGTATGAGGCTGGAGTATTGTGTGGGTACAGTGTATGAGGCTGGGGTATTGTGTGGGTACAGTGTATGAGGATGGGGTATTGTGTGGGTACAGTGTATGAGGCTGGGGTATTGTGTGGGTACAGTGTATGTGGCTGGGGTATTGTGTGGGTACAGTGTATGAGGCTGGGGTATAGTGTGAGTACAGTGTATGTGGCTGGGGTATTGTGTGGGTACAGTGTATGAGGCTGGGGTATTGTGTGGGTACAGTGTATGAGGCTGGGGTATTGTGTGGGTACAGTGTATGAGGATGGGGTATTGTGTGGGTACAGTGTATGAGGCTGGGGTATTGTGTGGGTACAGTGTATGTGGCTGGGGTATTGTGTGGGTACAGTGTATGAGGCTGGGGTATAGTGTGAGTACAGTGTATGTGGCTGGGGTATTGTGTGGGTACAGTGTATGAGGCTGGGGTATTGTGTGGGTACAGTGTATGTGGCTGGGGTATTGTGTGGGTACAGTGTATGAGGCTGGGGTATTGTGTGGGTACAGTGTATGAGGCTGGGGTATTGTGTGGGTACAGTGTATGAGGCTGGAGTATTGTGTGGGTACAGTGTATTAGGCTGGGGTATTGTGTGGGTACAGTGTATGAGGCTGGGGTATTGTGTGGGTACAGTGTATGAGGCAAGTAGTGGGTGCTGTAGCACTGGCTTAGGTCTATTGGTTATTTTGTGAAGTTTAGAGAGATTAGAAGATCCTGAAGTCAGTGCGCCTACAACTATGTGGGTAACTTACTTTAGACAGGCATTGAGAGGAGACGCTTTCTTAATGAGTTGAGTGTAATCTCAAGAAGCTAATTGAAACAGGCATTATCTAATTCTTGTTTGGCTGAGTTTGGTCAGATGAAATGCATTCGTAAATTTAGGTTAAACTGACTCAGTTCTGCTCAACTACCTCTGTTTGGTGAGTCAAACTGCCTTGGTAAGTCATGCACACTGACACAAGATCCTTAACCTTGTTATCATGGCGTCAGTTTCCCATCTCTCTGCCAGCAGGAAGTAGAGACGATACCTGACCGGGCATCACTGATGGCCCGGGGCCGCCCAGTGGGCCGGGCCGCCAAGAACAGGGCCGTGGCCCGAGGCGACAACCTCGCCCCCTCACAGGTATCGCCTTAACTATACGGTGTTGCTATAAATCAGAATTATGCACGTGACCTCAGTCAGGCTTTACCTTGCAAACAATGTGTACATAAATATTGTGTGTGTATTACATTACCAGTGCAGCAAGACATCGGCTAAATCAACGTTTCCCACATGTATTTGTCACTTCAACAATTTCTTTCATATGTTTTTGTTATGAAGAGAAACATAGGGTGATAGAGAGGTCTTTTCTTAACTGTTTACAAACACATGACACAGACAGTGAAGGGTTGGCTTTCACCTGTCACCAGGCCCTTGTCCAGAACAAATTCTTGCCAGTCATGAATTAATCAAAAGTGTACCATTTAGCACTCGAACAGCTTGTGTGGAAGAACAGCTTGTGTGGAAGAACAGCTTGTGTGGAAGAACAGCTAGTGTGGAAGAACAGCTAGTGTGTGGAAGAACAGCTAGTGTGGAAGAACAGCTAGTGTGTGGAAGAACAGTTTGTGTGGAAGAACAGCTTGTGTGGAAGAACAGCTAGTATGGAAGAACAGCTAGTGTGGAAGAACAGCTAGTGTGGAAGAACAGCTTGTGTGGAAGAACAGCTTGTGTGGAAGAACAGCTAGTATGGAAGAACAGCTAGTGTGGAAGAACAGCTAGTGTGTGGAAGAACAGCTTGTGAGGAAGAACAGCTTGTGTGGAAGAACAGCTAGTATGGAAGAACAGCTAGTGTGGAAGAACAGCTTGTGTGGAAGAACAGCTTGTGTGGAAGAACAGCTTGTGTGGAAGAACAGCTTGTGAGGAAGAACAGCTAGTGTGGAAGAACAGCTTGTGTGGAAGAACAGCTTGTGTGGAAGAACAGCTTGTGTGGAAGAACAGCTTGTGTGGAAGAACAGCTTGTGTGGAAGAACAGCTAGTGTGGAAGAACAGCTTGTGTGGAAGAACAGCTTGTGTGGAAGAACAGCTTGTGTGGAAGAACAGCTAGTGTGGAAGAACAGCTAGTGTGGAAGAACAGCTTGTGTGTGGAAGAACAGCTAGTATGGAAGAACAGCTTGTGTGGAAGAACAGTTTGTGTGGAAGAAAAGCTTGTGTGGAAGAACAGCTTGTGTGGAAGAACAGCTAGTGTGGAAGAACAGCTAGTGTGGAAGAACAGCTTGTGTGGAAGAACAGCTTGTGAGGAAGAACAGTTTGTGTGGAAGAACAGCTTGTGTGGAAGAACAGCTTGTGAGGAAGAACAGTTTGTGTGGAAGAACAGCTTGTGTGGAAGAACAGCTTGTGTGGAAGAACAGCTTGTGTGGAAGAACAGCTTGTGTGGAAGAACAGCTTGTGTGGAAGAACAGCTAGTGTGGAAGAACAGCTAGTGTGGAAGAACAGCTTGTGTGGAAGAACAGCTTGTGAGGAAGAACAGCTTGTGTGGAAGAACAGCTTGTGTGGAAGAACAGCTTGTGTGGAAGAACAGCTTGTGTGGAAGAACAGCTTGTGTGGAAGAACAGCTAGTGTGGAAGAACAGCTTGTGTGGAAGAACAGCTTGTGAGGAAGAACAGCTTGTGAGGAAGAACAGCTTGTGTGGAAGAACAGCTTGTGTGGAAGAACAGCTTGTGTGGAAGAACAGCTTGTGTGGAAGAACAGCTTGTGTGGAAGAACAGCTTGTGTGGAAGAACAGCTTGTGTGGAAGAACAGCTTGTGTGGAAGAACAGCTAGTGTGGAAGAACAGCTTGTGTGGAAGAACAGCTTGTGTGGAAGAATAGCTTGTGTGGAAGAACAGCTTGTGTGGAAGAACAGCTTGTGTGGAAGAACAGCTTGTGTGGAAGAACAGCTTGTGTGGAAGAATAGCTTGTGTGGAAGAACAGCTTGTGTGGAAGAACAGCTTGTGTGGAAGAACAGCTAGTGTGGAAGAACAGCTTGTGTGGAAGAACAGCTTGTGTGGAAGAATAGCTTGTGTGGAAGAACAGCTTGTGTGGAAGAACAGCTTGTGTGGAAGAACAGCTTGTGTGGAAGAACAGCTTGTGTGGAAGAACAGCTTGTGTGGAAGCCATTCACGTCTGTCACAGCGATTATTGGCAAGTTTAGTTTGTTTTCAATGAAAAACCAGTGTCATTTAAGCAATTTATTTAATTAATACTGATCCATTTGATTGATTACATTACAAGTTGTGCCAATGATAGTCATTAAAGTAGGCCCCTAGACTTGGAACTATTTGTTAATCTAGTGGCCAGCTGGCCCCCCTCTAATTCCACCAGTCTTATCAGTTGTAATTGCCTGTCTTGGCCAGTCATCTGCCAGTCTTGAAGACAGGCAGATGGGTGTCTGGCTAAGCCCCTGCCTGTCACTGGAGAAGGACGTGTTTACTGTGAGATGATTTGTCGCTGTAGAAGAAGATCTCTCAGATGTTGAAGGACCTGGAAGAGGAAGAGAAGGCGCAGGTGGTGAGGCTGGGAGACGCCAGCATCGCGGCACCCTTCACCTCCAAGCTGTCCACCACGGCCTGTGGTGAGTATTACAGTCAGAACTCACGCCAGAACATATATCAGAACAACTATCACAACGTATACAAACAAACCTAGTAATATCATATTAATTACATTGATATAGCAGACCTGCCTACCATTCCGGATTGTCCGGAATCATTCCAGAAAGTCACCTCAAATTACGGTATTACGGTGAGGGATGAAAATATTATGGACTGTGACCATGTTCGGCAATCACTCAAATTTAGGTTCCACTATATTCAACAGGTGGCAGCATATGTATGCAGCATGTTGTGACATGGTTTTTAATTCGCTGAGTCTGGTCGTAATGTAACCAATAGGAAACAGCGTTATGACAAATTCGCATTTCCGCAACCAAACAAAACGAATGCGGCAAAAATGTAGTGAGTGTTGTACTTGTAGTGTTAGGCCAACTGACTGTACTAAGACTAAGTTAGTGTATTTATTGATGAGTTTAGTGTATCATTTACAGTTACTACAGTCTAGGCGATGTCGATGACAGCGTAATGTAATGGTTTTGGTCCGTCGCTACCCCCCCCCCCCCGTCTATCATTGATCATAGTAGAGTTGAGTAGGCTAGAGTGTAGCTGTAGGTGGTGTTGATGACAGCGTAACTAATGGTTTTGACCCAGTCTAATGTCATGGTTTTGGTCCATCGCAATAATTTTGACATTTTATTTGGCTTTGACAACATTTTTGGGACATTTTCTTCAAAAACTTCAAAATATATGCTGATTTTAGCTCAAAATTATTTGAAATGGCCATTGACCTGAGTTGAAGATATCGCCCTGTTTCAGTGTGCCACATCATCAAGCAGGGGCGTTGCACCCTCGTTACGACCCTCCAGATGTTCAAGATCCTCGCCCTCAACGCTCTAATCCTCGCCTACAGTCAGAGTGTACTCTACCTTGACGGTGTCAAGTTCAGCGACATGCAGGCTACACTACAGGGCCTCCTGCTGGCTGGCTGCTTCCTCTTTATATCTAGATCAAAGGTGAGAGGTCGTCTTGTCTGGTTCTTGTTAGGTATGGAGGTTGGGGACAAATCCGACATGCGTCAAGTATGCCGCTTTGAGAAAAAAATTAACGAATATTCTAAATCGCTCGCCAACATTTGTTTCATGGAATGAATGCCAACAATTTTTAGAAAAGTAGTTTTTAGTGAAATATGTCAATAATTATCATCAAACAAAAAATTCTTAATTTTTTTTTGGCAAAAGTCATTGTTTAATTTAATTGCAACTCACATTTTCATTAAAGGCAGTTATTTATTTTGTAGCCAGTATGAGAGCAACCCACCAGCACATGAGTACACTGTACTAACATTTCCAAGTGATGATTCTGTCGTGAGATCAAGTGAGAATTCAATGGGGTAGAATTGATTTAGGTGACTATGATGACATCTTTATCGGGCAATCGCTATTTCATGTTTAGTTCTGCAGTAAATATGTCCTCTGTCTCTGTTCATCTGTTGGTGCCTTCTGTTGTAGCCACTGAAGGTGCTGTCAAAGTGTCGTCCTCATCCAAACATCTTCAACATCTACACACTGCTCACAGTGCTGCTGCAGTTCCTCATCCACTTCTGTAGTCTTGTCTTCCTCAAACAACAGGCAGAGGCCCTGACGCCTCCAAAGTACGGGTCTTGTCTTACTAGCAACACCCTCAGACTTTCACTTCAGTAGTCTTGTCTTACGAACAACACCCTCAGACTTTCACTTCAGTAGTCTTGTCTTACGAGCAACACCTTCAGACTTTCACTTCAGTAGTCTTGTCTTACTATCAACACCTTAAGACTTTCACTTCAGTAGTCTTGTCTTATGAGCAACACCTTCAGACTTTCACTTCAGTAGTCTTGTCTTACTATCAACACCTTAAGACTTTCACTTCAGTAGTCTTGTCTTACTAGCAACACCTTAAGACTTTCATTTCAGTAGTCTTGTCTTACTAGCAACATCTTAAGACTTTCACTTCAGTAGTCTTGTCTTACTAGCAACGCCTTAAGACTTTCACTTCAGTAGTCTTGTCTTACTAGCAACACCTTAAGACTTTCACTTCAGTAGTCTTGTCTTACTAGCAACACCTTAAGACTTTCACTTCAGTAGTCTTGTCTTACTAGCAACACATTAAGACTTTCACTTCAGTAGTCTTGTCTTACTAGCAACACCTTAAGACTTTCACTTCAGTAGTCTTGTCTTACTAGCAACACCTTAAGACTTTCACTTCAGTAGTCTTGTCTTACTAGCAACACCTTAAGACTTTCACTTCAGTAGTCTTGTCTTACTAGCAACACCTTAAGACTTTCACTTCAGTAGTCTTGTCTTACTAGCAACACCTTAAAACTTCCACTTCAGTAGTCTTGTCTTACTAGCAACACCTTCAGACTTTCACTTCAGTAGTCTTGTCTTACTATCAACACCTTCAGACTTTCACTTCAGTAGTCTTGTCTTACTATCAACACCTTCAGGCTTTCACTTCAGTAGTCTTGTCTTACTATCAACACTTTCAGGCTTTCACTTCAGTAGTCTTGTCTTACTATCAACACCTTCAGGCTTTCACTTCAGTAGTCTTGTCTTACTATCAACACCTTCAGGCTTTCACTTCAGTAGTCTTGTCTTACTATCAACACCTTAAGGCTTTCACTTCAGTAGTCTTGTCTTACTATCAACACCTTCAGGCTTTCACTTCAGTAGTCTTGTCTTACTACCAACACCTTCAGGCTTTCACTTCAGTAGTCTTGTCTTACTATCAACACCTTCAGGCTTTCACTTCAGTAGTCTTGTCTTACTATCAACACCTTCAGGCTTTCACTTCAGTAGTCTTGTCTTACTATCAACACCTTCAGACTTTCACTTCAATAGTCTTGTCTTACTAGCAACACCATAAAACTTTCACGTTAGTAGTTTTGTTTTACAAGCAACACCTTAAAACTTTCACTTCGGTAGTCTTGTCTTACTAGCAACACCTTAAGACTTTCACTTTAGTAGTTTTGTTTTAATAGCAACACCTTAAAGGAAATAAAAATAAGGCATTAGCTAAAATCCTTTTTCCATATGTACACAAAGTTTAACATTGTATGTAACATTTGACAACATTAAACAAATACAGAAAAATACATTTGTAGTATAAATTCTATTTTAAGCCCGTCTGTGAAGCGATTCCCACGGAAGATAAAATTTTAATGAGCTAGGCGTTCACGTGGTATCATGACGTCACTTATGACACACTCGCATCAGGCCGACCCTTTCCATGCATTCAGAGCATGTTTACAAGGATAGCTTTTGCGTCGAAACGAGCGTCAGAATGAGTTATTCCGCAATATTCCGACGTAATACAAACACTAGTCATCATAGAGGAACAAACATTTATCTTACAGTTCCACATGAATCAAATTTCATTCAAAACAACGAATGCGAATGGGCCTACAAGTCGACTAGGTTTCGCCGAGCTTGGGCTCCTTTTCAGAATAATTATATCGAATGCAACCAACGGGAGATAATCTACACCAATATACATACATAGCAAACATATATTGTATCCAGCTACATAAAGTAACGTGTATAATCTCATAATATCACTAGAATATTGATATATGAAGGAGTTGTACAAGTTATCATGACAACTTAAATCAGTCAGAGAGTTTCCGCTGGTCCCGCTAGCTCAGTGGGTAGGCGCGTTGGTTACTTGTCGTTTATTTTACAATCGGTCGACGCCGGATCAATCCTGACAGCATGCAAACCTTTGATTTTCTTTACACTTTTTTGTTTAATGTTTTCACGAAGTAATATAAACAAAATCATTTTATACTATAATGCACTGTAAATATATATATTTTTTTGTAGTAATTATTTATTCGCCACAAAAATTAAAATATGGTCATTATATATATAACGATGTTTCTAAATTGTATTTATCCAGACAGAGCTCAATCTGTTTTCACATATATAATTACAATATATTACCGCACAATATATTTACAATTAATAAATTATATATCCATTACATTATATTTTTTTGATAAATAAAATTTAGAAACATCATTATATAATGACCATATTTTCGTTTTTGTGGCGAATAAATAATTACTACAAAAATAAAAATTATTTACAAACAGTGCATTATAGTATAAAATGATTTTTTGTATATTACTTCGTGAAAACATAAACAAAAAGTGTAAAGAAAATCAAAGGTTTGCATGCTGCCAGGATTGAACCGGCGTCGCCTGATTGTAAAATAAACGACAAGTAACCAACTCGCCTACCCACTGAGCTAGCGGGACCAGCGGAAATTCTTTGACTGATTTAAGTTGTTATGATAAATTGTACAACTCCTTCATATATCGATATTCTAGTGATATTATGAGATTACCTGGTATACACGTTACTTTATGTAGCTGGATACAATATATGTTTGCTATGTATGTTTATTGGTGTAGATTATCTCCCGTTGGTTGCATTCGATATAATTATTCTGAAAAGGAGCCCAAGCTCGGCGAAACCTAGTCGACTTGTAGGCCCATTCGCATTCGTTGTTTTGAAGGAAATTCGATTCATGTGGAACCGTAAGATAAATGCTTGTTCCTCTATGATGACTAGTGTTTGTATTACGTCGGAATATTGCACAATAACTCGTTCTGACGCTCGTTTCGACCCAAAAGCTATACTTGTAAACATGCTCTGAATGCATGGAAAGGGTCGGCCTGATGCGAGTTCGAGTCATAAGTGACGTCACATCTCGGCATCCCGAAAAGCGCACCAAAAATATGCATATTCGAAAATGTCCGGATGCCCGGCATAAAATGTGGAATTTCGAATTCATTGAATTTTTTTGGCTTGGTGGACGTGGAAATAGAAAGCAGGATGTAATATAACATGAATTCAAGCAATAGATGTTTTTATTCCCTTTAAGACTTACTTTTATGTTGTCTTGTCTTCCTCTTTCTAAACATGCTTTTTCTATAATATATATAATGTGGTAGTTATTACTTGTTTTTACCTTTAATTTAATTTTAACTAGTAATGTAATGTTCAATTATTTCTTGTCCATAAAATGTTTGATGCTTTTGACATCGTGATATAGTTCTTTACCTAAAATGTAAATGTTATTATTTTAATATTGTAATTGACAATTGTTTTAATAATTATGTTTTGCTTCTAGAGAAGAGAAGTTTGTCGACTTGGATGAAACATTCAAACCGACTCTACTCAATTCCACCATCTATCTGATCTCAGTCACAATGCAAATCACAACATTTGCAGTCAACTATAAGGTTTGTATGTCATAGTTGAAATCACAACATCTGTTACGAACTTTAAGATTTATATGTCACCATGCAAACCACCACATTTGCTCTCGATTATGAAATCTTAGATTTTATTTTTTGACAAAAGTGTGTTGTGTGACCTATAAATAATTATGTATGCGTCAGTGAAATAACTGGACTAATGGCCGACGTCAATCTCATACCATATGTATAATGTGACAGGGCGCAGTGGTTTGAACCATAAGATAAAGCCAAAATACATTTGTAGGGGTGACGGTATCGATATTTGTTTGTTTGTAATTTTAGAAATAATATACAATTCACTACCAGTTTTTGTATTGCAGTATGAATGTTATTGTCTTTACAAAGTGTTTGGTGCATGTTATGGTTTGAATGGTGTAGGATTTGACATGTAAATACATAACTTTGATGTTGTCTGTCTCAAAACTTGAAATGTCTGGTGGGTTAGTTCAACCATTGAAAACTTCACAACAAATTGACTTAAACGGATCAATCTGATATCATATTAAACTGAAATGTTACCATTTTACAAGATGCTCATAACTTTGTCCCGCCAAAATATATCTGAAGTTATAACAGTTGCGATGTCGGGTATAAACTTCCCCACCATCGTATGCAAACAGGAAGATGTTGTCTTTCCCACGCAAAACAGCCGAGTGGAATAGCGTGCCCCAAGAAATGGTATCTACGACCACCCTGAATTTTTTAGTCCAGGCTTGAGCGCTATCTATGACTTGTATAAACACCCCTCCCATCCCATTGTATAAACACCCCTCCCATCCCTTTGTATAAACACCCCTCCCATCCCTTTGTATAAACACCCCTCCCATCCCATTGTATAAACACCCCTCCCATCCCTTTGTATAAACACCCCTCCCATCCCATTGTATAAACACCCCTCCCATCCCTTTGTATAAACACTCCTCCCAACCCATTGTATAAACACCCCTCCCAACCCATTGTATAAACACCCCTCCCATCCCATTGTATAAACACCCCTCCCATCCCATTGTATAAACACCCCTCCCATCCCATTGTATAAACACCCCTCCCATCCCGTTGTATAAACACCCCTCCCATCCCATTGTATAAACACCCCTCCCATCCCATTCCTCCCTTTCTACATCCCACTAAATCACACTACTACATCTCTTCTCTTTCCTGTTGTCAAAGATTACCCCCTGAATTACACCATCTTTAACCAAATGAAGGTGGTCATTAAATAGAAGAAGGCATGTCACATATACACTGTTTGAGTGGAACTACGTTCTTTCAGGGTCATCCGTTCATGGAGAGTTTGCGAGAGAACCGGGCGCTGCTCTACAGTCTCCTGTCCTCCAGTGCGGCGATGGTCGCCCTGGCCAGTGGTCTCCTGCCCAACATGGCCACCTACTTTGAGATAGTCGACATGACAACAGAGGTGAGTGGTTCAACATTCCACCCCTCAATCGCCACCCCCTCTCAACAACCACAACTCCTCCACCCCTAACCCTCGACCTACATCACCTCCACTCTAAACCACAACCCCTCAACCCCCACCCCCGACCCACACCCCCTCGACCCACAACCCCTCGACCAACACCACCCAATCCACATCCCCTCGACCCACACCCAACATTTTCCTGCAAATCCTGCCATCAGCATTTCTAAGACTGTTTAGTTACACCATGGTTACATTCAAGCAAAGTGTTTATTTTGTAACGGGTGATCTTATTTTCATATAAACATAATACAGTTTAAATCTTGGCAAGACAAGTAAGTTTAAAATATAAAATCTAAGGTTTGTATTATCCATTTACAGACCAGCCTGACCTTTACGCCACAATGACAACATCGGTGGTATGTAATTTCCGTACGAGTATAAATCAATTATGTAATGTTGTTTGTTGGTTTCAGTTCAGACAGACCATCCTGATGGTGTTTGTAGTCGATGCTCTTGGAGCCTACGTCATCGACCGTTTCCTACAACTACTCTTTGGCCACAGGTAGTTCCACAGCTGGCCACTAGGTGGTGCTGCATGGCTACACCGTCATGATATTTAGTAAGACCAATGAATCTATGACAGAACAATCTAGGATTGGTCATCTAGGTTGTGTTTTGCAGATAACGTAAACAATTATGGTATTTTTCCACCAATTGTACTAAAATAAGTGTAAAAACTTTAGTAGAAACCCAAAGTTCAACAGAATGTTTGCTCTATATGTGCACTGAAAAACACTATTTTCAGCTGAAGAAATGTTCACAGAAAATGTGCTTTAATTTTCTGTTCTGGAAAATGGTCATGGTGAATTTATTGCATTTTTCAATATTTTATTTTGTTCACAAACACAATTCACGAAAATGTTGTTTAATGCAACTGACCAGTCAGTAGAACCAGTAATGTTTGTCGTCAGTGTTAACGCCTAGATGACATTGCTATGGTACATTTACCATAGAAGTCTTATGTGCCCCGATTTGATTGTTACCCCAGCAAGCCTTTATGTAGTTGTATTGGTCTTCTTCTTTTAGTTCTCAGGCTGATCATAAAAAACACTTAAATTGCAGCATGTAAAGTCACCTAGTTTTAAGAGAATGTCAAGACTGGTTTCGAAAGTGTGTTGTTGCTTGGTGGAGTTTCTCCTTTGTCAGGAAAACTGGACGATGTACACCATGTTTACTGTTTAGCCACTGCCACAGAGGTGTGTTGTTGCTTGGTGGAGTTTCTCCTTTGTCAGGAAAACTGGACGATGTACACCATGTTTACTGTTTAGCCACTGCCACAGAGGTGTGTTGCATCGCTTATACTCATGTTTCACATCGATCATCTTGGCTTGCAACGTTTTATCATCTCATCAAAATCATTTTGCAGCCTCTTTGTAACTATTTTATTTCTCTTTATTTATATCCCGCACGGATACAGTGAAACAGCCATCTTCCCTTCTAACATTCCTAATTGTACTAATTATACAGCGAGTGATAATACTGAGTTTCCACTGAATATAACGTACTGTAAATGTTATTTCATACTCTAAGAAAAGAGTGTATTAGGAAACCTTCATAAAACATTGTACGACTGCCGTACAGATATGTTGTTGTAATCTTGTTGAAGTGTGGAAGTTATTGTGCAAATTAGAATCCCCCAATATTGATTTATCCAAGTACGGATCAGTTCTGTGAAGTTTAGGTCTGTAGTGTGAAGATTGATGTGCATTGATTTATTAAGAGAGTATTTTTGTGAAAAGTCATCAAAGGAAATGACTGTTTGTTAGATGAGATTATTTATGAAAGTATGAATAATGCTATGTTTATAAAGTTGGACAACTTCTGTAACTTTTTTCCGAATTTTTACAGGTATGGTAAAATCCAATAATTGAATAATCAAAACTAATTGATTGTTTGTTCTATGATTTTACAAAGACTAAGTGACAACTTTGTACAAACGTGCTATTGTGTTATAGTGGATACTAGGTATGTGCCGTTTTTTGCTCAATTACAACAATAAAAGCATTTAAAAAGGACTTTTATGTTAAAGCTGAAGTTTAAGTTAAAGTACCAGTTGTTGTGTAATCAATTTTGCAGTGTCTTTTTTCAGTGACCCGTGCGTGAGGGAAACTTACTAAGTTTTGTGTTCAGCATGGCATGTTGTACACGAGTCATGTTTATGTATATGTTGTTATTATAAAAGCATCCTTTGCGGGTAATGTCTTCTTCCACCATCATGTTGGATTATGTTTGTCTTTGTCCCTACTGTATCCAGTATCACTGTGTGTGAGGAATGTGTATGACGTAAAGTAATTCTTGTGTAAGTCGAGTCTTTCCAAGGGTTGATCTTGTGACCCTGTAAGGACGCTACTAGGAAAATGACAAATTAAATTTGATACTTAACAATGAGAATGCGTTGGCTTCCTTTTATAGTAATGGGGTTATGTAGTGTAGAGCGCAGCCGAGCAGTAGTTAGAGCTTCGGACTCTCGACTGAGAGAACGCGGGTTTGAATTATGTGCTGCGGTATCGAACCTTGGGCAAGTTCGTTTACTCTACATTGTTTCAGTTCACTCTGCTGTATGAATGAGTGCCTGGCTATAGACAGTGAGTGGTGGATATTTGTGTATGAATAGTCTTCGCGCATTAATTGCAGCATGGCTGAATGCTTCCCAGAGAAGTTGAGATGGTCTTCGATTGAACAGGTGTGCCAAGGAGTAAAGTGTAAAGCGGTTTGAGAAGTCCAAAGGACTGGATACTGCGATATATAAGAACTTTTACACTTTTTAGAGCAATGCTTCTGAACCTTTTTAATTTCACGGAACACTTTTGAGTTTGCTCAGTGCTCACGTGGCACACCAAGCAAATGTTACCATGCCAACGTGGACATTCAAGTTGTCCACATGGGTGAGCAAACTTGTTTGCAATTTAAATCATTTCAATATACCCCTGGCATTGGAACGAAATTAATATCAAGGGGGCTGAGCCAGCCTCGAACTTCTGTTCAGCATTCCTCTGCTGTCGCTGTCGGTTCATGACGAGGGAGGGGTGTTGTTGAAGATTTTTTGCGGTGACGTTCAGAGTTTTGGAAGCTCGCCAACTACCTCTATTTGTACACCCTCTTGAGGCTCCCCAAACCCCATCTTCAGGTTCACTAGAAAGCTTGATTTCCTCCCCCTTGAGGCTTTCCAAAAACCCAGCTTACTAGCCATCTGACTTACTACCTGTCTTCAAAACAGACAATAGTATGTCATATTGAAGACCATGATTTAGGTTTATCAAATGTACTACGTGGAGTTCCACAAGGGTCAATACTGGGTCCTGAGATGTTTATACTATACGTAAATGATATATAATACGTCACCAATTTAAACAAATTATTCTTTTTGCTGATGACCCGAATATTTGTTTGCTCAGGAAATTACCTAATTCAGCTCAGTAATGATTTATAGATTTAACAAGATTGCCACCCAGAGAATTAACTCTAGGTGGCAGTTGGACAAGGAAGCCCTTTGGCTTATCGAGAGTACAACCTTTTTATCTACATATATCCCGCCCTAAAGATGATGTTCGCAAAGAACTAGGTAAATTAAGTACATGTTTCACAGTTAATAATCGATGATATGAATAGGCATAAACAAGATGCTACGAGGTGATAAGGCATAAATCATCAATACACACTTTGATATTTTGTGCACGTAGCTGTGCTTTCATCCGTAACAGTTTATTGGAAACACAATAATTGATTGCCTCGTTGCATTGTATGCATTCATAAATTTGATATTGGTGTCATCAAAGTAACATGTAATTCTCATAATAAAGAGGTTATAACGAACGGATAATGTACTTCATAAAACAATTCTACTATATATATACATCTGTATATATATCAAGTAGAACTGATCAATACAGAACAAGACAAAACAAAGTTTGGTGTAGATTCCTGTGATACTCATCCAGACACAGAACACTAGTATAACGTATTTATTGAGTTACTTACGTAATCACTCATCCAGAACCCAGCTTCGTAACCGACCTACAGCCTAGTCCAATATTACTACATCTTCCTTACTTAAGAAAAGATTATTTTAATATTGGTAATTGTCCGTCCAGATCTGGTTAATTGTCCACTTTTAATGATGTCTAATATGTGAATCACTATTGCCTTATGTACTACTACTGTAATCTGAAGACAGTGTACTGTCTCATCCACCTGAAGGGATTGTTATGCCCTCTGGCTGGCAGGTGGTCCCTGACTAACTACTCTTCATACCTCACATTTACTACTCGACCAGATTTAGTGGTGCCATCTTCACCGCATACGTCTTTCACTGTGATTTCACTGTCCACGTCACCCTGGACTCGCCCTTTTCCAGTCTTAGTAGCACAAGCTTCATCGCTTCTCTCTTGCATCTTGGACATCTCGCTCACTTTTCCCGTCTTCTTAGCTTCCGGCCCACCTCCTGATTCCCCTGAACCTATGGTAGGTGCTGTGGTGTACGTCGATGTGACACGATGCACATTGTTCGGGTTACTGTCTGCATTCTGGGAATCCGTCTCACAAAGGTGTCTTCTGTTGTGGCGCACGTCAGTGCCGCCTGTGTCTTGACGGTGTGTGATCGTGGCTCTTTGCATTTTGTAATCACAGTGACTCGCACCATGTCTTGGATGGTTTGTTAAGGATCCTGACATTTTGTTCTGGATGATATGGTGGCGATTCTTCTTTTCTAGCATTGCGATCATAGTACTTCATCTTTGAGGCACATCGCTCTTCCAGTCTGTTCTTGACAGTTTCATCAGACATGTTGTTAGGATGCGACGGTAGGCTGGTGGCGATTTGTCTCATCATCAGCATTTAGGCAGGTGAAGATAGCTCTGCATCGATTGGCGTAGCACTGACATGTAGCAGCACTTGTTGGATGCTTTCTGATGTCTTGATGCATTTCTTCACTATGGATTTGATCCATCTGACCTGCCTTTCTGCAAATCCGTTTGATTGTGCCTAATGAAGACATGATGTAACATGTTGGATTCCCCATTTTATGCAGAACTTCCTGAAGTGCTCACTCGCATACTGCGGCCCATTGTCTGATCTGATCTGATCTGATCTGATCTGATCTGATCTGATCTGATCTGATCTGATCTGATCTGATCTGATCTGATCTGATCTGATCTGATCTGATCTGATCTGATCAGGGCGACCAAACATAGAACAGGCTTCTTCTATCATCTCTGTTACAGCGACTAACGTAACTGGTGCATTCAGTTATTTCACTACTGGATACTTTTAATAGTAGATTTAACAAGATTGCCATCCAGAAAATTACCCTGGATGGCAGGTGGACAAGGAAGCCTTTTGGCTTATCGAGAGTCCAATACTTTTTATCTACATGTATCCCGCCTTTTTAAGGTGTGTGTCGATTTTATTTTAAAACATATTCACGCTACTAGCACCAACACAATCAGGAGATAATCTGTTCCATTCATTTACAGTCCTTTGTGAGAATGAGAACTTTCTTATATCTAATCTACACTGCTCCTTTACTAATGTAGCTTCATGTCCTCTGGTCCTTCTATCTTTCTTACCTGAGAAAAAATGTTTCTATCAATATTTTCATAACCATTCAATATTTTAAACACTTCTATGTGATCTCCTCTCAATCTCCTGGTCTCTAGTGTTGTTAAACCACATTCTTTTAGGCGTATTTCGTAACTAAGATCCCTCAGATTTGGTATCATTTTAGTCGCTCTCCTCTGTACTCTTTCTAGCATATCTATGTCCTTCTTGCGATATGGCCTCCATGCTTGTATACAATATTCTAAATGAGGCCTCACTATTGTTTTGTACAGCGGTACTATTAATTCTTTTTTCTTATACGCTATATTTCGCCTAATTAATCCAAGGATTTGATTTCCCTTTGACGCTGCAATTCCGCACTGCTCTGAAACCTTCATATCAGCACTAATGGTTAACCCTAAGTCCTTTTCTTTTACAGTAGTACTTAGAACAGTACCCCCCATTTTATATTTTACCTCTTCATTCCCATGACCTGTGTGGAGGCATTTACATTTCCCAAAATTGAACATCATTTGCCACTTTTCAGACCATTTGATCAACCTATCAAGATCATCTTGTAAATGCTGTCTGTCTCCATCACTTTTAATCCTTCTAAACACTTTTGTATCATCTGCAAATTTTAACACCTTGCTTGTTATATCATCGTCCAATTCGTTGATATATATTAAGAATAATATAGATCCTAGTACTGATCCCTGTGGAACCCCACTCAATACCGATTTCCAGTCTGAAGCCTCCCCATCAACTACTACACGTTGTCTTCTGTCATTCAGCCATTTTTCTATCCAGTTTATTATACCATTTCCTATGCCATGGGCCTTTAGCTTAAGGAGTAATCTTTGATGTGGTACTTTGTCGAAAGCTTTTTGAAAATCTAAATAGATGATATCTACTGGTGATCCCTCATCTACCCACCTAGTGATGTCTTCCAAAAAACATAACATATTTGTTAAGCATGACCTCGCTTTTAAAAACCCATGTTGAGATGTTTTTATCAAGTTATGTTTAACAAGAAAATCCACCATGTGATCTTTAATTAGTCTTTCTAATAATTTGCAAATCACTGATGTTAAACTCACTGGTCTATAGTTCTCCGACTTGTTTCTCGAACCTTCAGTAGTCTGACAGTACGATGAAGTTCCTTCCGTTGATTTCGAGGAGGCCGGTGCCAAGGATTTTCCATGCATCTGATGCCATATCAGTTGGAATTAATGGTTCTTTGTTGTTCATGTCTTGCATTTCTTAGCTTTTTGTCAGTTTCTCAAATCTTTGCTGATTTTTGGCCAATATACCGATTCCCTTGCAAGCATTCTTGTTTTTCGTTTCGATTCCATGGTGACCTTGGTGTAGTTGTCTTAGGATGTCACCATGCATGTTCTCAGGTAGGAGTACTTGTTTCCCTTTGAACAAGATCCCATCTTCTATCCCGAGTTCATCTCGATATGACCAGAATGAGTGCAAGGGACGTGGTAGATCTCTCATCTTTTCTGGCCATCAGCTTCAGCCAAGGCATTCAGAACAGCGCATTTGTGTGTTTCCTCGCGTAGTGCTTGATTCGCAGGGCTGAAGTTGACTAAATAAACTGACAGTTCATCTACTCTTACATAAAGTTGAACCTCTGATGTTTCTTTTGGGTTTGGTAGTCGTGACATCATGTCTGAAATGACCATTTCATTTCCAGGACTATATATGATTCTATAGTCATATCCCTGAATTCTGTCCACCATTCTCTGAAGCTGAGGCGGTTCTGCCACGATTGGTTTGTTGTATATCATCTCCAGGGGTTTGTGGTCCGTTGTGATTGTAAAGGATCTACCATAGAGGTATGAGTGGAATCTGTCAACTCCTTGAGCAACAGCCAACATTTCTCTTTCTATGTTGCTGTAGTTGGACTTCGTTAGGGTTTTTGAAGCAAACATAATCGGTTTACCATCTTGAACCAGTGCAGCACCTAGCCCTTTCATGGACGCATCCACTTCTAGCGTGATTGGCTTCTTCACATCATAGTAGGCCAAGCATGCCTGCGTTGTGATGACCTTCTTCAGCTCACTGAATGCATTCTGTTGGTCTTCAGACCACTCAAATGGAACATCAGCAAGTCACGTAAGATGCCTGCAACTTTGCTTAGATTAGTGATGTAGGACCCCATGTGTGTCATGAGACCAAGGAAACGTTGGAGGTCTTCTTTGTCTTGCGGTACAGGCATCTCGTGGATATCTTTGACCTTGGACGGATATGGAAAGACACCCGTTGCATTGTAGATATTTCCGAAGAATTATAGTGATTCCTGTTATACTGTGCATTTCTCCGAATTGAAGACAAGTCCTGACGATTTGGCAACTTTCATGAGAGCTATGAGACGTTCATCGTGCTCTTCTTCGGTTGCTCTAAAGACACTATGTCGTCTGCTATTCCCACAGAACCTTCCAATGGCTCAAGTATCTCATCCATGCAAAATATGGTGTAGATTAGTGAATAAATCGCAGCTACGCCTACATTTTGTCAGTCGTCAGCTTGGCTTACCTCGACTGAAATTAAATTTTAAAACCAAATTGATTTGCCAG
Source organism: Escarpia spicata (assembly GCA_963995525.1). Classification (NCBI taxonomy): domain Eukaryota; kingdom Metazoa; phylum Annelida; class Polychaeta; order Sabellida; family Siboglinidae; genus Escarpia; species Escarpia spicata. Next base: position 48,596,710 of record OZ023217.1, read on the forward strand.
TAGTAAGTAATGAGTTTATCAATATGTATATCAGCCAAATTGAGCAAAATGATGTCATATTTCCTATCTTTTAGCATGATGCAATTTTAGCTGATTAAATTTTATCCAACTTGTCGTTTGCTCGTCCTACCCTATAATATTGGTGTATTCCGAGTTAGTACTGTGTGTGTGTGTGTGTGTGTGTGTGTGTGTGTGTGTGTGTGTGTGTGTGTGTGTGTGTGTGTGTGTGTGTGTGTGTGTGTGTGTGTGTGTGTGTGTGTGTGTGTTGGATAGGGTAGTTTTTCCACATTGATGCCTATGTGGGGTAAAACGTCTTGTTGGAATTCGTAGACTGACCAATCAGTAGGCGGAGAAGTTGGAGCGTGGTAAGATAGTGGGGGATTGACGAGTTACCCGGTAGATGCGCCACTATCGTTGCATCAAGGGTTTGGAGAGCCTATCAGTATTACTTACTTACTTATCCTCTTCGTGTCATGTGGCACATAAGGCTCGCACAAGATCTCGCCAGACCCCTCTGTCTTGGGCTTTCCTTGCTGCTGTGCCCCAGGTCAGCCCAGCATTCTTTAGTTCTTCTTTAATTGTTCGTCGCCAAGTTATTTTCGGTCTGCCTCTTTTCCTATTTCCTTCTGGCGTCCAGGTCAATGCTGTCTTTGCAGGAATGTAGCTGCTCATCCTGTAGACGTGGCCGAACCATGTCCACCTCCTCTTTTTCAGGGTGAGGCAGATCTGTTGTTGTTTTGTTGCTTGGTGGAGCCTTGTGTTGGAAATGGTCTCGGGCCAGTATACCTACCAGTGGAACTGGCTTGTTGTTCTAGGTTACTTATTTTCTTTTGTACTTGATCTCGAGTGTGAGAAGGCAGAGCAAGATCATCTGCATAGATTAGATCTTCGAGTGAAGAGCACAGGTTCCATCTGATTCCAGTCCGCTGTTGGTTGGTCATGATTTTTGCAGTCCAATCGATGGCTAGGGTGAAAAGAAATTAAGACATGACAAACCCTTGGCGGACACCGGAGTTCACAATGAATTTTGGTGTTGAGTTTCTGACACTGCAGGAGAAATTCCTGTAGAAGATCTGGATGAGTTTCACCAGCTTTTCTGGAATTCCATAGTGCCTCAGGATTTTCCAAAGGCTCTCTATGCACCCTGTCAAATGCTTTTTAAAAATCTACAAAATTAACATACATTTTTCTCTGCCATTCGTTGCATTGTTCTAGAATGTTCCGCAAAGTGAAGATGTGTTCGGTTGTTCCTCTTCCTTTTCTGAAGCCTGCTTGTTCTGGACATAGAAGCTTGTCTACGGTTGTTTTCATTCGTGTCATGATGATCTTAGAGAACATTTTGCTTGGTATGGAGAGTAGAGTAATTCCCTCCAATTGCTGCAGTCTGCTAAATTTCCCTTCTTTGGTAACTTGATTATTCTCCCCTGAGACCAGTCATCGGGCAGTTCTTATTTTTCCCATATGCTGATGAAGAGAGGGTGTAGTGTCTCGGCTGCCGTTTTTGGGTCTTATTGTTCTCCAGTGTGGCTATTGCTGCTTTAATCTCAGCCTTCGTTGGTGGGGTCACTTCTAAATCCAGGTCTCTTTCTGCAGGCTGGATGTTTGCTGGGTGTCGTTGGCCTGTTCTGTTAAGTATGTCATTGAAGTGGCCTATCCATCTTCTTGTTCCTCTTCATTGGTCAACAGCCATCTGTCTTTGTCTATGACTGAGGGGTTGACCTTGTAGTTGGTGTTTCCACAAATCTGTTTAGTTATCATGTACACAATGCTCATCTCATGCCTGCAAGCAGCTGTTTCAGCTTTGTTTGCAAGCTCTTCTAAATGCTTTCTTTTGTCACTTCTAGCTGACTTTTTAACAAGTTTGTTCACCTCACTGTATTGTATTCGCAATCTTTAGCGAAGGGGGCCGAGGTATTTGATTAGTTTGGGCGGTGTCTCGCCTACTGATGGTATGATGTTTATTTTGTAAGACTTATGGAGTGGTGGCGTCGCCTATTGACGTAGGACAGTGGAGATTCCAAAAGTGTTTGGCAAAAAGAGCGAGCGATTTTATGGTTGGAGCCGTGCGTAGAATGAGGTGTTATAATAGATAGATAGATTTCAATGTTGTACATAATAATACATTTTATACATTATTATTAGCGTACATGATGATTGATCTATGGAGACCTGCACTAAGACCTACAAGGTCGCTGACGTGCAGGCCACCATGACGAATATATAATAAATATGTATGTATAGATATAACTTATAAAAAAATATAAACTGTAAATTAATTGAAGTACAAGAAAAATAGTAAACAAATAATATCATAATTTGCAAATATTTATATCAATCATTATTACTACTGTCTCTAAACCCACTGACGTAATTATTGTCAGTTAATGTTAACTGAAACAAAACTAGCCTAACTTACATTTACAAACATAATCTAACACATACTAGAGTATAACTAATAACAATATTTTTATATTATAACATGTCTATTGTAGATATTGTCCATTTGTCTTGCATATATAGCAATTCTGAATGTTACATTGTGACATATATTTGCTAATTATATATTTTGTTGCATAGTTTATAAGGCCTTGGTATGAATGACTTAATTTTTTTAAGTACAATTTTAGGAAGAAAGTTTTCTTGGATTAGTTTTGGAATCTCATGTCTGATGCAAAGGCGGCAATACTTTGAATTTGTATGTTTTACTTGAATATCATAATTATTGTTGTTTGGAAGGTTGTTTTCCATGTTATTAAAACGTTGAGGTGCCCGTAATAAGGCGCGACGAATGCAAGGTTTAGGAATTCGAAGAATCGGTATCTATCTGAGGTGGAATATGAAGGAGCTGGAATACGTATAGGGCTGTATTATAGTGGTGTAGAAAATCCCCTGCTAAGTAAAGGAATCGATGCCTTGTTATTTTTTGGGTAAGCGGTGCTCGTCGCCTGAGCGCGCGCTGGCCGACGCCGACGTGTCTATCGTTAGTGACGGCGGCCGGTGGCTTTAAGTGGTCGAGCAGGCGTGAAATAAACATAAATCGGCAATGATATCCTTATTTTCGATGATCCTGTATGATCGTTTCGGGCTGAGTAACTTTGCGGTGTGAATGTTATTGCGAAAAAAACGATAATTATCAGAGAATTTAACGAAACAAGAAATGTGCTATTTGTTGAGGGAAAAAATAGCGAAATCGGCTGTTATATCGTTATTTAGAAGTGCTTGGACGTTTGGCGTGTTTTTAAATGACTATAGAGTGTCATTGTTATTGTGAGGGGAAAAAGCAATAATCATAAGCGAATTTAATAAAACAAGAAATGTCTTATTTTCTAAAACTCGCGCACACGCGTGGGAATTTCCCCGCTAAGTTAGAACTGTAGCGTCGTCATCTGACGCGCGTGGCGATGACGTGAGCTTGTTGGCGCCGCCTACCAGTTTATTGGGGTTAGGAGACTTTTATCCGCGCTTCGTATAGTTTTATAATTTGCACCGATATATGTCAGTTCGTCTACGTCGGTTCGGCCACCTCAAAGAGTGTCACTCCCGGCGTTTACCTGCTCTTCGCATAATTTGCACCAATATATTTTTGATAGCCGAGGGTGGGAAGACAGGACCGTATAGTAAGCTAAATGAATAAGTAGGAATATACTTTGCAACGTTTTAGTCACGATTACAAAGAGAACGTATACTATAAGAGAACGACTTCTTTATACATAATATATACAAAAATAGTGCTTAAAACACTATTCCATTACGAACGACCTAAGCTAAGATACTAAGTATTCACAATCTTAAACGTCATATCAACGAAAAACCGATAAGTACGGTCGACTAGCACTGTTCGTTCGTTACAGCAAACAACCAAACAAATAACAGGGACGCTAGTCGCACAAAGTCCTTCTTCGACACCAAGGTTGACGACGACGGGGAGCGCGAATCATTCGTCGCCGTGTCGTCCTACACGAGTAGAGGGGCCGTGGTGACCCCGTCGTCGAGTGGCACAGAAGTACGTCTGCGCGGCTCGCTCCTGGACGTACGTGAGCATGTTCGGGTCTTTCACTTGAAAGCCCAGGTTCCGGCTGCTACCATTCCGTCGGTCCATCAGCACGGCGTGGAAGGAGTCTTTATCGACGTCGGTCTGGCACTTGCTCAACCCCGTCGTGCTGTACTAGTCGACCGAGCCGAAACAATAGTATGTTTTGCTGTTCAGATCATCCCTCGACCGGACCACTCCTTCTTGAAGAGTCCGGGCGTAAGTCCCGCCATTGCCTCACGGATTGCGCACACATGAAAAGAAATCTTCGTAATTTCGCCCTATCCATTCCGCTGGGCAAAACATTTATAAGGCGTTCCATTCTCATTCACCCCGCAAGTTCCGCCATTGCCGCACGGACTGCTCACACATGAAAACAAATCTTCGCAATTTGGCCCTATCCATTTCGCTCGGCAAAAACACTTACAAGGCGTTATATTTCCATCGCAAGTTCCGTCGTTGTCGCACGGAGTACTCCAACATTTTCGCAATGCGCTCCGGTGGAACTCGGTGGGCACAAACAGGCATAAGACGTTCCACTTCCAATCCGTTGACACATTCCTCCATTAAAACACGGATTGCTCGAATACGGTTTCAAAGTTTAATAGACTTCCACTTCACACAAAACAAGGTGCTGCTTGGCGTGTAGTAGTCACAGTGTTTCCTATGATACCAGGAGAACAGTAGAAACGTGTGCTTGCAACACCTGACATATTATTTCGTTGAGTACCACATGTCCTGTATACGCCACCACGTGGACCAACAACAATATCGAAATCATCCAGAAACCACGAACAACAATCTTTGCGATTCACTATAACAACCTTTTGAACTTCTGTCATAGTAGTAAAGGAGGTTAAGTACCGGGGACGGTGTCGCGCCGCGGAGGAAGAGGAAAGTACCCGGATGTAGGTCAATGTCCCGGATGTAGGTCAAATGTCAATGTCCCGGATGTAGGTCAAGTGGCGCCACCTGTCGGATAGGTCATGAAATAAAACGGCGCCCCTGGCAGAATTTTTCGGATCGAAAATAGTATGCCCAGTAGCGACACCTAGCGGAATTTTTTTCAAGCTTATTGTAGGGATACTGTCCAAATTCGTGCGTCTTGGTTTGACCATTAGCGTCACCTAGCGAATTTGTTGCGAACTAAATTCACCTGGCGGGTTGGCCATGAACTACAGGTGGTGCCATCTGGCGGATAAGTTGTGAACTAAATGTAGAAGTACTGCCGTGTCTCTTGCCGTTCGCGCTTGTATACATTCTACTCAGCAGTCCGTGCTCTTGAATTTGTCTACAATCCGAGATCTTTCGGCACGCCCACGTGACTTTTCGGCACATTCACTAACTATATAGCCTTGGTGTTTTCCCAATCGGACCGTCATTCGTATCACAACGACAGCACGGCTAACATCATCAACATGTTGAAGACACCCGACTACCGACCTCGCAATGCATCAGACTCGAGCGACGAGCCGACGAGCCGACCCATCACGCCGGTGATCAACCGTCCTTCCGAGCCGTCGGAACCAGACGTCGTGGACATCTCAGCTCTAGAAACATCGGTAAGCGCCGACACCGTTATCGAGATCAGAGGTCTCCTCACCGACAGAGTACGCCAGCACACTCCCTTCTACATCGGGTGCAGGTACTGCAAGAAGCGTATGATTACCGACGATAGGGGACATTTGCAATGCAAACGACACGGTTACGTTCCCTCTGACGTGCATTTCGCGGTGCGCATGCGTTTTGTCGAGACAGCGACGGGTCGATCTATATGGCTGACTTTATTCGACCAGTGTATGGCTCTTTTCCTAGACGTGAATGCCGAGACGTTTGCTGTTATGGGCGAAACGATGCAGACTTACAAACTGAACTCGTTGACGGGAACTCGTGTGTCTCTCACCATAAAGAAAACTCGACGCTATACTTACACAAACTTCAACGTCACTCACGTGGAGGTGATACACTAGGCTCCGTATCCTGTTTCAGCCTCTGTCTGGTGTCATCCCTGCCGATGTGACAACTTACGCCGACACGGTCGATGTGACAACTTCCGCCGACACGACCGGTGTGACAACTTCCGCTCCTGACGATGTGACAATTTCTACTCACGCAACCAATGTGACAACTGCCGCTCCTGTCGCCACTGGTCCGAACTTTACGCTTGAGTTTCCGGCGACGAGAACGAGACTTCAGATAACACGATACAAGAGACGAGATTATGACCGAGATGTGTCACGAGACTTCGGATGACACGAGACAAGAGACGAGACTATGACCGAGATGTGTCACGAGACTTCGGATGACACGAGACAAGAGACGAGACTATGACCGAGATGTGTCACGAGACTTCGGATGACACGAGACAAGAGACGAGACTATGACCGAGATGTGTCACGAGACTTCGGATGACACATCACAAGAGACGAGACTATGACCGAGATGTGTCACGAGACAAGAGACGAGACTATGACCGAGATGTGTCACGAGACTTCGGATGACACGAGACAAGAGACGAGACTATGACCGAGATGTGTCACGAGACTTCGGATGACACGAGACAAGAGACGAGACTATGACCGAGATGTGTCACGAGACTTCGGATGACACGAGACAAGAGACGAGACTACGACCGAGATGTGTCACGAGACTTCGGATGACACGAGACAAGAGACGAGACTACGACCGAGATGTGTCACGAGACTTCGGATGTCACGAGACAAGAGATGAGACTATGACCGAGATGTGTCACGAGACTTCGGATGACACGAGACAAGAGACGAGACTGTGACCGAGATGAGTCACGAGACTTCGGATGACACATCACACGAGAGTACGGTTCGACGTGTTATCGCGTCAAAGCCCTCCGTTTTCAGGAAAATAGACGTGTTATCGCGTCAAATCCCTCCGTTTTCAGGAAAATAGACGTGTTATCGCACCCCATCTTCTCCGTTTTTAGGAAAATAGACGTGTTATCGCGTCAAATCCCTCCGTTTTCAGGAAAATAGACGTGTTATCGCACCCCATCTCGTCCGTTTTCAGGAAAATAGACGTGTTATTGCGTCAAATCCCTGTTTTCAGGAAAATAGACGTGTTATCGCGTGGGATTTGCTTCAACACTCACTCACTCACCCTTCGTGTCTGTTCACTCACTCACTCACTCACTCACTCACTCACTCACTCACTCACTCACTCACTCACTCACCCTTCGTGTATGTTCACTCACTCACTCACTCACCCTTCGTGTATGTTCACTCATTCACTCACTCACTCACCCTTCGTGTCTTTTCACTCACTTACTCACTCACTCACCCTTCGTGTCTTTTCACTCACTTACTCACTCACTCACTCACTCACTCATTCACTCACTCATCCTTCGTGTCTGTTCACTCACTCACTAACTCACGCTGTCCCTTCGTCGTTTTCTAACAGTTTATCTTTTCAACATGTTACCGTGGTAACATTTTCGTAACTTTCTGACAATTCGACGGGTTATCGCGTACAGCTCACCTCTTTCTGACAATTTGACGTGTTATTGAAACACTAAACTTAACCGAACACGTGACACGAATTGAACACAGTAAGGACAACCACCTGACAGGACTTCATTCAAAGAGGTGACCACCAGGGTTCCCAACATCACTCAACGGATACCAATGTAATTAGTCAGAGTATTGCCATCTACTGACCACACGACAGATCTCTATTCGTGGACACACTTCCGGGAATACCTGAAGCACAGAGGCCGCCATGACAGTCAAGTAACATCCGGTGCGACATCACTTCCGACGTAGCGTCCCTAGTATAGGCTGCCATAGCAAGCGAATTTGAAAACTGCTATGACCGAAACACTAAACTATATACACTAGTTTTCGGCGTCATCTCATTTGCATAACCAATCAGACCGAACGTACATCACGTGACTTCCCTTAACACAAAAAAAACTGTGTACGTCCATGAGAGAGGCGACATTCGACGCCACCTGTTATGTCTGTGTGTAGTTCACCACAGACGTTAGCTGGTAATGTCTGTGTGTAGTTCAGTAGAGACGTTAGCCAGTGATGTATCTGTGTAGTTCAGCACGGAGACTTTAGCCTGTTATGTATATGTGTAACAAACTTGCAGGATTCTGTAACAAACGAAACACCAAACACTTAGATCAGCGTGTGACAAGAATCAAAGTTGTCGGATAAAGAAAACACCAAACACTTATTAGGTTTCGGCGTCATCTCATTTACATAACCAATCAGACCGAACGTGCATCATGTGACTTCCCTTAACACAAAAACTGTACACGTCCATGAAAGAGGCGACATTCGACGCAACTCAACGGACACCAATGTAATTAGTCAGAGTATCGCCATCTACTGACCATGATAGATCTCTATTCGTGGACACACTTCCGGCGCACGTGACCTACATCCGGGTATTTGATCTTGACCTACATCCTTGACCTTGCCCTACATACGGGTACTTGATATTGACCTTTGACCTACATCCGGGACCTTGACCTACATCCGGGTACTTTCCTCTTCCTCCGCGGCGCGACACCGTCCCCGGTACTTAACCTCCTTTACTACTTATCATGTTTCCAAATTCAACCTTCCACCAAGGATTAGTGTCATTCCTGGTGTGTGGACATAGGTACAGAATATTATGCGTCATCAAATCTTCTGTAGGGTGGAGTAATGACGACGTTGTTGCAATTTGTCCTCGTGCCCAGTTCGTTCCCTTGCAATTTGATCCAGGCCAACTTATTGGGCAGACACACTTATAAAAAGTACCATTCGGCTGGTAGCTTCACCCGTTATCGCACGGATTGCTCAAACATTGTTCTTGGAAATGTAATTTTCCAAACACAGATTTCTTGTATAGCTATATACGTAGCTTGATTACCGTGATTCATTATGAACAAAATACTTCCATTGACACCAGATGAGCAATATAAACTTTGGCTAACAGTGTTCGTTCCCATGTTAAATCTTCCAGGTCCACATATTTTGTATATGCCATCGTAGATACCAACTAAAATAGTTGCGTGATGCATATTTCCAGTGCGGCCAATGTAGTTTTCTATTACCACCTTTTCAACGTTTATCACTCTTCCCAATTATACCCTCCACCAACGACCCAGCATTTGTCTGGTGCGCGAAGAATAACGATATGTACTTCCATCAACAGCAAGTTCAGCGGAAGTAGTACCTGCTAGATATGTTGATGATTGAGTTGCGGGTCTTCCAAGTGCCCAGTTCCTTCCTTCGCAGCGCGGTCCAGTCCGATCCGCTTGAAAGCTTCACGTATAAATCGATTCAGTCACAACACGTGTTCCTCCATTGTCGCATAGATTGCTCGCACATTGAGCTTTAGACCATTTGCAGTAGATGAGTACAATAGCCGGGACCAATACCACGAGCCCGGACTGCATTTACTCTTTTTTATCTGATCAACGAAGCGCCCAATTCCCGGTGAATGATATTGTTCAACGTTGTTATTCGTCAGCTAGGTGTCGTCATCGTGGACTGTGGTTGAGATGATTGACATCTTCGTGATTTGTCGAGTGACGCCATCTGGAGCACAATTAATCAACGATTTTTTTACACATCAACAACATTGAACCATTCCTGCAGGCTAAATTCTGATGTAGTCATGACGTCACATGTTCAGAGTCCGCCTCCGCGCTGGCGAGGCGGCGTCATAGTCGCGCGTGTGCGATTCATCATTGGAAAAGCTACAAGGAACTGTTATGCCACATCTTATTTGCTGATCCATGGTCCCTCTAAAAACAAAACTATTGAGCCCGCTTGAAAAAAAATTGTTGGGCGCCCTTTACGCAGTTAGTCTAACCTATAATTGCAAATGTCAATAACATTGTCGTTTATGTAATGTTAGATGGGATATATATGAACTACACCAAAGGTTTGACGGTATAGTGGAGTGTCTAAAAGAAATGTTTATGGCACGCTGGTGTAAAGGACCAATTTTGGCACATTTGTACTGTGGGACTATACGAAACTTCTGAGTGGGGTCTACCCGATTTTAAAGGTTATGCAGGTCAAATATTAATAATATCATGATTCCAATGTTTTGAAAGGCTACTTTGTGTTTTGTAAACACTCTTTTCCAACAGATAATTTAAAGTTTTAGCATAAATTCAAAATGACCGCCGAAAGAGCAAGTACGTGTATATGTTGCCTTCTTGTGATCAGCGTATTTTCATCACAGGCTCCAAACAATAAGTTTTGCACATTTTTACCTTGGGACCGTTCACAACTACTGACAAGAGGTTGCTCTATTTCAAAGGTCAAAATCAAATAATGTTAGAATTCCATTTCTTCTTCTTGTGTGCTTACATTTTAAATTAAACAGTTGCCTTTATCTTATTTGTATGAGGTCATGAGAAATGTAGTGTATTGTCACTAGATGGAGAAACATAACTGTTTGGATCCCCGCAGGAGTTCTGCAGGGAAATACGCTCGCACCGTTTCTTTTCGCCTCAATGTGTTCTAGTCCTTTGCTATGCACTAACAAAGCCACAGATAGACGGGAAGAGGAACCGGACTTCAATTCATAAGAAACAATGTCGTGTCAAACCGGCGATAATCACAGAATTTGAAATTTGCCGACGACATCGCATTCTTAACAAGAGTGGAAACGTCATGTGCAAATATTGGTTTGAAGGTCAATTCTAGTAAGGCCGAGTGTATGGTCTAGAACCACCATGAAACATTAACATTGTGACCAGATAAGTAACGATTTAGAAATCAATATAGAAAGCCAATTTTAAGCAATTTATTGTTTCCTATAACAATTCATATTGAACAATCTGCCTATAGATATGCAAATAAATAATCAATGCCCAATCATAGCATTTGTTGCAGTCGTACAGTCTTTAAACATCCAGAAACTAACTGGAATATAGAATCGCTCGTAAAATGCAACTGTATTTGGAGATAATGGTTATGATAGAATGATTATTGCTGGATAAATTAGGATATATTGCAAACTAAAAATGCCCAATCATAATATTTGTTTTGCTCTTTGATGGGATGAGCCACGTACATAACCAGTTTTTACAATGACGTGGATGAGACCTTAGTAAAACCAAACCACTACACGATAGTGTTGGGAAATGTAAATGCACAAGTAGGGAAACGAACAAACACAATGGAAAGGGCAACAGGCAAATTTCGCCTAGGAGTGAGAAACGAAAGAGGCGACACCTTGGTGCAATGGACAACATCAAGAACAAAGACAACAAGATTCAAAGAAGAATCACTGCCGGGTGAACAGCTTTCTCCAAGCACCGCGACATCTTCAAGGGTAACTTTGGAACCTGCTTGAAGAGACAAGTCTACAACTGATCGTGCAACGGCCCACACAAAGATGGAGAGAAATATGTTAAGCATCACATATCGAGAGCGAAAATACAAACATCTGGGTAAGAGAGAAGACAAAGGCCATATACGTGATACAACAAATCCGAAGACAGAAGAGGACATGGGTAGGGCACATCAGTAGACAACGAAATAACCGATGGACATCGCGTATCAACACCTGGAGACTTTACGAAAGGAAACCATCTAGATGAAGACCGGCGAGATGGTGGAGAAACGAACTAGAAAAGTACAAGTTGGGCACCATCTGCCAGAGGATAGCGCAATACAGACATATCTGGAAAAGACGCTAATCACTCGACATTGCGGCTGCACAATCATGATGAATTTTCACCATGACTTTTTCAAATCGAGCAGCTCCTTGTCAACAGTTCCATGTGGTCCCATGGTACTACTAACCTAAAAGAAGTTAAATTATAACTAAGTGAAATGTATAATTTGCATATAAATAAGTAAATAGAATAAATAACTAAAACAAGATTCACTGTTAATTGCGAGTTAACTGTACATACGTGCGTTTCAGATTGCGTATGGAGGTGTCCGGGGGGAGGGAGGCAGTAGATGGTGCAGTTTGTGGTTAGATTGTTGTATGTTCGTGAATAGAGTTTGCACAACGTCTCCCTCCGGTCTGCCAGCGTTGGAATACATTATCCGCATAGCTCGTCTCTGGATACCTCCTTGTTCTTTCATATATCCCCTGATTGCGCCTATGTGACTGCACTTTGCAAGCGCTGTATGACATCGTGATTTATTAGAAGCACTTTGCAAACGCTGTATGACATCGTGATTTATTAGAAGCACTTTGCAAGCGCTGTATGACATCGTGATTTAGTATAAGTTGTGGCTGTCTGATATACGTATTCCAGACGTGATTTGACTGTACGTGGGCTACAATTCGACGGAAAATGTTATGCAATGGCGACATATATGTGAGTTTTTTTAATGGTTTATGACATTGCATTGTTGAACTAGTGACCAGTCAGGCTTGACCAGAACCAGAACCAGAGACACATCCAACCAGCCGGTAGATCGGCCGTCACTCTTCAGTGACAGTGTCATTGGTTGTGCCTGGTCAAGTATGACAGAACTCGTCCACGCCGTCTACACCTATACTATTTGTCAACTGGCTAAATGCAGACGTTCCAACAAGTGGCGCTTGGATGCCAGTACGTGGATAGTGGTATGTAAACTTGGCATTGCTGCGAGACCTCCTACCTAGCGCGGGTGCCGAGGCGGACGTAAACAACATCGAATACCCACCGTGATCGGTCATCGACCACCCACACACCATAACAACAACAATGAATTGAACATTTGTGGAACTGGTGCTGACGGTACTTCGTCTTCTTCGTCTTCTTCTTCTTCTTCCGATTAACCAACCAACTTCAACGTTCTGAAGATCATTCTTGGTATATTTACAGGGGATGCGCATCGGAATAGGTAGACAAGAGTTAGATAGGAGAATATAGTTTGCAGTTGAATAAATAGATTTTGGGGGGGTTGGACAGATGAAGGAAAATAATGAAATATGGATAGTGGGAGTGGGGGAGGGGAAATGCTGATTTTGCTTATGGGGGACTGAAGTGGGCAGCAACCCTAACCTAGAAGCAGCCAAGGTTGGGAGCTGACACTCCTGTCTCTGGAAGTCCACTCCAATCTAGAATGGTCCTGGGAAAGAATGAACAATTTCTTGTAGTCTGTTCTGGAAGATGGTACCTGGAATATCTTGCTGTGGTGATGTCTAGATCTTCTGGTTGGTGCCGTCAGGTTTAGGCTGGAGATGTTGACAAGGTCATTTGAGATCTTGAAAACTTTGTGAGGCGGGTAATCTGTCTCCTTGTTTCTAACGTTTGCCATTTCAGTCTCGTCAGCATGGTGTTGACAATGGATGTGTTGTGAAATTTCCCAAGGCAGAAGCTAGCTGCACGTCTCTGCACTGCTTCGATCTTGCTGATGGTCTTTTTGGTGTAGGGGTCCCAGACCGTGCTTGCAAATTTTACTGACGGTCTGATGAGTGCCTTGTAAGCCCGCTCTTTGATGGATAAAGATCCAATCTTAAAGTTCCGCTTGAGAAAGCCAAGTGTTCTGTTTGCTTTTGAGCATATGTTGTTTATATGCTGTTCCCACCTGAGATCAGATCTGATGGTGACACCTAAATACTTGACAGATGTTACGTGTTGGAGGATATTGTCGTGAAGCATATACTGGTACTGCTTTGGGTGATGACTTCGAGTGATGGACAGTACGCTACACTTCAGGGGATGGAACTGCATGGCCCACTTGGATTCCCAAGTAGCCATCATATCAAGGTCAGACTGGAGTGTGGCAGCGTCATCCTGCGATATGACAGTCAGATATATGACGCAATGTCATCTGCAAACATCCTTACGATAGAACTCAGTCCCTTCGGAAGGTCATTGATGTAAAATAAGAACAAGACTGGTCCCAACACCGAGCCTTGCGGGACTCCGGATTCTAGTCTAATGAAACTTGATCGATCTATGATGACAGCTTGTATTCTGTTTGACAGAAAAGCTTGAATCCATGCGTTCACTTTGCCCTGCACCCGTAATATTGAAATTTGTATATTAGACGGCTATGGCTGACTTTGTCAAAAGCCTAGGAAAAATCGATAATCAATATGTCAGTCTGGTGGTAGTTCTGAAGATTTGAGGTCAGGTGATCAAGGAACCCAAGTTGAGTTTCACAAGACAGACCTTGCCGGAAGTCATGTTGGAGTGGAGAGAAAATGTTGTTTACCTCAGCGTGCTTCATGAGGTTGCTCACCAGGACATGTTCCATTAACTTACACACTATTAAAGTAAGTGGTACTGGCCTATAGTTCTCAGCCTTGCACTTTTGTCCCTCCTTCATTTTACGCCAGTCAGATGGGACTTCGCCAAGGGCACGTGGTCTTCTGAATATGAACGTAAGGATAGGCGCCAGCTCTTGAGCCAATTCTTTAAGACCTTGAGGGTGTATGTTGTCTGGGCCGGGCGCCTTATGGGTGCTTATGGTATGCAGCAGTTTGGCTACCCCTTGTTCCGTGATGTCAATGTCTTCAAGCTTGGTGTAGCTGCTGCCGTTTGTGTCAATTTCACACTGCTGCTCAAATACTTCCCGAGACAATTTAACCCCAGTTGAAAATGCTGATTTAAATAGTTCATTAAGAACTGTAGCTTTTTATGCTGCTGACGTAACGAGTTTGCCGTCAGACTTCAAGGGTGCAGATCCGTTTTCCTGTGCTTTATATAAGTAAAAATAGAAATCTGATATGTGTTCAAACAAACAAATGGGACCTACCAACAATAATCAATACAAACATTCCCGGAGTGCTGTCTAGTAAACTGGACGAAATTAAAGTGATAAAGGACAACTACGGGGTAGACGTTATAGCTATGACAGAAACGAGGTGAATCAGGAGCATACCAGACGGCCCGCTCTCGCTGTCCGGGTTCAATATCTACCGGAGAGACAGACAAGACGGCCGCCAACACGGAGGTATAGCCTGCTACGTTCGAGACTCAATTCCAAGTAAATATTGGCTCGAACTAAATTAACCCGAGCTAGAAACATTGTGGATAACTATACGCCTACCAAAGATGCCTCACAACCACCCGCAAATGACAATTGGAAGTATATATCTCCCTCCCGGGTCAGATGATTGGGCAATGCTAAATCACATCGACCAGTCGCTAGACTACATACGCCGACACCACCCATATACAGGTATCGTCATAATGGGAGACTTCAACAAGATGAAGGATTCTCACTTGAAACGAAATCACGACTTGAAACAGATTGTCGACCAACCAACAAGAGGAAACGCGATATTGGATAACGTCTACACCAACTTACCTAACTTTTATCGTCGCCCGTCATTACCGCGCCAATCGGCCTCTCAGATCATAAGGTGGTTGTTTGTATTCCGTCAACATCGTCAAATTATACCACACCAGTGGTCTCAAGCACACCTTCGCGCAGTCACAAACCATGTGACCGGGCCCGTTTTACGGCAGCGCTTCTAGCCATCCCAACGGAAACGCTTTCCCGTCTACCAACCTGTGAAGAGCAACTTAATTTCTTCAACTCTATTATAAGAACATTACTTGATCTGCATCTTCCATAGCGCCAAATCAGACGATGCTTAGGTGACAGACCTTGGATAGATGCTAATTTTCGCTAACAAATTCGCCGCCGCCAGAGTGCACTTCTTGGTGGAAACCAACTACTGTACAAGCTATGTAGAAACAAAGTCAACCGCGAGAGAAAGTCATTGCAACGGAGATACTACGAACGGAAAATCCAGGCTCTTCAGAAAGATCACCCGAAACGATGGTGGAGCAACGTTAAAGACATTGCTGGTGTCAAAGTAAACCGCGACAATCTGCAGGGACTCGCTAACGCACATTGCTCCGGAAATTTAGATGTTCTCGCCAACGACGTGTGCGATTTCTTCCAATCCGTGACGAACGATCTAACTCCGCTGTCACCGGACGATACATTCCTTCCGGTAGGAGCTAATAATACCGTCCCAGATACATACATCATCAGCGTCGCAGAAGTAGCCAATTCTCTATCACGGGTTAGAACAGACAAAGCTGTCGGTCCCGACGAAATACCTAACTGGATTCTACACGACTACGCCACCATACTTGCTTCCCCCGTGTGCGCGATCTTCAACAGCAGTATGCGGGAAGGAACTGTACCACTGCTTTGGAAATGCGCTGACATCACACCTATACCCAAAGTACTACCGCCGAAGCTCATCCATAATGGCCTGCGCCCAATATTACTCACGCCGGTAGTGTCCAAGTGCCTGGAGCAATTAATGTGCTGAAGACCATGTTGACCCTCAACAATATGGTTCAATAAAGGGAACGTCCACGGTGCACGCACTAATCGAGCTAGTGCACAGGTGGAAACGCGCTTACACTACTAGTGGCTTGGGCGGGTCTAGAATTTTAAGCCAAGCACGGCCCGCACTTAGTGCAGGCCCAACAACATATCTGAAGCTAGGCCTCGCCCAGGCCCGCAAACTAGAATTTAAGCCCAGGCTCTTATATAGCGCAGTGAAAGCGCTTTACACTTTAGTCCCTGGCAGATCTGTTCTATCGAACACCACCTCGACTTCTCTGTGAACCATTCAGTCACGTTGCAAATAATGCGCGAAAACTATTCGTACACCAATATCCACCACTGTCTACAGTCAGGTAATCATTAATAATCATCATCATTATGCAGCCGTAGTATCCCGTAGTTGGGCGAAGGCCTCAGCATGTCGTTTCCAAATATGCCTGTCTTGCGCTATCCTCTGCCAGATGGTGCCCTTCCAGTACTCGTCTAGTTCGTCTCTCCATCGTCTCGCTGGTCTTCCTCTAGATCGTTTCCCTTCGTAAGGTTTCCAGGTTTGATACGCGATGTCCATCGGTTATCTCGTAGTCGGCTGATGTGCCTTGCCCAGGTTCACTTCTGTCTTCTGATTTGTTTTATCATGTCTATGACCTTTGTCTTCGATCTGTCTTACCCAGGTGTTTGTTTTTCTCTCCCGATATCTGATGTTTAACATACTTCTTTCCATATTTGTTTGTGCGGCTGCTAGCTTGTCCTTTGCCAGGATGGTGCACTTCGTGTCCTTTCTAAGCAACTGATGCATGGGCGCCAGGATCGTCGCTAACTTGGGCAAGAAATGACCGTAATGGTTTACCATGCATCCCAAGGTAGGATCGCAAGTCGGTGATGCTGGTTGGCACCGGAGAGTTGCGGATTGCTGAGAGAGTCGTATCGGAAGAGTGGATTCCTTCCGCATCTATCCGGTGACCTAAGTGTTCTACTTCGTCACTCAAGAATTTTGCATTTTGATGCTTTCAGTCGGAAACTGGCTTAAACGTAAGTGTTCATATTCGGTTGATCCAGTCACCAAGATGTCATCTAGGTACATAATTGTGTTGGGTATTTCCTTTACGAGGGCGTCCATGACCCGTTGAAAAATCCCAGGTGCTGATGACACACCGTACGGCAGCCGTTTGTACATGAAGAGTTCTTGCGGCGTGTTGATCGTGACGTATCTGTGACTGTCTGGATGTAGTTCGATTTGTTCGTAGGCGTGACGCATGTCGAATTTTGTGTACGTGCTACATTTCCCAAGCTGTGCGAGTAGTGAGAGAGGCTATTTCGATACGTACGTACCGAGGGGGGCCGGCCACCCATGGAGAAATTCTAAGATGGCGCCTGTCTCAGGTGTATCTATTTGTGTAGGTGTGTGTGTGTGTGTGTGTGTGTGTGTGTGTGTGTGTGTGTGTGTGTGTGTGTGTGTGTGTGTGTGTGTGTGTGTGTGTGTGTGTGTGTGTGTGTGTGTGTGTGTAGTCACGTGATCGGATGTAGTGTACCTCTTGATGGAAGAGAGTGGAGTGAGTACCATGTAATCGTCTTGTGTACTCGGCCATTGTCATTTTCTGATAAAGCGCATTTCCCAACTGTCACGAGACTCCGCGACGCATCATGTGACGGGGATTCTGTACTCTCTGATTGTTGCCTGTTTCGTTTGTGATAAGGTGCATCTGCCCCATGTCATGAGGCTACTAGACGTAATATACAAATTAAAATGAAGCTAGAGTTAAATTCCTTGATTTGTGTCAAGTTTGTTAATGGTGTTTGTCATTTAAGCAATAAGTAATAGAAACAATGCGCGAGTCATAACAGAAATAATAATACACTCTTATGTTCAGAATTATAACAATAACACTAGGACAAAACATGCAGTGTGCAATACAGAAAGGGAACAATATTGTTATCATGTGGCGTGATGTGTCCTTGGGACATGTTGCCAGTACGCCATACAGATGACCAGCACAACAATTTATTACTTTCCGACCGATACCTGACATTAAAATATACATTCTTCGTGAGGACTTTGCAAATTCAGATCTTTTAATTCATCCAAAAAATACACTGTGTGAGCTAGTAAACCAGTACTACGTTACACTAAGTAATCTTTTTGATAAACATGCCCCCAAACAAACAAAAAAGTAATAGTTCGTTCACCGTCACCATGGATGTCACTAGACATAGTACAAGCAAAACGTCGTCGTCGATATCTTGAAAGAATTTGGCGACGTACCCGTTCATCCCTTGATAGGATCCGCTTTGCTAAGCAGTTACATCTGTGCAACCACAGGATGTCAACAGCAAAATCAGAATATTATACGAATTTAATATCAAAAAATTCTGACAAACCTTGCCAAATGTGGAAAACCATCAATAGTGTCCTTCATAAAAAAAGTATTGCCTCATTGGATACATTATGCAGCAAGTTTTCAAATTAGTTCACATATAAGATTGCTTACATTCGATCACGTTTTGTTATTAATGACGTTGATTACAAGTTTACTGAACAGCCGATTGTTAATTGATAATACAATGTAATATGATATTATAAATATGTCAATGCAGGATGGTGTTGTTCTACACGAATTCAAGCAAGCTCTTGTCAATCCTCTTATTAAAAATCAAAGTCTGTACAAAAATGACCTTACAAATTACCGTCCTATTTCAAATCTTAATTTTCTGTCGAAATTATTGGAGAAGGTTGTTGCAAATCGACTCCATGCACACATTTATTCTCACATTTATCAAATGATCTACAATCTGCATATAAGCGATTTCATTAAACTGAGACGGCTCTTCTTAAAATACACAATGACATTGTATGCAATATGGATAATAGCAAATTGACTGCTCTCAACTTACTAGATCTATCAGCTGCTTTTGATACAATAGATCACGACATTCTTTGACGTCGCCTTAATAGACATGTTGGTATATCTGGCACGGCTCTACAGTGGTTTAGTTCGTATTTTTCAGACCGATACCAAAGCATTAACATATCTGGCTCACTGTCTTGTCCAGAACATTTTCCAATTGGTGCCCCACAAGGTTCTGTCCTTTGCCCTGTTCTGTTTAGCTTACACACTACATCCCTTAGTCGAGTCATAACTAATCATACTATAAATCACCATTTGTATGCTGACGACACACAGGTGTATATATATATATCACTTTCACCAACTGACACACAGACTTATCTATCAACTTTAAATGACTGTCTCACAGACATCTTGCTGTGGATGGAAGCAAGTAATTTGAAATTAAATCCAGAAAAAAAACTGATCTAATTATTATTGGCACAAAACAACAACGAAACATTGTTGTTAACTACTGTCACAAAATCGAGTGTAAGTATTAATAAATTGGCGGTACACGATTTGACATAGCAAGTTATAGGTTCAGGTGCACTGGGATTCGGAGTGAACGAGAGACATCACGTGACATCAGATATGTATGTACGAATAGCCAACTGGCGTTCCCATTTATTACAACATAAACATATTCAGTTCAGTGATAGTTGGCCAACCGTTACTCTACTATTTATAACACCATACATTGTACTCGACGAGTATGCATCCAAATACGAATTTACATGGGAGACAATTTAAACAGCTGGTCACTTACATGAAGACGGGTATACACCGTTGTAAAGTCTATGAACTGTAACCAATGTCTCGTGATGTGCGAATGTCAACGTTCACCTCGGTCGCGTTCGGCGAGATGTCAGGACGAAAGTCGCTCGACGTTCGGCGAACGAATTCACGTAGACGAAAGCAGGCGACTCGGGCGATAAAGTAGACGGTAGATTTGCCTAGACGATCCCACGCGAAACACCAGACAACATCACGGAAACGATGTCACGACGTCGGCGATGTCGAGAAGGTCTGTCACGGAGTCTGTTACGACAGCTAGCAGACAAAAGGGTGGTGGCCTCGCATTCGAAGATCACGTCAAAACGGACCTACAGACGGTTATCGCTCAGTCTTCTTCAACGCGTGAGAAGTGCAGCGTCTCACAACTAATCAGTACTGTTGAAATCGTAGAAGTATTTACCACAGGCGTTAGGCTGACACACATTTCGGCCCAATTCCTGGAGACGAGAGTGCAACACTTTCTTTTGCTTAAATGTTCGTCTGGCCTCGAATGGCCGTCCTGCCCTTTTATAGCTTGATGACCAACCAATTACGACACTTAATACAAATTAAAGTCGCTTCAAAAACCGGCTCCCGAAACCTTTCACACTTCGAAACAATCCATTCAACTCGCCGAGTTGAAAATATATTTTGCCAGCTAAACGTTTGGCTATATAAGTGCTCATTCAATCTTTAACTTACGTGAATTACTTACATAATTAATACCACTGGATTCCCTGTATCGAGCCGGATACCACAATGTTCATCGTACATTCCAACTTTCACAAATTAATCCATAATTTTAATAAAACATGCACTCTATTCATAAGCTAGGTGTGACCCTAATGTTTTTCACACCTACATTTCTGTAAACAACTTTTATAAGTTAAAAATATAATCTTCTTATAAACACAACATAAGTAGTTTGCAAGGTCACCATATTACCAGTCATGCTAAATAATTTCTACTGGTACCAAATTTTGTATACCTAACCGTAAAATTAGTGGTGAACGCTACAAATGAAATTAATTAAATCTGACTCGTCGGCAGTTAAAACGTTACACGCCTTAATCGCCAGAGGGCACCAGCGTATACCCCAGCGACAGTACATATCAGAGATGGCAGCACCATCCCATCAACAATACTTTGTAAACAAAACCACTGTTCTAAAACCTGATTAAATTCTATATAAACCACTTTGTGACAACTGCTTTCCAGTTCAATTGTTTGGTAATGATACATTACCATCAGATACTGTTCGTAATTAAGTGTTATCTTTGACAGTGATTTCATCTTTAAGCAGAACATTTCTCAAGTATGTAAATCCTGTTTCTACCATATACGTGATTTCCGCCGAATTCGGCGTCATTTGTCTTTATCTACTGCTAACACAATACCATCATCTCTAATTAGCAGTCGCCTTGACTACTGAAACTCTCTCCGAAACGATATTGCTAAAAAGGACTTAACTAAACTCCAACGTGTATAGAATTGTTTAGCACGTGTAGTACTAAAAGCACATTGTTTCTCACCATATCTGCCCCTACTTAGAGATTTGCATTGGTTTCCAGTTACATATCGAATACAATTCAAATTAGCCACTATCACATATCGTACCTTTTCTACGCAACACCCATCCATTTGTTTAGTCTCCTTCTCTTTTCCGATATCCCCAGGAATCTCAGATCATCTGTTTCACAACAACTTTTTGTTCCGAAAACCAAGCTTAATATCGGCAAACGTGCTTTTTTCTGTAGCTGCACCCACAGTCTGGAATCAACTGCCTATCGCTTTCAAATCATCTGAGACTATAAATACCTTTCGTAAAAAAGATTTATTTATTTGAAATTGCATTCCCACCCTAACCTTCGGCGGTCCCTTGCCCTAATGACGACTACTGCTTAACCTGTTAACGATTTTGCCCAATGGTGTTTGTATGTTGCGCCTCTGAGCTCAGATTCCTGGTGATTTGGGCGCTATAGAAGTTTGTCATTATTATTATTATTATATAACCAGCATGAACACCTCCATTGTCTGACGCACCCCTACATATGACGTGCGACGACGACAACGACCCAATATCGGACTGCTCAGCCCTCCGGAGTGACATGCCATCACTCGCTCTAAGTCCTGACGGACATATCATCTGGGTCAGTTTCCTTGATGTTATGGCTTTGGGTTATGCCCTTCGAATGCATGCGGGACATAGAGCGAGTGATAGGTCGATTAGCCAAAGTTATATATATATATATATGTATCCACACCAAGTACTATAGAAGAGGCCGTACGTCACACCTGTCATGAACTTGCGCGGAATATCATCTGCGATGAACTCACTGATTACGTTGTCGCTACACTCCGTAGAAATATGAACGATGTTGATATGCAGTTGTAAAGCATCTGTCGTAAGCCGGTGACACAAAGAGGAAATGCGCCCTTACGTCAGTTGGGGTTAGAGGCGCACCGAGTTGTCACACAGCAGTAGTAGTAAGCCTACACGTACTTATCAGTATATTAATTGCGTATCGTTATTGGTATTATAGTTTTCGATTTGAATATTGTAATTGTAAATATCGTAGAAGTATAATAAAGGTACATGTAATTCTTGCCAGTGTAGTGAATTGTTAGCGTATGAACGCGTGAACGTCGTCAATTCTCGTCACATTAATACATTACCAAGGTAACTTTGTAAAACTGTAGCTGTCCAACACATTAAACTTGTACAGTTTGTTTATTTCAATGCGTATGTGTCGTAATTTCGTGCCAGTGTAGTAAATGTTTAGTGTATAAACGCGCGTACGTCGTCAGTGTAGTGAATTATTAGCGTATGAACGCGTGAAAGTCGTAAATTCTCGTCACTCTAGTACATTACCGAGGTAACGTTGTAAAACTTTAGCTGTCCAACACATTAAACTTGTACAATTTTCTTACTTTAACGCGTATGTGTCGTAAATTCGTGCCAGTGTAGTGAATTTTTAGTGTATGAACGCGTGAACGTCGTCAATTTTGGTCACTAGTACATTACCGAGGTAACTTCTTAGAATCTTAACTAGTGAACGTCGTAAATTCGTAACACTTTAGTATATTACCGAGGAAAATTCTTTAGCGTTTCAACACGTTATACTTGTGCAAGTTTCTTACTTTAACGCGTATGCACCTTCACACACGCACACACACACAATGATATACCGGATAAGAGGCAGTCACTAGCCGTCCACCATCCCGTCCTAGCCTTACACACATGCACGCACTCACTAAGAAACTCTGGGGGAGCTGCCACCGTCGCCGTGCCCACCCGTCCACCATCCCGTCCTAGCCTTAAACACATGCACGCACCCACTAAGAAACTCTGGGGGAGCTGCCACCGTCGCCGTCCCCACCCTTCCACCAACCCGTCCTAGCCTTAAACACATGCACGCACCCACTAAGAAACTCTGGGGGAGCTGCCACCGTCGCCGTCCCCACCCTTCCACCAACCCGTCCTAGCCTTAAACACATGCACGCACCCACTAAGAAACTCTGGGGGAGCTGCCACCGTCGCCGTCCCCACCCGTCCACCAACCCGTCCTAGCCTTAAACACATGCACGCACACACTAAGAAACTCTGGGGGAGCTGCCACCGTCGCCGTCCCCACCCGTCCACCAACCCGTCCTAGCCTTAAACACATGCACGCACCCACTAAGAAACTCTGGGGGAGCTGCCACCGTCGCCGTCCCCACCCGTCCACCATCCCGTCCTAGCCTTAAACACATGCACGCACCCACTAAGAAACTCTGGGGGAGCTGCCACCGTCGCCGTCCCCACCCGTCCACCATCCCGTCCTAGCCTTAAACACATGCACGCACCCACTAAGAAACTCTGGGGGAGCTGCCACCGTCGCCGTCCCCACCCGTCCACCAACCCGTCCTAGCCTTAAACTCATGCACGCACCCACTAAGAAACTCTGGGGGAGCTGCCACCGTCGCCGTCCCCACCCGTCCACCATCCCGTCCTAGCCTTAAACACATGCACGCACCCACTAAGAAACTCTGGGGGAGCTGCCACCGTCGCCGTCCCCACCCGTCCACCATCCCGTCCTAGCCTTAAACACATGCACGCACCCACTAAGAAACCCTGGGGGAGCTGCCACCGTCGCCGTCCCCACCCGTCCACCAACCCGTCCTAGCCTTAAACACATGCACGCACACACTAAGAAACTCTGGGGGAGCTGCCACCGTCGCCGTCCCCACCCGTCCACCAGCCCGTCCTAGCCTTACACACATGCACGCACCCACTAAGAAAAAAAGTGACAAACATTTACGACGTTCACGCGTTCATACACTAAAAATCCACTACACTGGCACGAATTAACGAAACATACGCGTTAAAGTAAGAAAATTGTACAAGTCCAGCGTGTTGGACAGCTAAAGTTTTATAAAGTTACCTCAGTAATGTACTAAAGTGACAAGAATTTACGACTTTCACGCATTCATACGCTAACAATTCACTACACTGGCAAGAATTTGCGACTCATGGTATGTATGTATCTACAACTGAAGGTGAGGCATCTTTGCACGTTTCTATAATAGCACAGTGACTCCACTGTCGGATGTGTGGGTGGAGAGGGGGGTGTGGCTAGGTGTGACCTAACTATCCACGGCTGCGCGTGCCTGACACGGATCTGCTACCCCATAAACTAACCGGACCCTCAGATTTTCTTCCAGATCAACTCGGCAGTCAGATGCGCACCAGCCTATGTTTTACAAAAATCACAGTTTCTGGCCAAATGTTTCAGTTCAGCAACAAAGTCATCTACTGACTAATCCTTCTTCCTGTGTAGGTCGAGTAGAAGTTGTAGCGTTGCAAAATCGTGTTTTGGTTTCGGATGGAAATGCGTCTGTAGCAATTTACACAGTTCAACGTAGAAGAAATCAGCCGGCGCCCGGGCGATGCCAGGCTGTGTAACAACGTATATATGTTTCGTCACCCAGTAATGTTAGTAGTAAGATTGCTTTACGCTTGCCTATGGCGTCGTCGGCAATGTCATTTGCTTCAAAATAAAATCCTAACCTGTCCTGATAAAACGACCAGTCTATTCCTGTAAACTCTAGTAAATTTCCATGCTGAGACAGGTCTTAAAAAATCATTTTTTTCTGATGCATTAAACACAACTGCAATTAAAACGAGGCAGCTAATCAGTCAAAAACAGTTGTATGTACAATGCTGTCATATTGTTTACTTTGATTCATCCATAATTTGAACGTAACTTGATGGATAGGGATTGCGCTTACCGCGATCACCCCTGCCGGTTACGTATTTACCTATCCGTTCAACACTTAAGTCTTAACCGATCACATAAACTATGTTACGGGTACATAGCAACATACAGTTCATAGGCGTCGGAACCGGGGGTGATGAGGGGTGGGACTGTGCCCACCAATATTTGGTGTATTTCCCAATATTTTGGGAAAGTCAGTGCATTTTAGGGCGGAAATTGTTTGGTGGGGGGCTGGAGATAGGGTTGCCACCACTATTTAGGGATGGGGTGCATTGTGGGATGGAATTTGATGTTTTGGTGAGAGGGCCAGAAGGCGTCTCTGCGACGAGCATTAAGGGAGTGCAAATCCAGGTTGTTGGTGTGCTTAAAAATTATGAATGCCGCCGCGAAAAAAATATTCACACCCCCCCCCCCCCCCCCCCGCTCCCCTGTCTTCCGTTGTGTTGACCGACAGCGCGAATAGCAAGGCACCGGCGAAGAGAAAAAGCTCACGCAAAAAATCCTCAACATCCACCCGTCTTCCGACGTAATGTATGACCAAACCAACAGCGACAGCGAGGAGTGCTGAACTGAAGCTCCGGACTTAGCCCCTCATTAGTAAATTCGTTCAGACGCAAGAGCAATTAATTTATAAAAACGGTTAGTCTGATTTGGCGCTGTTGTTGACAATAATATTGATGTTAGTTCGATAAATTGAGAATTGAAAATTGCCAAAGTAATTCCCATATTTAAGGCAGGGGAAAAGAATGTTTTTAGTAACTATAGATCAGTATCTCTACTTTTATTATTATTTAATTCTAGGCTAGATAAATTTATAGAAAAGTATGACATTTTAAACAGCAGTCAATATGGGTTTAGGACAAATATGTCAACTTCAATGGCTCTGTTAGAACTAACTGAAAATATTACTGCTGCCTTAGACCAAAATAATTGCACATTTTGAAAATTAGAGGCTTATGGTATGAGAGGGATGGCCAGCGAGTGGCTGAAAAGTTACTTGCATAACAGACTGTCAGCATGTCAGCATAGATGACTGCAATTCAGATTTATTACAGGTGTTATATGGAGTACTGCAAGGCTCCATTCTGGGTCCAGAATTATTTATACTATACATAAATGATATTTGTCATTGTTCAGATATACTCAAATTCATTCTTTTTTGCGGATGATACGAATATATTTTGTTCTGGGAAAGATCCAGCCCAGCTAAGCAAAATTGTCAGCGACGAACTACAAAAGCTACATATCTGGTTTTCAGTTAATAAATTATTCTTAAACGTTGCTAAAACAAACTACATGTTGTTTACCAACTACAGTAAGTCAACACATATTGATATAAAAATCGATAATACAACTATTGATAGAGGATATGTTGCTAAGTTTTTAGGTGTCTAAATAGACGATCAGCTTAGCTGGAAAGATCATATAAATATGATCAAGTCCAAACTAACAAAAACTGTTGCCATTATACGCAGGGCTAAATATTTATTAGATAAAAAGTCGCTTTTTATACTATATTGTTCATTATTTCATTTATCCTACTGCTGCGAAGTTTGGGGAAATGCGTATGAAACATATATTAACGGTGTTTATATATTACAAAAGAAAGTTGTACGAATAATATGTAATAAGAATACATTAAGTCATACTAATATATTATTTATGATCTAGGCATTCTTAAACTTTATGACTTAATAAAATGAAATACTTCTATCGCAATGTTTAAAGCTAACAATAATTTGTTACCCGATAACCTTCAATTTGTTTTCAATGCCAAATATACGACACCCTATGTAACACGTCAAAGAAATAAACTAAAACATGTTTATGCCCGAACCACGTTAAAGGTTAAGTGTATATCTGTGTATGGTATTAAATTATGGAATTGTTTAGACGAGCACATAAAAAGATCTCTTACTATAAGAAATCTCAAAAAACGATATAAGAATTACTCAATTGAAGAGTATAAGTTATGTAATTAATTTGGTTACTGTTAAGGTTCAGAAAGTATTTGGAAGCACGAATGTAGTTGTGGTCTCACTTTAGCAATTGTATATTCTTTATGTTACTAACGCTGTGTTTAAGATTATGGTCATGTTATAAAGATGTCGGGGAAAGTACAAAATAAGCAATGAGCTTCTATTTTCCCCCTTTCCAGTCTGAACTGTATAAAATGTAAATATGTTGTATTCTCAATTGGAAATGAAGAATTTAATTGTAAAATTGTAATTAAAAATAAGTAAAATTACAAAACGAAATATATAAAGCATTTTATGAACATTGGTTTTATTATTTTATCTATATGCCAACTATCGTTACAACAGATAGTTAGGCTAACTGTCGATAGTTACAGTTAGAAGAAGAAGAATCTGTTTTATTTGACCCAGACATTAAAAATAATACATACAATACGTCCATGTCAGAAAGTTAAAATAATACAAACACATAACCCTATGGTAAACATGGTATAATGTATGATAAATAACCAAAAATAGGGTCAGGAGACTCTCCAAGATTATGGTAGTCGCTATCGAGGAGCCACCATTTACTATCGATAGTAAACTATTATCGTTATATTG